>CM061537.1:23367894-23937640 GCA_030545055.2 Neoaliturus tenellus | reverse complement strand
GATGAATTAAACTTTCCCCTTACATTTAGTTCCCAATATTTGTTTTTCTTGCCATAAAATAAAATTATAATTACTTGTTAATAGGGTAAGTAAAACAAAATACGGTAACAAGCTCTTTTTCATTTCCTTGATTTTCTGTCACTTTATAGGCCTAATATGTGGTTGTGTTTCACCAAAATGCTCGTTGGAAATATTAAGCATATCTTTCATATTAAGGTCACATCATAGGTGTTTTCCAACTTTTTTTATCAAATCATTTATTAGACCTATAACATTTAGGCCATTGAAATCTCGACTTTAATGAGATTATTGGTACATCAGTTTTTCTGTGCCATTCGTTACACAGCCAGAGTCTGGTCCCAAGATGGCTAAGCCTATTATATTTTACTGAATACATACTATACTATTTGATATTCAGAGATTCCTTGTATTCTTCATAATTATTTCCAAGTATTGAAACCTCCAGGCTCTACGTTTATTATCAATTTTCTTCAAGGTGTAAACACTGGAACTACCCTGAAGACTTGCCCAAGACAAGTGTGATTATTGTGTTCCACAATGAAGGCTGGAGCACGCTCATGCGCACTGTTCACTCCGTCATCAATAGAACTCCACCGCAGTTCCTTGAAGAAGTTCTTTTAGTGGATGACTTCAGCAATAAACGTAATTCTTTTTGACACTACCAAAAAGTGTCTACTTTGTAAAACTAGGCTTAAGCGTTTTTATTACTTTAGCCGTAGATAACTTAATTTGATGTGAAGACCTTTTATGGCATCAGGTCTTCACATCAAATTGACTAAAGTAGTAAAGGTAATTTCAACTAAATTAATTCAGATAAAATATAACATGAAGTCTGTATCAAATACCCTTATTTGAAACTATTTGATAGCCTAGGGTAAAGCCTGGTAATTTAAACTGATAAAAATTTGTCAATTATTCGATAAAAAAAAAAAAAATTAAATGTTTCTGTTCAAGAGGAACTAATTTAAAAATCTCTAATTTACTACCACAGCACTTAGGAAAAGTTTTCTGTAAACAGTTGTCTTTCAATGTTTTTATCAGTTTTCATTTAGGCCTACTGCATCTACGCTTACTATGGTAATCTATGGTAGTTCTAATGCTAATCACTGAAAAAGAAGGTATAAATGGATTGCAGGGATCCATTAAGGGATGAAGTACAGGGATTGGTCATGATAGAAAGTCCAGAATATGCTACATGACATAAATAAGGCATACACACTAACATTCAAAGTCCAATATTTTTAACATCATTATAAATAATTGGGTATCAATAGGTCAGTTGATACATTCAATGTAATAACAATGTGCTTTAAAAGTTTCAAAATATTTATCAGGGCTAGTTAAAAAAGTATGTTTAAACTCTAACAAAATCGTAGACAATCTCCTGTTACCATGTAATTAAACTTCAATTTCTTTAGCTCATTTAAAAGACCAGCTGCAAGACTACATCGAGCAATTCCATGGAAAGGTCAGACTGATCAGGAACAAAGAGCGTGAGGGGCTGATAAGGACTAGGTCACGCGGAGCGAAGGAGGCAACGGGAGAGATAATCCTTTTCCTGGATGCACACTGCGAAGTCGGCTATAACTGGCTGCCTCCCCTGGTGGCTCCAATATATAAGGACAGGTTAGAGCAAGCATCATCCATCGCAAATGTCGGGTCAAGCAATAAATTCATAGATCAAAGCCTTTCCTCATATATACATTTTGAATGTAATATAAGATGGAGCGATTTTGAAACCAGTCTTTTGCATTTCACATTTTATGATTTAAATCATACTTAATGAACATTTTATATTCAGGCTAGTTAGTTAGGGTAACTAACTTAATTTTTGTCTAAACTAAATTTGGAAATTGTTTCAATATGTTGTATGATTGTAAATATAACCTTTTAATAGAAAATACTTGATATAGGTTTTAAATGTTTTAAACAGTTATTTAAATTTTATGGTGTTATATCTAATTTTATCTAGCCTACATGTTATTTAATTTGTACAAAATTTTCTTTAAAAAATGGTTTTTTTAAAGACTGTTTTAATAATTTTTCTAAAGGTTAGCTAGGCCTTGTCAGCAATTTTCCGTGAAGAAAGTAAAAGGTTAACTACAAATATTATTTTAACCGTTAATCTTAATTCGCAGAAAGGTGATGACGGTGCCAGTAATCGATGGAATCGACCACAGCACATTTGAGTACCACGCGGTCTACCAGGATGGTCACCACTTCCGCGGCATTTTTGAGTGGGGAATGCTGTACAAGGAGAACGAACTGCCGCAGAAAGAGGCTGATACGCGGCAGTACAACAGCGAACCGTACAAGTAAGTCGTCACCTTTATGTTTGTTTTAAATTTAATTGATATACAATGAGGTGTTAAACTTAGTGTATAAATACTAAAGGTTAAAACCTTAATCAATCAAAAGAAATGTCACATTATCATGTACACTGTTTTGAATTTTTCTTATATTCATACCGTAGCCAAATAGAATCAGGTTATTAAAATCTACTTCTTTAAAGATTAAATAAATATTTTTATGATAGACCTTTCTCTTGATTAGACAACTAGTGATAGTAGTATTATGTTCACTAAAAAGCTGGATATACAACCCCTGAATTACATAACTCTTCTGATGATGTAACTGCAGTTACAATGAAGCATCTGCAGATGTTTGGAATAGAATGCATTTTATTACTTTTTTAACACATTACTGCCAGCTTTTATTTATTTTTACATACAAAAATTCTATAGTTTTTTGTTATTTTTTCAAAAGTAGGAGGCACAGATTGTATTAGATCTAGGCCTACTTTGTTTGTTGAGCTGTGCAATTGATTGTTCAGTTGTAGTTCATTAAGCGCCTTCACTTCCATCACTAAATTAAACGCTATTGATTAAACAGGCGGGTAAATATTGACTTCACCCACATGCCACATTTGTGTTTGTTTGCCTGTAACTATAGAATCTTTTGAGTTTTTCATTGCACTAATTAGGCTTTCCTGTTGTCTCCGTTGAGAATATTTTTAAAAGTACTGTAGACCTATAGCGAAATGTTTTAATTAGTCAATAAAACATAAGTGTTGGCATTAGTGCATAATTGAATTTATATTCATTTTTTCAAGGTCACCAACTCATGCTGGCGGTTTGTTCGCCATCGATCGAGCCTACTTTTTGGAAATTGGAGCTTACGACCCTGGTTTGCTGGTCTGGGGAGGAGAAAATTTTGAATTGTCTTTTAAAGTGAGTTATTTATTTAAAAGTAATTAGGCCTAAAGAAATTATGTTAAAATGACTGTTCTCAGAAAGATTTTACTGCTGCTAAATACAGGTAAATAGATGTTAGCATACAAAAAATGAAATAGGCCAGAAACTTTGTTAAAATAATCGTTTTTTCCCTCCCTTTCCCAAATGGCAAATGTTTCACTGACTGACTTCAAAGGTATTTCAATGCTCATTTAGCCTTACAGATTTTAAACTGATGTTCAAACATTGATTAATGAATTTAGCTCAAGTTATTAAATTTATTGATTTTGTCAATTGCATAGTTTTGAAGGACAGTGAAACTTGTGATTCTTCATGTTGCGTGAATAGTTTTTTGGAATTTGTGCATGTAAAATGTTTAACGTAGTAGGGGCTAATCTGAACTAATTGGGACCGGACCCTAATTGGATTACCGAATTTTCGGATTAATCGGATACCATGTATATCATGTAATTAACAGAATATAAAATGCGTAAATTACTAATATTGAACAAAACTAATCAAATAATTTAGTTTAGTAGGATATTTTGTTGACTTTTGTTGTTATTTAATAGATTTTTTGAAAGTTAGAAACATTGTATATATTCAGGCAACAAAGCATTCCCAATATCTGAAATTAATCGTGGAGAGATCTGCTAATGCCAACTCTCAGCTCTTCAGTATTGTTAGGCTAACAGGTGCACAGAAGGCCAGAAGGAAGTTCATTTACTCTAAGAAAGTAGACCATTTCCCTCCCCCCCCCACTGCCACATACCTGTCATCTCTTCTTTTCCCGCATTTCAAATATGAATAATTTAGTCATTGAATTTTGCACTGTGTTAATAATCAGTGTTTTAGAGTAGGCCAGGAATATTGATAGCTTTATGATCTGTTGGCACTGATTTATTTTTATTTCTTTAGTGTCGACTGTACAAATTAATTACCAGTACCCCTTGTTTAATTTGTGTTTTTTCATTGTGCTGTAGACACCAGCTGATAACAGATCAAAATTAACGATGTCCATTAAACAAATATTTTGGTAGTTTATAAATGTTTTATTTTTGTTTCACATTGTACAGTCAACCAGCATCTTTAACTAGGCCTACATTATTATATAGAGGTACAGTAGTTAACTTTTTTTGTAACAATAAACTATTATTTTTTTCTACAAAATAGCCCACGTTTTCTAAATTTTTCTTTTTGGGGGGAAAATTGGTAGTTTTCCAAAGGGATGTGTTCGGATTAAGCGGATTTTCGAATTAGCGGGGTTTGGGTTACCGGGACACTACTGTAACAGAAATTAAAAAAAAACCTTCTGTTATGGCTGGTGGCCGCTACTAGCTGTCACTGTCAATACTGATGATTTCAACGGGGGATTTAAAATCGGTTGACTTGATTTATTCAAAACTCAGTTTGATTCTCTATACTATCGAGATATAAAAGATTGGTCTACAGAACTTTTAAGTTACCTCTTCCCCCCTTGATACTGCATCCCAGCTTTTACGTATTAGGCCTACAAAGGATTTTCAAAACCACCTAATGTAAATATTTGATAGCACTAAAGAAGTATGGTACCGGTAAGTGGTTTTGAAAATTTCTTTTAGATTCAAGAATAGCTTACTTTGCCTTCTTTGAGAATCATTATCACACTCAAGCGTTGATAGATTTTATGTTGTAATTTGGGGCTATGGAGTTGAAACCAATGATATTTTGTTGGAGGTAATTGTAAAAAAGGACCATGAGATCTTAATGTCCGCATGAATAAAAAAGTATTTCCATTTCTTTTCATGTTTTACTGAAGCTACAACATAAAGCGTGTAGGTGCATTGAGATTTGCTTCATCTTGTCCTGTCTAATCCTGGTTAAGTTGGATGGAAAAATCCTGGATTTTTTTAGCACTTAAAGTCATGGGTTGAAAAAGATTAAATAACGGAAAATAGTGTTTAAATAAAATTTCCGTGCTAATCCAATATCTGCGTCCCCAGATCTGGCAGTGTGGGGGCAGCATCCTGTGGGTGCCTTGCTCGCGGGTCGGGCATGTATACCGCAGCTTCATGCCCTACAACTTCGGCAACCTTGCTAAGAAGAAGAAAGGACCCCTCATCACGATAGTAAGTACAATTGAGTGTAATATTACAAATGAAAGGACAAAGATAAATTTCCCTTGAAAGAAAAAAAGTCTAGTACATAACTTACTATGATTTTTTTGGTTTTTTTAATGAAACTGGGTGTTTAATTACTTAAATAACTTCGTTTTTTTTTAAGAGCGAAGTGTATTTAGATAGGCGATTGCAATGATTAGCAGAACTATTCTTTTATCCAAGTACAATCTGTACCTAATGTATTGAAAATATATCAAATAAAATTATCAATAAACCTAAAATTATAAAGGTAAATATGAAGGAAAAAAGTGTTTAATGTAGAGTTGGCTTTTTTATTGTTTGTTGTTTACTGATTCAACTTATTTAACATTTAAAAAAAGCTTTAAAAAAACTTTTTCATGCATACTGTATATAGTTAACTGTTTGTTCAAAACTTAGGTTAATGTAGTGATTAATGTGTCACAGTTTATATTTTAATTTGCTGTTTACAAATTTTTCCATTACTGATACAAATTTTTTGTATGATCATATTGGCGGTAGATTGCTGGCTTTCCAATCAAATCGTTGTCAGGCTCAGGTTAAAATTTCCTTGTAGACACTTAAAGTTTTCAATAACCCCTGAATAGATCCTATTATTTCATAAAATTTATCTCATTCTCTTCTAAATTGCCATGCCGGATGAGTAGCTTACGACATAAAGCAGTTATTGTAATAATTCCATACTATAGACTGTTCAAAATGAATGTTCAGTTGAACTGCGGATTTCAGTTCCCAAATTTTCCTTGCTCCTTCCGCTGCCAAGAGTGCTCGTTAGTTGTTTCAGCTGTTTAATACCTCATGTCACTTCGTTCATTGCTTTTGCTTTTTTATAAACAAGTCCTTCCAATGGCATTTAGAAGTAGTAACACAATAATCAGCGCTATTATCCACTCTGAATTTCAATGGTAAAATTAAAATAACAACTGATTATAAAGGAAAATAGAGGAATTTAGAATTGAATTGACAAAATTCCTCCTGGGGGTAGTAAATGCAATTCCGTCTTTCGACCAGACATAAATTTTGAATGGAATTTAGTTTAAGTTACCCGATCTCCTTGTTACAGAACTACAAGCGCGTGATCGAGACGTGGTTTGACGAGAAGCACAAGGAGTTCTTCTACACGCGCGAGCCGCTCGCTCGGTTCCTGGACATGGGGGACATCTCAGAGCAGGTCGCGCTCAAGGAGCGGCTGCAGTGCAAGGACTTCCAGTGGTACATGGACACTGTTGCGTACGACGTCTACGACAAGTTCCCTGAGCTGCCGCCCAACCTTCACTGGGGAGAGGTGAGAGTTGCGATCATAAACCTGTTGATCGTAAAATAGGCTATTAAAAAATACATGGAAATGTTGAACAATACTACAGAAGCACAATAGTTGCTCTCTGAGTGGTTAGTTGACCGTTTGCTGTCCTGTTTCTCACCCTTCCTTTCCCTTGATATCGCGCCCTTCCAGGGGCTTGTGCAGAATGTCCATTAGAGACAGACGTGCCTAGTGATTTAGTCTGGATCCAATAGTAACAACATTATATGGGGTATTTTGACTAATAAAAATATAAATTTCAAGATCTCGCTTTGTGGATACATTAAAACTAGGGGTGTCAATCCCGGGCCGAAATTACGATCCCGGGATTTCGGGATTGGTTAACGTCAATCCCGGGATCCCGGGATTAATCCCGGGATTTGTATACCATAGGAATATAGGCTATTTTGCTTTGTAATAGAATTTTTTACTCTAATTCGCGATCAATTACATAACAATTGCTTACATCTTAAGTATCTTGACAATCTGGAAGATTACTCTTTGCTTATTTATAGCATCTGGTAAAATCATTCCACAACCGACAGCTTTTGTATTTGGAAATAAATGGTAATAGCCTTCCAAATATTTGAAATATTTCAAAATTTGACCACAGGAGAATTAATATATTTAAATTCATATATTTTATATATAAATATATGTATTTTCAAATATTTAAATTCATTGCTGCCGTACCTACCACGCCTATGACTTTGAACCTACATTTATCGTTAGAAAGTCCTCTCGACTTCCTTTTGACTATATTTCCTCAAACTAAAACTACAAATAAATCCACAGAAATGAGTTTGGGTTGTTACACTCCATTGAGACCATTGTTAATTTTATGACATACCCTTCTTAAAATACTACAATCAACTATTTAATTGAAATTAATTATATAATCTGAGCAAAAAACGGCCATTTTAAAGCAACATTAACGTAATCGTTCTTTAATATTACTGGTTTACATTAATTATAGTAGTATAATACTACTTCAAGAGTCAATGCTTTTTATAAAAATTTATTTGAGTATGTCACTAAAATAATAACTAAACACCATATTATTCCATTTTATAAAACATTAACGATAGTTTATTGACATCATATCATTAAATCTTTTCGTTAGAGCCTGATAGCAACTAAAAATATTGTGACTTAGACCAAAATGAAATCATCAAAAATGGTGTTAGGCTACATCAACTTTGGGAAAGAAGAGCACCGGGAGTTTTGAGCGATAAGAAACTATTCTTAGCGCTATAGGAATAATTCAGATATTGTTGCTTATGCGGCCAATGCGAACGGTTTCAAACTTTTGGAATAAATTTTCATGTTGGGTTAACGAATCTTATCAAGTTTTAGTTGGAGTTACACACCGAACCACTTCAAAAACTATGAAAAAGATGATTTTGACAATCCCGAAAATCCCGGGATTGAAGATTGAAAATCCCGGGATTTTTAGGTATCCAAAAGTGCTCGGGATCCCGGGATTCGTGTTTGACATCCCTAATTAAAACACTAACTTTCTGGGAAAATGGGATCGTAAAATTATTCAAATGGTTCAGCAAGTATTTTTCTGTAGTATTTACTAGCCTTTTTCCCCAAACGTTGTTGTATCCAGTAATTGACCCACTGGTCAGTGCACTGTTGGTTTGTGTTTATAAGTATTTTTGTAATTTGAATTATTTTACTTTGAAAATTTACTTTATGGAAAGATGAACAATATAAAAATAAATATGTCTGTTTGAAGGTCTTGCATTTTTCCCGAAGATGAAAGCTTAAAATTTGAGTCTGTGGTTATCCTATTGGTTGTAGATAAAGCTGTAGATGAGGTATTGTAACCTATGTTTTTTAACCAAATCGCAGGAGACTTTACAACCAGGTTAGTAAACAAAGATAAGCAATGGTGAAGGCATCTTTAGAAGGATCCAATGAATCGTTCAAAGAAAAGCTTTTTTGTTTGTTTTGTAATCTATTCTACTCAACCAACAGATATGCTGCCCTCCTGATTGATTTAAAAGTCAATTTAATTGGAATAATAATTATAAATATATCAGAAAAAAAAACTATCAACTATCAAATTACAATAAAAATATTTGCTGTGTAGAGGTATTTATTTGTGTATATCCGTTCTGACAACTTTGGATTCTCAACAGATTTATTTGACATTTTGGATACTTTATTTGAGTTATTGATGGAATCTAGTTCGTATTTTAAGGTAAATATAGTGAGCGTGATGGATCAGACAGCTTACTCAACACAAAAACAGGGCAAGTGCTACCCAAAAATATGGAGGTGAAAAAATCCTTTAAAAGATTATTAATCATCAAGCATTAATTATCATGATGGAATATTTGTTACATATGAGTATTATGTGTGTAACGCATGTTGTTGTCGTGTTGGCACATCAAGCATTAATTATCATGATGGAATCTTTGTTACATATGAGTATTATGTGTGTAACGCATGTTGTTGTCGTGTTGGCAGCTGCGCAATGTCGCCAGCCAGTCTTGTATGGACACCATGGGCCACGGACCCCCCACACTGATGGGCATGTCTCACTGTCACGGGTTCGGCAACAACCAGGTGAGGCATTATAATCACATCGAGACACAAGCAACGGTATAACTGTTGCTCAAAGGTAGAGCGTTGGTCATCCAACCTAATCCTTGTCAGGCTAAGGTTAAACTTTCCTTGTGGACATTTACAATTTTCTATAACCCCTTGTAGATCATATGACTTCAGCGACTATATGTCATCTTCTTTTAAAGTTCCATGCCGGATAAGAGCCTTCAACATCAAACAGTTATTGTAATAATTCCATACTATACTATTAAAAATTAACCTGTAAAGATTAGACATACTTATACATAAGTTCAATAAACCTATAACAACACAGAAAGTTCTACGAGAAAAATAAACTCCGCACTGAGCACTCGCGAGATTGGGCGCACACGGAAACAAAATTCTCAAATTGACACTGCTTCACTGAATGATAAATAACAAGGATTCAAAGGGTGGGTGGGGGTTTAAATAGCTTAAGGTGATTCCCGGATTGGGGTACGTGAAATACTAGGCCGGACACGACTGCCGACACCCATTATGAATGTTCAGGGTGTCTAGTAGTCTTGAAAATCTGGAAAGTCTTGAATTAGTATTGAATTTAACAATGGTCTTGAAAAGTCTGGAATTAGTCTTGAATTTGCCTTCTAGTCTTGAAATTCATAAAAAATTTTAATTATGGAGACGCTCGTGATTGCCGATCAAGATTGCTAACTAGAGACCCTTATGATCCCCAATCAAAATGCTTGCGACTGTAGACAGTAAATGCTCGCGACCACCATGTGAAGACGCTGGTATTGACTCTTGATTCAGTGTATGCTGAAAAATGGCCTAAAAATGGTGTTAACTATCATTGGCCTACAAGCTAAAGAGAAACAAGGAGAAGCAACATTTTAATTATTAACAAATATATGCAATTTTTATGTTTGATATCACTATTGAATTTGTGGAATTATTTATATTATTTATTTTAATAATAAACTAAACAGTCCTACGAAGGATAGGCACACAGCTAGTATTTAATAAAAATAGAATTACACACTTGTGCATTATTTTAATTCAAACCATTTTAATTTTCAATGTTGTTGCATAATTAATATTGCTTATTATTAATAAGTTAGAATTTAATGGTTTCATTTTAATAGTCTTGTTTTTGACAAAAAATATAAAGATTCATTGTATAGCCGCTGATTTGTTATTGAAGACTAAAATATATTAGTAGCTGAACTGCTATTGAAGACTGAAATAGTATACACATACCTTCTGTCAAGCAGCTCAAATTTGTTGTTGTATATTATCACCACATGCTTTGCCGTGGATACAGCATTGTCAAGTGATACAAGAACATACTATCCATCGAAGGATTGGTCTTAAGGATTAAAATAGACAAAACATATAACAAACTCAGTTCAATTTGTCTATTTTGATCCTTGACCAATCCTTAAATGGATAGTATGTTCTTGTATCACTTGAAAATGTCGTATTCTCGGCAAAACATGTAGTGATTATATTCAACAGTAAAATTTGAGCTGCTTGACGGAAGGTATGTGTATACTATTTTAAAACAAATATGTTAGTGGCAACTATATAAATATTTTTTTTTATGTAAAATAGAAACTAATATGTCGAGTAGTGCAATAGTCTTGAAAAAACTAAAGAAGTCTTGAAAAAGTCTGGAATTAGTCTTGAATTTCGAAAGAGAAATAAACTAGACACCCTGATGTTTCTACAGGTGGGGAGAAAAACTCTGTGTACGCCATCTCAAGTGTTAATAATTTAACACATTGAACCCTATGGCCGAGTAAAGCTCGGGATGCCGCGAATGCCGTTTGGAACGAAGCCCGAGTATAGCTCGAGCAAGGACTATATAAAAAAATTGTTATATATAAATAGATACATGTTTGTACACATACAAATATACATATGTCTATATATATTCACATATGTTGGTGTACGTTTACATTTATGTTCATATTATGTACATATACATGTTTATATAGATACATATGTATATCTATATCTATATGTACATGAATATGTACATTATGTACATGTGTATGCACATTATGTACATGAGTATGCACATTATGTACATGAGTATGCACATTATGTACATGTGTATGTAGATAATGTACATTATATACATGTATATGTAAATATATATGTAGGCCTATATGTATGTATATGTACATATGAATGTAAATGTATATATGTGCCTATATATTTTTTATTATGTATTTATTTATTGCTAGGCAGCAAATTCAATAAAAATCCAATTTTAGATGTTTCATCGATTTCTTATATAACAGATAAAGGCCGTGTGACTTTTTATTTTTCAACACTTCTTTGGCTAAATGGTTTCTATGTATGTCAGAGACTGTGTATCTAGTAATCAGATGTATTCTCTTCAACATATAGTTTGTGGCTTTTTAAGGGTGCGCTCTACCTCGGCGTCAAAATCGTCGAGCGAGATTGTTAACTGCCGCTATACACGGAAACTCACATTTTGGAAAATATGTGACGGGTGATTTTAAATTTTGTTACTTTAATGCTTTTTTTTTGTTACAGTGCAAAATCGATCGGTGGTCTAATAACGATGTTTTTGAAATTGTAGACCTTTCGCATCTCCCTTCTTGCATCGTTATCTATAAACTTTTTACCAATCTTATTGCAGATTCTTGTTCTTAAGATTATATTGTACTCCTGTATCGTCTTATTTTTTCTTAAAAAATTTTTTTTAATATGTCATAACTTGATACAAAAACGCTTATTTCAACATTATTAGCAAGCACCTGCTTAGTAATTTAAATTAATATCGAAATTTTAAGACGATAGCGGAGTACAAAATTATATTACGAAAAGAATAACACCAAAATATTTTAAATCGGTTTACAACTGGGGCGACAAACACGGAGATCTAAACCCTTGCATCTGCGCGCGGCAGATGGATAGAGCGCACCCTTAAAATTTTAATTACATCATGTTTATAAAAGTTAATAATGAAATCTTTTGACCCTTAAATAATTATTTGGAAGCAGCATATTGTTAACAGGGTCTAATATAACAAATTTTTTTACTTCATCTGCAATACTTATTTAGTTGGTTGGGGCATCGAAAACAACAAATGATAAAATAAAACAACGATTATAATTGAGTGTTAAAAATAAATTTGGTCTGAAATAAAAAAGTGTGGTTCATAAATTAACCGGTACATAAATGTATCTATTTCTAAGGGATAATTTTGTTTTATTCTTTGCGAATCTTGTAAAGTTTTAAGCAATTATATTTTGCATTATAAAGTCGCCTGGATTTAATCTACCAGTAACTATCTGTATGATCTTTTTCGTATTAGTTTATTTTTGTTAGTTGTTTTCAGTCTAAATATATAGAAATTTTTCAATAGCTTTTGGTATATTTTAGATCTCTGATGAAGACTATGCAGATGAGATGGTAAGGAGATGCTTAAATAATCAGATGCATGTTGGAATATAATTTACACAGTCTTCATCACTTTCCTCTATCAAGTATTACGTTTAGCTATGTATTCCTATGTAAACGTAAACTAATTTTATAAATAAGTCTAAGCTGTACTGTCATTTTACATGATAAGAGTCAATATTAATCTAATATCACTAAAAATAATCTACCGCTGTCTTTATAGAGGGCCAAAATACCAAAATTATCATAAACTAAACGTCTCAATTTTTTTTTTTTTGTTTTTTTTTCTAACATGTGTGTTTTTTGATCTGTGAGAATTCTTTCTTTGCAAAAGTACATCTTATTTATAATGACAGAATGAAAATTCATTTAAAAGAGGCTTTATAATAATCAGCTAGTTGAATGTTTAATTTTGTTAAATGATTTTTTTTTAATATTCGCACATTAATTAAATATATCACTTAGAAATTTTTAATTTTTAAGTCAAACATTCTAAAAAAGTCATAAACCACTACCTAAAGATAAGTTAATATAATATTTTGCATTTCTAAACGTTACTAAATATATCTCATTATAATAAATTTTCTAACACAAAATGTCAACTACTAAAATCTCAATACTGTAATCCTGCAAACTTGGTCTTATGTGAACTACAGTGGTCTTACGGTGAGGTTGGGAATCTAGGAGGTTATCGGGAATTGTGTTAAAAACAAAATCCTGTGTGATTTCAACAATAAAAATTGTTTATTCATCCCTAAAGAGAATGGCAATTTACAAATTAATTCTTAACGGGTCATTTAACAAACACTTTTGGGCGGTTTACCCGATGTGCTGGACCTGTCAATGTTGTCTACGGTCCTAACATAGTGATTTTCCATCCTTTGAGCGGTGGCCAAGTTGCTACTGTAATTAAAAACCTAGGCCTAAATCAATTCGGTTTCCTTATAAACATTTCTGAATTTCTTTATTTTAGAGGTGAAGGTAGCTTCTTAGTGATAGTTACGTGTTCTTTCTAAGTTCAAATTCTTATTATCACTTTATTTATTTCAAATTTCAACTGAAAATTTAAAAACTGAAGAAAAATATTTTGTAAGTTGAGGTATGCTCTACATCCCTGTCTCTAATTTATTACTGCCATTTAATCACAAGACAACCAATGTAAATATGAATCCCCCAATCCTCACCAGGAAGAAAACATCCAGGTATTCAAGAATATTAGAAAAATTCGAATACATTTATTTTTAAATTCAATATTACTGTAGTTAGTTTGCGCATAATTTATTAACAATCTGTTATTATTTAGTTCAGACTTCGTCGCCAAAAAAAGTTCAAGGTGAAACGCAAGGTAAATAAATTCAAGATTAGTTTTTGTTAGGTTTGATGAGTACCTAATGTAGTTTTGCTACTGATTAAAACCAGCCAGTTATTTAAATTTCAGTCATTAATATACCATTGACATTTACTAGCCTAATGAACCTTGGATTTAAAATAACTGCTTAAGGACATTAATAGAGAATGATTAATGTCGGCCTTGCCACCTATGATCCAAGTACATGGGCCTATTAATATGTAGTTAATTAACCCAGAAATTTAAAAACTCTTACTTCCCTCCCTCCTTTTTCCAAAAATGCTTACATACATGAACACTTTAGTGCTCATTAAAAATACTTGTATGGCAACATTGAGGGGCCGTTCATAAATTACGCCATCTGAAAATAGCGGAGGGGGGGGGGGGTTCAGATTGAAAATGACGGTAGGGTGATGTGCAAAGGGGGGAGGTCGGCTTTGATATGACGTCATTTTAAATATGATGTTTTATAAAATAACTATCATAAAATAATTATCTAAGAAAATACATTAGACTATTTTCTAATGGGGAAGGAGAGTGAGAGAGCAGTGATGACGCATATCCGACAAGGGGGGGGTATTGAAATACGCCGTAGATGAAAATATCCGGTTTGAAGTTCTTTCAACAAACTACCGCCAAAATGGGGTTCAAAAGTTAACTGATAGTCTTAATAAATCAGTAAAGAATAGAACTTAAGTAGATTTGACAGAAAAAAGCATTGTTTTTACTTAAAACGGAGGTTTGTGAAAAATTACATTATTTTTCTGAGAGGGGGGGGGGATTGGACAAATAATGATGGTAGGATGATTTTAGGGCGAGGGGGTCCAAAAATGGCCTAAAAGCGATGACGTAATTTATGGACGGCCCCTGAAGGACAGTAATCTTATTCTTAAAGAAATAGTCTCTAGTGTGGCGAATTGTGTGCAGACATATTGTATTTTTACGATATTGCTCACAGTCAAAAACGATTTGAAGTGATGTCCTGGTACAACGGCCGTTTTGAGTTTAGCTACTCCATCAACGGGTACACGTTATAGCACACTAAACTTTGTTATCAGTTAAAATTGTCTTCATTTCACTATGTCAGTTCAATTAAAAATAAACACAAAACACATAATATATTTAAATCTACACTAATAAACATTTAAGCTCGTGCACCACTGTAGACAAAAGGCGACCGACTACGGACCGGAACATGCTTGGAGCTATGATGTATTCCTGTGCGCAGTGCCAGGCACACCCACTAGGCAAACTGCAGGCAGTCCGATTCTTCCACTTTCTGTGTTTGTAAATACAGTAGACCCTCTCTTAACCGGCACCCGGATTAACCACTTATGCCTGGTGAAAAAAGAGAGCTCGGTTTAACAGCCCTGAATTATAAAATGGGTCGCTTTTACCGGCCTTTTCTTTGAATCCAGAGACTTTCGTTCCCATCCTTATTGCTTTATTGACTTTAAAACGCATTCATTCAAGGTTTATTTATAGATCGCATGGGAAACCCAAAATTTAGCCTACTACATATTGTCGAATGTTCACCAACCTCAGTTTTATTCTTCCTTGTGTGGAGTGTAGACAAACAGTACGGGAGCATTTATTTATTTATTCATAAAAATAATACGTTTTATTTCATTGTATTTTACATTTACATGTTTACATAATTTCCCGTTTTAACCAGCCTTTTAGGTCATCCAGTCTAGTCCCGGTCCTGTGACAACCGGTTAAGAGAGGGCCTACTGTAGGTTTTCTTCTGATTATTTCATATATTCCTGCTGGTTTTACATAATTAATACGGACTGAGCACTTTTTGGGCTATTTGAGAGGAGTGGCATAAGCACTATTTGCTAAGTTTTTATTTTTGTGTGTGTTACCTGCACCATATAATTGAAATTTAAAGTGTTATATAAGTGCACTTACTATTATAAAACCTCTATTTTACTACTTAAAATAAACTTATAATCTATTTTTTAAGTTTTTCTAACAGTATACAACCTTTCAAACGAACAAAAATAAAACGAATACAAATGTACGGCTCATTCGCTTAACAACAGCTGCTCTGATAACAACTGGTAAACAAATGACAGGAACACTGTAAATGGTCACGTCAGAAATGGGACCTGAAGTTGGGAAAAAACAAACAATATTCTTAGATAATAATACTTTTCAAGTGGTTCAAGAAATTGATGCTATATATTGCAAGCAACTGCAGTTTTTCATTAAAAAAAAGAGCATGCGTTATGATGTGAGACCTGAAGTTGCTTCCGGGACTTAAGGTTGCATTTAGAATGTTAGATGTGGTTACAAAATCGACCATTCAATAGGCCTAATCGTTAGCTGATTCTTGTGGCTAAGCGTGGTAACGAGACTGAAGAATTGTATTTAATCAAAACTAGGAATCAGTATTTTTTACCCAATTGGACAAAAATGTACCTTGCATACTGTAAAATTTATTTTGCCGGCTTCAGGTGCCTTCCCGTTATTTTCAGAATTACAAATAATTATTTCAATAACAAATTTGTGGATCACACATTTCAATTCAAACAATTTTGACTTGCAGATAATTTTTGTACAGTAGAGTGTTGATTATCCAAACCAATAATTGGGACCCGTGGTTGTTCGGATATTTAACTTTTCAGATAAAAAAATTGTTTATTTTATAACCATTAAACAGTAATTGTTTGGTAAATTAATGGGGACATTTTCCTTCACTGGAACTGTTAACTTGCCATGCATTTATGGCTTGCCATCTTTGACAAAGTGCTTGTAAAAACAATTTTGTAAATACACATGACATGGGCATTTTAATAGTTGGACTTTTTATATGTGCCATAAATGCATGGCATCTGTTCCATTGATTTATTTCAAATTTACAGGACATTTTGTTTATATAAATGGTTTTTTAAAATTAAAACAGAATTCTTCAAAATACTAATCACTAATAAACTGTCCATTTTCTTCTGAATTTTGAAATCTTGCCTAAACTTTACGTAATTTTTATTTAATGTTCCCCTGGAACCAAACAGAAGACCAATTACATTAATTATTTTGACTCCATATTTCTCTTCAAAGTAAGGTTTTGTTGGCAAATAAATATTTTTCTTTTCCTGGTCGACTGTCAGGTTGGTTGATGCCCGTCTCAAACCTTACTGTGGGGTCAATAATCCACGCCCATTTATTTCTTCGATCAATGGCAATAATGTCAATCCGGCGTGTGCTTCCGCTTTCGGAGGTACAGGTTACTTCTTCGTGGACTTCATATTGTTTTCGTAATTCTTCAGCTATAATTTTTCGGACGTCATTATGCCGTTTGTTGATCAGAAGTTCACCGTGCCTGCAAGAGCCCAACACATGTGCAAGTGTTTCAATCTCGTTACAGTGTCTGCAACGGTTTGTGTTGGGACACCTTCCAGGTACGGATCTCACGGATACAACATTGCATGTCATCTTCAGACAGTCCCTCCACTCTGAAGCTGATAGTCCTCTTTTATTATAAATCCACGAATTGGCACCTGGAACCTCCTTGAATAAGCAGACCCCTTTGCCTTTTTGTGGGAGAGCAGACCAGATATTAAATTCTTTTTTCCTCCACCTACTATCTAAAGCCGTATTTTACTCCTTGGAATAGAGTAGTAAAGTACTAATTTCTATCCCATGTGACTTGAATACTTAATCTTTCTACCTAGGGAAAACTCGAGTTTTTTCGTACCACGGGGCTAAAGTTAGTTACATAAGAATAACATTAAAAGAGAGATTAAAAAGAACATGAGCCACAGTCAGCTGTTACTTGTATTTGTTTCGTTACTCATTGTTGACTAATAGCAGCTGTAGCTGCTGCTCACCCACTGCTGACCATTCAGTTAGCAGTGGGTGAGCAGCATCTCTAGTATTAGAGATGGCCGTGGCAGTGTAGGTGTTTGTTTACATTTTGCTTGGATAGGCTATTAACATAAGAAGTCCAAAACATAAGTGTAAACTTTTGACTAGGCTTAAATTATATTTTGTTTTTTTCGTGTTCTTCAAAATTGATATGGCCTACCTTGTGTGTTTTTATGTTGATGTGACAGATCCAGCTTGACGGAGCAAGGGATCATATGAAGGTAAAGTTAAATTATCTACGGTAGGCATATTAGGCCTAAATTTTATTCGTGTAGGTGGAGGAAAAATGTTGTGTGCATCAAGGGACTAAAGTACTTTTCTCCCTCAGGGAAATTGTCGCCCTCGGCTTCGCCTTCGGGCGACAACACTTTCCCTTCAGGGAGAAAACATTGTACTTTAGTCCCTAGAAGCACAAATAACTATTCTTTAAGTTTTGCTCTTACATGGAGTCCTTTAACCTTTTCTATTTGTATAGGTTTGAAATCCAAAAATGTTAAATCCATACATTTTAAAATGGTTTCTTTTACTGTTTCATATGAGCGTGGTAATAAATTTAGAATTTTCCAAAATTACACAAACATTAAATTGTTGAATATATGCTTCCCAAGTGAGTCGCATAATACCTAACCCTTTATATTTCTTGTCTGAATATAGAAAGCTATTTGGTGTGTCACTTGGCAACTGTAATATTTCCTTTACACTGCTCCTTATTAATTTATCACCCTCCTCAAGGAATTTTCTTGGAATTACACTGACTTTAGCATTTTGCAACGGATAGATTAGGGTGGGAGAAATGTATTGGTTCAAAATATTTAACTTTTGATCTCCAGAAAGAAGGGTACTTTGACTAAGGTTATTAAGTTTTTCTGATAATTTCACCAAGATTTCGTTTGAATTGAAAATTAAATTTTCGGATATGTTTACTCCAAGATACTTTATTGATTCACCATGCTCTATAGATTGTATTTCTTCGTTTCCAATTGTTAAATTGCATTTCTGTATTCGTCCACTTTTTATACAAATTGCTTGTGACTTTTTAATATTTATATTCAATCCTATTTCATTAAATCTATTAATCGCCATTCGTGTTAATATTTCTGCAGACTTATGGTTATTAGCTACCAAAACTGTGTCGTCCGCAAACCCCAATACTGAAACGGAATTAGCATCCTCCTCCAATTTAATCCCATATTCATTACAAACATCAGGTTCCGAAAGTTCATCTAGGATATGATTCGTGCTCATGTTGTATAAAAGTGGAGATATTGGGGATCCTTGGAAAACTCCTTTTTCAATATTTATATATTTAGTCTTTTTTAATCCTACTTGTATTTGTGTTTCATTATTAGACATTAGATTTATAATTAATGTTTTTAGTTTGCTTGGGATGGAAGAGGCTTCAATTGTTTTACTTAAATGATTGTGACCAACACTATCAAACGCCTTTTCTACGTCCAAAAACACTAATGTGGCATCCGTTTTATCCAGTTTCGTCTTTTCTAATACTCTCTCCAAAATCTTAATGTTAACTTGGCAACCAGGTGAGTTAGCAAATCCTCTCTGGTTTTCATTTAAGACTACGAACTTTCTCATTTCCTTCTCAAAAACCCTTTCAATAGTGCGTCTAATCACTGATGTAATAGATATTGGCCTCCAATTATTTAAGTCAGATACATCTCCCTTTTTAAATATTAGAACTGTTCTGGCCTTTCTTAGAGATTTTGGAACGTACCCTGTGTTTAGCATTCTATTTGCCATAGTTGCGAGGATCATTGCTACATTTTCATTTTTAAGTGTTCTCATTATCACTCTGTCAGGGCCTGATGCCGTGTCACTTGACATTTTTTTCATAGCAAACAATATGTCATGTTTTGTGATAGTGCGGTTATATTCCCTATCCAGCTCAATTTTTTCTAAATTAGTTAGCTTACTCTCATAATATTCTCTAGTGCATTCATTTTTAACACTTAACTTATTGCTAAAGTACTCTTGAATGTCTTTGATATCACGTTTACACTGATGTTGATTTCTTTCGTTTAGTACTTTTCTTACAGCTTTCTTCCTCTGATTGTAGTATAGATATTGAGTAAGTTGATATTCGTATTTTTTAAGCCTTTTCTCCTTTTCACGTTTTGATTTTCTTATGGGATTAGTTGTGTCTTTATATTTGTGAGTTTCAGGTCTAGGAAGTTTATTTTTTCTCGCTTCATAATATTTTTGAGCTGGATGCTTAGGGCCTGGGAGTTTATGGATGGCTTGAGCTAACCACTTCTGAAATTCAGAAATTAGATCATCCCATTCATTATCGTTTAGCGCTCCACCCTTAAATTGCTTACACCAATATTCTAATTCTAGATCAAATTTGGATTTTGATTTATTTTGGGTACATGTGTCAATTAATGTTTGTCCCTGTTGGCCATCATTCATTGACTGTTTAGGTCTCAATATATCATTCTGAGAACATGCATTAGAAAACTTTTTGTTGTATTTCTTTATTAAGCTTTTTCTTCCCTCTTCTGGGTGTGATTTTGCTATGTGTATATTAATACCGTGTTCTTTAAAACTTCGCCCACAAAAAACACATTGAATGAAAGATGAACAGCTTTCTTCAGGGTTTAAGGGATCTTCTCGGTCCCTGTCATCATCATATACTTGGCTGTCATCGTGCCGGGTTTCATGTGTTGTGTGTGACATAGGAATCACTTTTTCAATCAAAGGGTCTTCCTCATTAGTGACTAAGATGTGTTGACTGAGACATTCATCGTCACTACTATCATTGTTATACTTATAGAATGGTCTCGTGTATCTAGGGTCTCTACCTTTTGGTTTAGTCATTCTAAAAGGGTTGTGTGTCGAAGGTCCAGGTATGGCCATAACATCTTGTTCATTAGAAATTTGTGAACGAGAACTCACTTGTTCTTCGTTTGCAGACCATCTTTCACTTATGATATCAATATTGCCCATCCCAACATGATTAAAATTAATTTCCGAAAATTCAAATGTTGACTCTTGTGAAGATTGATCATCCAAATAGTTTTGTTGATGAGTTGCCTTAATATGCGATTTTAATCTGGAGAAAAGCTTTTTGCAATAGGGGCATTCTTCTTTTGTATTTTCGGTATTGATTGGTCCAGGATTCAGTTCCACGTCACCAGAAAGTATCACTAAAATAGCTATGACTATCACAATTACTTTTGTGTTAAAAATCTCTGATTTTATAAAAAAGGGCCAAGAACATGTTTTACTTTTTCTTCGAGACATCAAACAAAGTCTATTAATTTTGTATTGGATAGTAGATAGTTGAAAAAAGACATATTTCATGCAAAGATCAGTGAGGTGACTATTTTTCCTAACATGTAGGAGATCAGAGTTATTAGTTAACGTAAAAGAAAGATTTCTTATTAAAACAAACCAAAATATTAGTATGAATTTCATCAGGACTTTTTCAAAAACATAACATTGAGGTTAACCAAATCTGAGATTCACTTTAGTTCGTAAAGTATCTTAAAATATCAATAATATTTGTTACTCACAGATAGAACATAATTGTTAGAAAGTTTTCCAACAATTCTCAGATCGATTGTAAAATTTAAATAAATATTAATTGATAATTTACAAGAGAAATATTTTTGTGGATCTTTTGTTGTATGTAATAAACAAATTCTCCACGTTTCGGGATCTGGAATCTGATCTAATCTTCAGGTGGAACAAATACCTAGAACATTACAAAGTTAGTTAAAATAGACCAGGTGAACCTGGAGAAGTCCATAGCCAAACCTAAAATCAGAAAGGGCAGTCACAAAAATTAAAGCGTGTGGAGTGTGTGCTTGGCTCCAGTGTGCTGTCGTCTGATTGGTGCAGTGTATTTTGATTTTTTATTACTAATCAGTGATGGAAAATGTCTGCAATAATTTATCAAACAATAACATAAACTCACCATCACCAACAACGAACTTAAAAAAGAACTAAACAGTTCATTGGCTGTTTTTCAACAAAAAATACTTCTAAATAATCTATAAGCCCTGCTAAAAAAATATCAAAACCAAAAATAATAAACATTTCTTTGAATTTGTTGACACTTGCGTACTGCTTCTATTCATATAGTAAGGATCATTCGGTCTCAAGAAAATTGACGTGAAGTATGCTTATATGATTGGCAATGCAATAACTTCCTATTTTCTTTAGATTAATCCATTGAAAAAACTGAATATTTAAAGTACTTTACTCACCTTTTTGATTGAGATGAGAGGTAAAAAAAGAGTGAAAAGGCCAATGACACTACTTTCTCCTCACACTCGTACCACGACAGTATTTCAGTCTGTGTTGTTGTTACCACTGTCTACCACTGACCCCTGCCTAAGCTGTGGAATCAGAGTTTGCCTTTGAGAGAGCTAACTGTATTTTATTATTCCAGTTGGTAAGACTGAACGCCAAAGGACAGCTGGCTATCGGGGAGAGGTGCATCGACGCTGATTCACAAGGCATCAAACTGGTCTTCTGCAAGTTGGGAACTGTAAATGGTCCCTGGGAATACGATGAGGTGAGCTCAAAATAATGGTATATTAGTTTTGAATTGAAACTCAATTTTATACAATATTTTATTTTTTATCTGTCAAATCATTAGTTTTGTATTAAAATTTCAATTTTCAAACGAATTTTTGTTACCGATAAAACCAATGTTTTTGCCTATTTATTTGGCAGAGTTATTGGTGTAAAATACAATTTTCATCACACTACATCGATATCAACTGTTTTCGACCCTCGAAACACCTGTTTTGCCGGCCTAGGCCGGCAAAATCAGCTGGCCTAGACCTTACATAAAAACATTCACATCAACACGTTGAATCACAAAAACATGTGACTGCAACAATGAAATGAATTGGTTGCCTAGCAACCGGAAACTCAAGCAGTACATCTCGCTAGGTTAGTTGATGTTATGTTTTGTTTGTTATGAACGAAAAAGTAATGTTTTCACTTGTTTAGAATTTATTGAATTGTGTAGTGTGATGAAAAATATCGTTCGTAACTCGGGCCGAAAGCGTTTTGCCAACCCTCGATCGTTTCAAGTTCTCGACTTCGTCTCGAACTTGAAACACGATCTCGGGGCCGGCAAAACGCCACGTTCAGCCCTTGTGACGAAATATACTATTTCAGGTTCATTTTGAGTCTTTCAAGCACTTTTAGGTTCCTTGGATTAAAAAAAAGTTTTTAAACCTTCTAATTATTATAACTTTTTGATATTCTTTTTATTGTTGCGCGTGTGATGTGTTTCAGTACAGTAACATTTTCATCTTTAGCCACTACAAAGTTTTGTCATGTTGAAACTTTATAAAAAACAAAAATACGATTAACATAAAAAACACATTGTGTCGTCATGGTTGTCATTATCGCCCACAGATTGCCCTGACAGTTGGCAACATCTGGAGGAGGGAGTGTTATCTAGCTTGACCTATGATCGCCCATGTCACAAATGGTATAACAAAAGGAGTGTCAAATGGCAGGGCTTGTAACAGGTTTTTTTAAATTTTTTGTTATTTTTTTGCTCTTTATTATTTTTTGTTATTTTTTTGGAGATTTTGGTAATTTTTTTGATTTTTTAGGGCAATTAGGTTTTTATTGATCGATTTGGATGAAGCTCATAAAAAGTAAATAAATGTTTAAAAAAGGAAAAACGAAGGAAAAAGTAAAAGATGGATTGGGGAGAATTTTTTCTATTTTTAAAATTATTTTATTATTAATCATGCTTTAGTAGATGATTACTTACCTAGTTCAAAATTATCCTACATAATTTTTATTGCCCACATATTTTAAATATCCCGATAAAACGCCGGTTTTTGGAAAAGCAACATTTTGGGTTTATTCAAGGTTATTTTTTGGTTATTTTTCTATCATTTGGTTATTTTTTTTATTTTTATTAACCTCAGGAACTGTTACAAGCCCTGAAATGGTAAAAATAATAGTTTGAACTTCACTGAAATATTTATTTGGCAACAACAGTATGCCCACAAGGTTTTTAACACTCTCCAGTGTTATCGCCAGTAAGACATAGTTTCACCTTGGTTCTGCCGCAGGAGTCTCACACGCTGCTCCATCACATACACAAGAAGTGCGCCGGCCTCCATCCTCAGACCCATCACCTGGCGCTGATGCCTTGTGATCCCATCAACACCTACCAGCAGTGGGTGTTCAACGAGATCCACCCCAACTGGTCGTGACGCGCCGGCGCTGGCCGGCGCAGGCCTGACGTCAACTTGCCCTCGTGATCCAAGAGCTGTTAGGATAATCAAAATTACTGTCCTAATTTTATTCCCTCTTCATTTGTGTTCAAAGGACTTTTTATCATCGAGTATTATGTCGGATAGTGGTAAAAAGCTCAACAAAATAGGGTAAGAGAACAAATTAAGTTTGTTAAATTGTGTTTAGGACTCGCTCAAATTATTTTGTCCGTTGTTATTGTTTATTATATATTTTATAAAGTGTTGTTATGTCGGGGTTTGGAAATTTATTGACTGGAAATTTAACTTAAATACACATTTTGCCAATATTTAGTGTTATTTATAACTATAAACAAATGCCTATTGGCAGCCATGATCACGGTTTAATTTGGCAGTGGATAAAAGAAAAGATTTATATCTTTCAGCTCTTTTCATCAAAATTACATAACAACCAGCTGAGAAAGATGAGATATTTTAATCCCCTTCATTGTATTCAATTGTAAGTTTTTTTTTTCCAATTTTGAACATTTGCGCAAATATTCTAAGTTTTTTCTTCTAGGCTTAACTATTTTATAATGTAACAGACTCTATTCTGATACCTATAATAGATTTTCATCATATTCTTGTCCATGTGTAAATATTAAATAGAGCCTTAAGAATGGTAAAAAATCTACTTAAAAACCTGTAAAACAGTATAAAGGCTCTCTCTTTAGCCTTGTTGGGGCAAACGATATATCGTTAACGTATGAAAGATGAGTTGGTTATTCTCACAGTCAAAGTCAGGGATGTACACACCGATGTGTGTTCCATTTCCTCATAATATGAACAAATCATCTCAAATTAACGGATGTATTAAGGCAATTCTCTTCTTGAGTAGCACGAGCACCTGAGCTTTTTAATAAAAATAATACTTTGAATTACTTCTTTAATATCTCACTCAACCTGTATTTCCATAATGTATGTATGCTTTTTCTTGTTGAAGAAACATAATTCTTGCAACCCTTGTTTGAATGTTAATTTTATAGAGAATTTTCAAACGGGAAAAAAATTGTGAGTTAAGATTGTCAGCATTGTAATAGAATGAACAAATTTTTAACGATTTTCTACATACAAGGTTGTTTAAAGCATTTTATAGCTGCAAAACTTTAGCCTGTCTTTAATATACACGTTATAATAACATAATGATAAGCATTGTTTGGTCTCAATCTCAAGGTGTTAGGTGAAGATGATAATTTAAATATATGTTCATCAGGTATCCAATTTTCTACGTATAGAATTTATAATCAATTAAGAACAGTTTGCAAAATTTTATTTTTTTCTTTATTTACTAAGCACAAGATTGCTCTTTGGCTCAAGACAAAGTGAATGCTATTTAAATAAATTTGGGAACTTAAAAAAAAGAATACAAAGTAATAATGTAACATTTTTTTATCAAGTTTTTTAGCCTATTTTGGCTCTAATGATGATCTAATTTTGGAACAAAATACGGGTTTAGCCCTTTAATTTAACTTACATGTTGTACATTTTTATGAACATGAACACATTTTTAAAGTAGGGCCTATTAAGTTTTCTAGATGAATAATGGTGCACTGACGTTTAGTTAGTAAGATTCTGTTAAATATCGGAAAATATCCATAATGTATAAGGCCTGTGATTAAGTGAGTATTTATACTAGTGAACACTTTGTAAATAAAATAGGTGAATAAATATTTTTTATAACTATTTGGTCATTAATTTGTATTGAATCCTTCGTCTCATGCTCTTAAGAGGGGGTAAAGGACTCTCAGAACGTCATGCAGTGCGACCTGCTTCCTTCTTGTGCCTTATTTAAATTCCGATAATAGGGATAGAAGTTTTAAATTAAAGACCTGGGTGATTGGATTCGCTTTTTGATTTTTTATATTTTGATTCATACTAAGCTATAATAGTTCAAAGTTGATCAACTTTTGACCATTATAGTTTAATGTGGATTCAAATTATTAAAAAATAAAAAAGCAAATCAAATAGTTCAAGTTTTTATCTTTTATTTAAAATCTCTCTCGCTTCAATGACTTTAAATAAAGGCATTAAATGGGAGCAGGCGAACACGATGAAATTTTGACCTGCAAGGCCCCTGATTCTGGCAGCATCTAGTCGTTGAAACTGCTCGCGGCGGCGCGCAGGCTTCGAATTTAGTCAATGAATATTCCACTGCAAAATCTCCTCCCCCATCACCATCGACCCCTGAGTTGTGGGTCTCACACATGCTGAAGTGCAGCAGCAATTCTTTAGCCACAAAGATTTACACAATACTGGGTATTGTTTGTCCCTCAGAATGTTGTGTAACAATGTGGAACGCAATCAGGTAATTCTCACAACGACCACTTGATCTCTTTAACCCCCTCTTAACTTACAACTAACGCAACTTACAAAAAGCAGCACTCCAGGCAACCTCTTCCTTTTCCTTCTCTTATGGACAGTTTTGAAAACTTAAGAAAAAAAGTCATAAGATGAAAAGAAAATTTATCTTAAAAAGTATTTGATTCTTTTAATAACATTTAACTGATTTTCCCACAAAAAACAAATACAATATATTATTTTAAAATGTCCAACTAGTTTAACTGGAAGAGATTTAATACGCAATATGCTTTTTAAATTTGTTGATTAGATCATCATATTAAGAACTATTGGAGTTGTTTTTTAAATAACTGGGCTCAAAACGTAGTCAACATGGCATCACAAATTTTAAAAAAAATTTAGCTTATTTCTGAACCAAAAATATTTTTTTAAAATAATTATTTGTCTAAGCGCTAAAACTTTGCATATGCTTATGAATTTTGATAGACTACTTGAATCTTTGTCAAGGCTCCGGTCTACCTGAGCCTGAATGCCGCCTCGCGGCCATAGCGCTAGGCGAGTTTTATGGCTGCAGAGGTTTACGGAAATCGTGTTTTAAATTAACTAATTAAGATAGAGATTGACTCTTTATTATTTCTAAAAGTAGAAAAACAGAGTTCATCTTCTCTGGTTTTTGGAATTTTAAGTAAAATTTCTAACATCAGTTATAACTGTATAAAATCATCTGTTTTTCTCTAGTGGCAAGTTTTATAAATTCAGAGGTTTACCAGAATCGTGTTTTAGAATTAACCAATTAAGATAGATTGGCTAAGTAAAAAGATGGGTCTCGTCTTCTCTGGTTTTGGAATTTTTTAATAAAATTTCTAAATTCACCTTTAACTGTTTTACATAATTTGTTTTTCTTGATTTTTAACTGAAGTTTTCTAGTAGTTTTGATGAAATAATAATCAAAGTGTAGCAAAGAAAATTTAGTACCATTATTTTATGACACCTTATTAATAGCTCTAGGCTGAATTTAGCAGAGGATAACATGATTCTAAAAAACCCTTGCATTTGGGTGGCGCGCCAGGGGTAGACCGGAGCCTTAATATCAATAACTTTTTTTTGTCTATGAAGTGTTCTGTGTTCATCGTAAATTGAACAAAGAAAGAAAAACCCAAGTAAATGCTGAACAAATATTAATTACCGTAATTAAAAGAATGCAGAAACTTCAAAAGGTATCACAGAAAAATAATAATGTTCACATACAAGACTGTTTATTGAGAATTACACATTTTACAACACAAAAAATAACCTTATTACAATTATTGCATGTTCGTAAGTCAACCAAAGTGTATTGTAACTTTTAATGAATTACACTTTTGAGCTGTAAGAAAACATCAATATTATCACCTTGTAAAAAAAGATATATTTCTCAAATGAACACTTAAGTTTATTGCTCAATAACACCAAACAACACTAATTTAATAATGGATAAATCAGTTCATATAGTTGATGCTACGATCTTGTACAAAGTTTATCTTAAGTATGGCAATTAGAAAACTATTCTTAAAATATGTAGTTCATGACATTATTTCTAAGCTCAACGCTTGGTTCATGAATATAAATCAAATTCCATGAATTCTTATAACATATAACTTAGTGTTTTATCTTTACACTTTTTATCATAGGAAATACATATATATTATTATCTAGAAGGCCTGTGCCTAAACAGACCACTTTAATTGAAATACAACTTACACTAAAAATAAGTAAGAAGGAATCTAAATATACCCCTTCTTCCTTCAAAAGTAGTCTTTATCAAGGATCATACATCTAAACCAGGTTTATTGTTAAAAAATGCTTAACCTACACAGTACAAAATACATTTAACTTGGTCAAGTCATTAAAAATAAACTAAAATTAAATGTTTTACATGAAAAACAATTTTTGGGATCAGAATTGGAAATTCCCAATTTTTTCCTCCATACATAGGCCTACACACGTGTTTTGTTTTATTTTATTACATTGTAAAAAAATCAGAACAGATCTTAGGATTGGATTGTTCCAAAAACTCATCTCGTAATTATTGTTTCTAAAATTTACGACATTCCAAGCGCCAGTTTTCCTGTTTTGGAGGCATTTTAGCTTCCCTTCTCTCTGGAAGTGTAACATGATTTGAATCATTTCTTTCTGTTTCTTTCTTTCTTCTCCAGTTGTTAGGGTTTTCCGATACAGAGTTACTTCTTTGATCTTTTGATTTGGGAAACTTGGTTTGGGAATTATGGCACAGTTTATCTTCACTTTTATCATTCTTTTTTCTTTGCCATATCAAAGTGGATTTGGCTTCCCGTTCCGCCTTTTCTAAACTTATTGTTACATTTTCATCAAGCAGTTCTTCATTTTCATTCACCATTTCCAAAAACTGTTTCATTAAGTCATCCCTTAAGTCTTCATCAATATCTATGATCTTTTTTTTTAGAACCTTGTACATATTCACAGGCCCTTTCACAAAGAAACAGTAACTGTAATATTTCTGAAAAATAGTGGTAAACATTCTGTAGTCATTACGTTATAAATTATTGTAATATTTATTATTATAAATCATTCGATAACAAGTTAAATAAATTTTGAACAATGCTACACTATCACTATATTACTAATTTTGAGACAGGGACATCACATAGTGGGTATTTTAACCTGAATATGAATGGGAGATGAGTGTAGGATGATTGTGGCGCGATCTTGTAGTCTTGTAACGGCAAATGCCGACATTCTCCTTAGACAGGACTGTTAATTAATAGCCCTAAAGTTAATTGTATCTAGGGACCTATAGTTTAACGTGGGATCCGAACCACGATTTTGACCTCCTGTATACGAATTGGTCTAATTATGAGTGTGGTCTTTATGGATGAACTAGTATTCACCAGTGCGGACGTTAATCCTCACTAGGGAATTATCGCATCCACAAGCCATCGCTTATAACTATCCACAATACGCAACCTCCAGTGATGATTCAGTGACAATCCAGCAACATTGAGATTACAAATTGTCAAAGTTAAATCACGAATAAAAATCAACAGTTAGTAACATAGAGTACTAAGTGTTTAGGTTTAGGAAATTCACGAATCTTAGTATTTGTGGGAATCTGATTAATTAACTGTAATTAAAAACATACACTATGAATCAATCAGCTCTTACTAAGCATAATTTTTATCCAGGGAACAGTGGACCAGTTGGTTGGTATACGGTGAGGAGGGGGAGGGGAGAGGGAAGGATACAAATTCAGAGTTGTCCGGTTTCCTCCGTGAATGATTAGACCACCCTAAACTAACTAAATGGACTGCTGGAATCAATGGTTAATAATCGTCTAGGGCTGATGAGGCTTAGCCCTGGTAAATCATGATCAAACAAACAGACTCATACCAGCCTCCTTAGTCTCCGTCACATCATACATGACTTTAATTGTCTTTGCATTTGGAGTAATTAGCCACAAACCCGACGTCGAAAGGTTGAGTATTAAGAAAGTGGTTGCATTATTTAGTTTTACCCATATGATTTTAATGAAAACTTTGGCTGCCTACAATTTTCATCTGTGTCATCCATTTTAAGTCTAATTTGCTGCACTGTACTCTGCCAAGTGAGACCTTTAATTTTATGTGCATATCAACCTATGCTTACAATTAAGATTTTCTTCTGACTCCTGGTGGGCCGTCACCCATACATGACTAAAAATGTTTGATAACGTCAAAAGGTACTTTGTGTTCAGTTACTATAACCCCCCAACGAAATTTTTTTATCTCAACAAATGAAAAAATTTAAGGGGGGGGGTCGGACTTTTTTACACCCGGTATGTATAGTATGCACCACTTATTTTATGAGTACTGGGGGGAAAGAATATTTGCTTGGTAAACTTGTAAGACTTGTAGGACGAGTTCATTCGCTCGGCTCACTCGCTAGGCCACTGGATGCTGTCATGTAGTTGTAATTTAATTAATGGCAGGTTTAAAAAGTAACGCTTCATTTATACAGTTATCAGCTGATTTTTGTTCAATTTGGTAGCTACAAAAATAGTATATTTCGTCACAAGGGCCGAAAGTGGCGTTTTGCCGGCCCCGAGATCGTGTTTCAAGTTCGAGACGAAGTCGAGAACTTGAAACGATCGAGGGTTGGCAAAACGCTTTCGGCCCGAGTTATGAACGATATTTTTCATCACACTACACAATTCAGTAAATCCTAAACAAGTGAAAAATTACTTTTTCGTTCATAACAAACAAAACATAACTTCAACTAACCTATAGCGAGATGTACTGCTTGAGTTTCTGGTTGCTAGGCAACCACTTCACATCAGGTAAGGCCACCAAAACTAATATTGTAACGGTAAGTGACTACAGCTGATTCCAAGGGAAAAGCACTATTTTCCATCTACGTCATACATATTTGCAGTTGCTATCAGCTGAACTACTAACTACGTCACTGATTTGTTATTTGTTGTTGTTGTTAATAAATACCTACTAATATTCTAGATTTCTCTGCTACCGTTTCCATTACCGCCCTAGGCCGGAAAATTTTGCCGGCCTAGGCCGGCAAAACAGGTGTTTCGTTGGTAGAAGTGAGGGTCGAAAACAGGTGATATCGATGTAGTGTGATGAAAATATCTTTAAGGATAACATAGCACTTTGAGGGACAGCAGAATGAAAACAGATTTTTCCCAGTCATGGGACAGCTCCAACCAATTGAATGGACAGTTCATTGTGGCCGAAAACCCCATATCAAGATAAAAAATTTAAAATCTTAGAAAGATAAGATCAAACCACCGTCCGAATAAGCAAAGCTCTTCTGGTGAATAGAACAACTTACCTTTAAATATGAGCATTCCTGTAAGTGGTCTTCGATTTTCATAACATTTAAAAAATGTTCTATTGCTTTGGGAAGGTCATTTTTCATGGTCAAGTAATAAAACCCCAGGTCTCCTTCAATGAACTTAAGGTCACTAGAAAACCTCAATGATTTATGAGCTTTTAAAAGATCTTCCAAAGGATCATAATTTTTGTCACGTCCATACTTTATTCTTATCAGTTCATGAAAGCCGTAAACCATGTTGTTTTCTGCAGTTTTAGTAAAATATTCTACAGCTTTTTCTTGATTCTGGAAAAAAACATATTCTACTTTAAAGAAATAAATAAAGTAATTTTATTATGGTTCCAAGGTTGGTCTATTAGTAGTCAATTGCTCTTCATTCACAATATTTAGTTTTTTAATCCAACATTGCGTATCATCAAAATTTATAAAACAAAATAATTACTGGCTTATTATGTCTATTGCATATCAGTCAAACCTCTCAACACCTAACTCCATAAGCCAAATATTTTGAACAAATTATTGCACTCTAATAAAAATTTGTTATTTACAGCAGTGTTTCTCAGCAACCTTTTTGTACTCACGTACCAACTGATGGGTTTTCAATTTTTTGCGTACCACCCAAACTCATACCTACCCTCCCTCTTCGACCCTTAGAGATAAGGCTAGAAAAAAGGTAGGTTATTATTTTATTTTAAATATATTCTGCTATCACTAATTTGATTAATTTCACTTGATTCACTATGGAGGTGTGTATAAAAAAGGACTTGTGTACGGCTTAATTGGGTACTCCGCGCCCATGCCCTGAGTGGGGTTTCCCCGAATGCATTAGAGTGTAAAACGTTAAAAAACAGGTCAAAGCGACTGGAGATACGCTAAAATATTTAACGTTTAAAATTGTGGTTTTTTTCAAAATATTATTCTTAAAATACACGGTTTCTTCAATATTACCATTCAATTGATAGTTAAAGCTCAGAATAGGAGAACAATGATAAAAATAATAAACACAAATAGTTCAAACACAAAAAATTTTAAAATTTAGGCCTAATTACAAATTTTATACTTTAAAATGAACTGACTTAAGGACATCCCTTAAAGATCCCTACTATTTGCAAGATGAACCGTCACAGGGGGACGTCTTAAAAATTTCATAATAATATCCCCAAAATTCGTTTATTTTCTTAAGTCAAGTGTAACAATATACCAATGACAGATCCAATCATTAAAATTGATCTTTAGAGTTGGCTTCACATTCGTCAAAATGTTAAGTCCAAAAATGTGGTTCGTTCAAGATGTGTAAAATAAAGGACACAGTTTAGCTTATTTCCAATTACTAACAGTTTGAATGTTCGAGCTTAAAGTAAGCAAACAATCAAAACACGATAAATTTGATCAGAACAACAATAAATCCACAAATTCAAGTCAAATATAATATGTAATATAGCAGTATATTTACCAGGTTTAAGAAAATTACAAACACCACGCATTAACAAATGTTAATGATTTTGTGTTTTTTTTTACAAAATTTTTTTTTTGAAATTGATCAATTTCTGCTACTATAAGACCTAGTCGAGGTCAGAGTATGTTCTAAATTTCACTCATCTATGTGCCATAATACATTACAAATATTCAAATATTTTTAAATTTTTGTAAAAGAATTTTGAAGTTTTGAAAGTATGCCCCTTTTTAAGGGACAAGGGGATGAGATACGGCAAAGTGTTACAGTACCGAAATTATAGAGCGTCTAAAGTAGAATATACTAATACTGGCAAAAAATATGTAGATATAGCAGTATAATATTTACCAGGTTAAAGTAAATTTCAAACTCTATATTTTACAAAATATTAAAGTTTTCATTTTCTCACACTTTTTTTATTTTATTTTATTTTAATTTTATTTTGTGTCTTTCAACGCCAGTGGCATTTTTTTTAAAATGCAATTTAAAAAAAAAATGTAATTTTTTGGCGTTAAATTAGAAGGAAATAGTTCATACCAGCCACAAAATTTCAGGCACTTATCTCCCATAATAGTAAATAAAACATACACAATAGATATGCCCCTTTTTAGGGTTGAAGGGGGTGAAATACTGAGAGAACTTGGAGAGCGTCAAATTCCTGACCAGCAACTTTGCTTAAGATTTGAGGCAGGACCTCTCATTCAAAAGTTACTTTTTACGCTTTTTAATTTCTTTTAAGAGGTTGATTGAAGAAATTGTCTGTTTTCATACTTTTCCCAGGGATTTTAAGCCGATAGCTACCTATATGCCAAATTTCAAATTTTAATCCAACTCGGAAGTGTGAAAGAATTTATATAGCTAGTGAATGAGTTGGGCTAGAACCGCCAGTTTGATTTTTCTCAAAACTTGAAAGTTGCAAATACATTAAGTCCAGTTTTCATTAGTCTCTTGAGCTTGAAACCCGAAAAGGGTTTTCATTAAAAACGCTCTGGAGGCTTAACGCCAACGGTTTGAGATTTGATAAAAAGTTTAAGGGACAAAAATGTAGATGATTAAATTTCCTATCGTATAGTTCTCAGATTTTAGATAGAGCAAAGCGTTTAGCTTAAAAAACTAAAATCTAAATTTCAGAAGTACACCATTTTTATTTTCTTAAAGAGGTCATAAGTACAAAACTAGTGGTATCCATATAACAAACAGGTCTTGGTTATTGTTATAAAATGCCATAATAAATAATGATACAAATGATTATGAAAAACTTATGAGGGATAGGCTTATTCTACTCGATTTTCCAACTCACTCCTTCAACTTTTGTGTAGTAGGTTCCCAGTATGTGGTACGTAACAGGATTTTGTGACAGTTCTTCTGCTTTGTGCAGTAACTGTTTAGCCACACCAAACCTGGCATAACCTTTTGGTAATGTCATCAGACCATTTCCGGCCCTCCTGGAAATCGCTGCTGAAGTTGGATTCAGCTCAACACTCTCACTAAAAAATAACCAAAGTTATTAATAAATTGCTAAGAACCACCATGTAAAAAGTATTTGTATAAAAATAAATATTAATATTTTACTATCAGCAGATTGCAATTCCAGGGTTAAAATGTGAATATAAAGTAAAATCTATACATTTAATACACGACTGGTTTTTTGTACAAAGAACTCCTCCCACAGTTTTCAACCGATTTTAATGATTTTGATTTTGGTGTCATTGGATGGAGCTCGGCCTGAAGTTGTTTCTATAGTAAATTGGTAAGCATTAATTTAAAGGGAAGGGCCCTACATACCCTCAAAGTTTGCTATCTTCTCATTTCATTAACATGGGTAAGGAAATTGATTGATTTTAAAGTTAACAGCTGTAAAGCGTTAACACCGCAGTGAAACCTATTCACCTGTTTATACGAAAGAGGTTACGTTATACCACGTTAATGTGTAAGTGGTTAACGAACTGCATTAGAAAATACTAATACTGCATTAAATTTTCTATTAACTGAATGAATCATTCTGAACTGCATTCAGAAAATACTAATACTAAAGCAAATTACTTACATGTACAGTTGGGTCGCTTTTTCATTTAAAGAATCTATCTCTATATAAAATTCATCCCTAGTCAATTCTGGAAATGCGTTCTTGTTTTTATGCATAAAACTGGCTTTTTCTTTGTAAGCCTGAGCTAAAAACACTAGATGCTTGGCATCTCTGTCCATCTGAACTGCTTCTTCAAAGAAGGACAGTTCAGCTGATGGATCGAACTCTTTTATGTTTCTACGGATTTTGCCTGAAAAAATGAAATACAATAAGTTGTGTTGTCAGGTTATTGATACTTAAAGCCTGAAGCAATCTTTGTTTTATGGTTATTATGATGCGTTTCGCCGATTACGCGGCATCATCAGACGTCCAAAAACACACATAAACTAATAGTACAGTACACTCATATAAATATATCACCTTGCGGATCATTGAGTTTATTAAAAACTGACTTTGAATTACACACGCACAAATAGAAAACCCAGGGAGCTCCCATTATAGCCACACAATGGTAGTTCGTGATCCTCTTTAGGTCGCTTCATGCTGCAAGTATCGATAATTTGATAAAAATCTTAAACTATGCTACAAAGCTATTCTAGGAAAAGATTATAAGCAATTCTTTATTGAAGAGCCTAGAATTACAGACGGACTTCTGTACATTGCCCATAAAAATTTGTGAATTTGTTTAGAAAGAAATGTTGTTATGCTACTTAAAATACTAAAAGTTCTAAGTTTTGATGTCATCTCAAAAATTGAATAGGGTCATTATAGAACAAAAAACTTAGTTATTAATAAGACACTTTGTACTCCTGTTTATCGGTGAGTCAATTTTCAGCATTATGGCTTAACAGTGGCAGTAAAATTACTCGTTTTCAAAACTTTTTTCATTTAACATTAGGCTGCATTTGGACTAACGGCAAAATTGGTTTTTGTCCAGTTATGAATTATTGCTGACAGTTTTGAGTCTAGTGTAATGAGAAAATGAGCTAAGGTTTCACAAGTTCTAAAAAAAATTATTCATATATTACTGCTACAGGTCAGTATAATTATCACAGAATAGCCATATCTGAAACCGGTTTCAGGAGGCATGATATAGGCTAATGTTCAATAAACATCAAACATAAGTTACAGATGATAAACAACCCAGTTAAACCACTTTAAACTCCATGTAGAACAGTATAGAACAAATAACATGAATATCTTGGCCTCTGGCGTACTTCACTGCTGGATTCAAATTGGTAACCATATGAGACTAAAAACAGTATGCAAGTTTGTTGCTCCACCAGGACCGGATTTACCGCATGGGCAACATGGGCACATGCCCAGGGCGGCAAATTTCAAGGGCGGCAACATTTTGGAGAAATTAAAATTTATATCTGTATGCACGGCGCGTTGTTATCGTCATGGTCGCAGGCCACATAGCCGTATCGTGGTGAGGCGGCAAAGGGCAGACTGCAGTCTGCCTGCGCGTTAAGCCGCGGATTCGTGGACGGGTGGACGAGCGTCTATTTATTTGCGTGCGGCAGACGATGTGCTAGTGGCGGGGCGCCGTGAGGGAGGGGGGAGCCGTATTCGTATTCCTCGCCGTCGTCAGCCCGGTGGGGCATATGGGCACAGAGTACAAAGCTACGGGAGACATTCGGAGCAGCTTAATGACGTCGCTTCACTGTGTGACGGCTATGATGCTGACGTCATAACATTAAAGTTTCTATATTTTGCCGCTACTCGGCTAGTCTCGCTTGCCCTCTTTCTTTCTTTGTTTTTGAGTATTGAATTGAGGAATCGTTGTTAGTGTAGTAATATCTTGATAAAGATGACAAAATAAGTAAAACCTAAGCCTAAAAATCTCAAAAGCATTTTACTTACTAATAAATATACCGGTATTCATGTGTAAGATTAGAAATAGATACAGTATCCTTATAGTAGTACATAATCCTTAACAATTTTTGGATTGGCACTCTTAAATGTAGTGTTAAGTTAAATTGGGTGTGTGATGGATTGGTGTAGGATTCTGCAATCCAAACCTTACACCACAGAGTACAAAGCTTTACAGAGTGCTCGCCCTTAGTTCCACGAGAATGCCGCTAGCTGGCGCGGCGGTCTCGAACGGGCTGGATTCGGCATTTCCCGTCCCGGCCACGATCCAGTGTTGCCACTCTGCATCGCCCGCCACGCACGCGCACGGGCGACATCATGCTAGCTCGCTGGCTCCGCTGCGCCGTCGTACGACCGTTGTAGCGGTTGCACTGGTTCTCGTGCATTAATTTTTACAAATTCTTTGAATCTTTAAATTTTCTTACTTAGTGCACAGTATTAAAGCTGTAATCAATAAAAACATTAATGTTTTTTTGTACTTCTTAACACATTCTATCTCAAAATATAAAATAAACACAAAATTAAATGTTTTGCAACAATTTAATAAAATAAATAGACTTTATACCAACCTTTTTAACTCTCTATCTGGAAAATTAAAGCCCATCCCATCTGCCTTTTCACTTTGTTGCTGTTGTGAGTTATAATTTAGGTTATTCTGAAAGTTTTATTTTATTGTAAAGCAAATGTTTGGGGGTTTCTGTTATAAATATTGGTACTATTTACGTACTGTATTGGTCCAAGACACCAAAATAGTAAATATTTTACTGTGAAAAAGTGCCTAGGCCTATGATACCCTTGTCGTGGGGTCCGTGCAATCAGTACGCTTTATCAAATGTTCACTTGTAAAATTTTTTGGTGTATATTTTCTGCTATAATGTTATATTTTTGAAAACTACAATAAAATTCCAACAATTTGTATACCTTGGAAATTTTATAAGATACCTAATCCAAATTGCATGCGTTTTTTAAAATGGTCAAAAGATTATGTTCTCATTAGCAAAACCTTTAAGTTTCATTTTCTGACGTTTATAGCTCAGTGAATTTAGAAGAAAACAATAAAAACATATTGTATGAAAGAAAATGTAATTCGAAAGTATTATGTTTGTTTAATCTGGGACATGTTGAAGTTTCAATGTTAATCTTATGGCAGAAGGATAATTGAGTTAATCATTAGAAAGCTGTTGTAATACCAAATACTAGAAAATCAGGAATAACGGATGTTTCAGTTACCTATAAAAGATTTTGTGTTTTTGGTCGAATTTCGACCAGTGGGCGATCCCTAGTACTTATTTAATACGCTAAGGGTTTATTTATTTTTTTACTAGCTGTTGCCCGTCACGGCTTCGCCCGTGTTGAATTTTATTTTTAATTTCTTTTAAGACCTACGAAATCTTCTTCCTTATGATATACATTAAGATTAATACATTGGAATAGTGAGAGCGGGGCACCTAAGAGCAAAGAGGAACGACCATGTCAAATATTAACCCCATAGTCAATAGAGTAATTTTTAAGTCCAGTGCGGGGCGTAGCCCTAAAGCCTTTCAAAAGCTATATTCCCATAACCGTTTCTTGGTGACTTCCTATGAGCAAAGAGGAAAATCCATGTCAAATATTAACCCCGTATGTCATAGAGTAATTTTAAGTCCAGTGGGGTGGAGCCCTAAAGGACTTCAAAAACTATTTTTCCAAAACAGTTTCTCAGTACCTCTGAGTAAAGAGGAATGTCCACGTCAAATTTCAACCCCGTAGGATCTACGGTAACTTAAAGGTTCTGTGGGGTAGAGCCCTAAAGGAAATTTGCAAAACGTTTCCAAGTGAATGCCCATGAGTAAAGATTAACGTCCATGTCAATATCCAACTCAGTAGTACATAGAGTAATTTTTAAGTCTACTGGGGCAATCACCCCATAAGCTGACAAAAGTTGTCGTTAAGTGGTGGTAACGTCTGGTTATAGTTTTTGGATTTTGTCCCTAAATGAATCCAAAAACTATATTCCAAAACAATTTTTAGTGACTACCTATGAGCAAAGAGGAACATCCATGTCAAATTTCAACCCCGTAGGCCCCGAAGGGTTTTAAGTACTGAGGGGCGGACCCCTTTAGGAGTTCAAAAACTATACATGCAAATCCGTTTCTTGGTACCTTTGAGTAAAGATAAATGTGCTCGTCATATTTTAACCTGTCGATTCTATGGTAACCTAAAGGTTCTGTGGGGTGGAGCCCTAGAGGAAAATCTCAAAATCCTTTCTTAGTTATTGCCCATGACCAAAGAGGAACATCAACGTCAAATTTAACTCAGTATGTCATAGAGTAATTTTTAAGACCAGTGGGGTGGAGCCCTAAAAAACTATATTTTCAAAACTGTATTTTGTTCAATTTATATCAAGTAATACATGTAGCATATCACACCCCATTAGTTTAATAATTTACTTTCATTGTCATATATTTTCAATATTTGTATTTTAACTAACATGTCATTGTTTATAACATTCTTTACTCTTGTTTTGAATATACCTCCGTCTCATCTCTCTTTTGAAGGTTCTTTTTAAGTTCTTTTTAATAGTTTACCTCAGGTCCTTAGAATATTTTTATTGGTCCCTCTCCAGTATCTAGTATCTTAGTGAATACCTATGAGCAAAGATGACCGTCCATGCCAAAAACTAACCCTGTATGCTCTATAGTAATTTTGAGGTTATTTGGGGCAGAGCAATGAAGGAAATGTGTAAACCACTTTTTATTGAGCACCCATGACCAAAGAGACTACTCCAAATTTCAATCCCGCAGACCCTATAGTTTATAGATTCGTTGTTTCTTTCAATTCGTATTGTAATTGGCAATAATTGTAACATTATATTGAAATTTCGAAGACATGTGGGATCTGGGGTGGAGCCCTGAAGGGATTTTTGTGAAAGCGTTTCTTAGTGAGCACCTATGAGCAAAGAGGAACGTCCATGCCAAAATTCAACCCTGTAGGCCCCAAAAGTAATTTTGAAGTCCTGTGGGGCGAAGCCCTAAAGATGCTTTACAAAAGCGATTCTTAGTGAGCACCTATGGGCAAAGTGTATCTTCCATTTAACATTTCAACCTCTTAAGTCATCTGGCTTTTCATATTCGTTGTTCCCTAGATTCATATTTAAAATTGGAAAGCATAACATTAGACAAAAATTGAAATCGTGTGTGGCTGAGCCCTGATAGAATTTTGCAAAACAGTTTCGTAGTGAGCACGTACATATTAGCAAAGAAGAACGTCCACGTCAAATTTCATCATCATAGATCCTATAGTTTTTCAGATTCATTGTTTCCTAGATTCGAACTAAAAATTAGCTATGAATAACATTAGATAGAAATTTTGAAGTCCTATGTGGCGGAGCCCTGATGGAGTTTCGCAAAACCGTTTCATAGTAAGCATCTATGAGCAAAGAAGAACGCCCATGCCAAATTTTAACATTGAGATTCGTTGTTGCCTTGATTTGTATAAAATATTGGCCATAAGAATAATATTAAATGAACTTAAGTTAAGTATTAAAGTCCTGTGGGGTAGAGACCTGAAAGAATTATGCAAAACCGTTTCTTAGTGAGCATTTTTTAACACAGAGGAACGTCCATGGCAAATTTCAACCTCCTATACCCTATGGTTATAAAGATTCGATGATACCGAGTGAGTGGTATTTGACAAAGTAGATTAGGCCTAACTAACCTAACCTAAACTCTAATACATGTTTACACCAGTTAAATTGTTTACAAAGATAAAAATATTGTCATATGGTTATGTCATCCTTTAAAATGTATTATTTCACCAACAGCTGATAGCTTTGAATCTTCAACAGCTATAATTACATCAAATCTTTGAAGTCGTGTGGGGCGGAGCCCTGAAGGAATTTCGTAAAACCATTTCTTAGTGAGCACCTATAGGCAAAGAGCAACCACCATTCCAAATTTCAACCCTGTAAGTCCTATAGTTTTGGAGATTCGTTGTTTCCTAGATTCGTATTTTAAGTGCTCCATAAGAATAACATTGTAACGAAATTTTGAAGTCGTGTGGGGCGGAGCCCTGCAGGAATTTCTTAAAACCGTTTCTTAGTGAGCATCAATGGGTAGAAAGGAACGTCTATACCAAATTTCAATCCTGCATGCTCTCTACTTTTGGAGATTCGTTGTTGCTTTGATTTGTATTAAAAATCCCCCATAAGAATAACATTGTGACGAATTTTTGAAGTCGTGTGGGGCGGAGCCCTGACGGAATTTTGCAAAACCGTTTCTTAGTGAGCGTTTTTTAGCAAAGATGAAGGTACATGCCAAGTTTTAACCCTCTAGGCCTTATAGTTTTGGAGATACTCTGATACGTGAGTGAGTGGTATTTGACAAATATATAGTAGATAGAAAATAAAAATATATAGTAGATAGAAAGATAGAAGAAGAAGATTTTATTTATTATTTTATTATTTTTTTTTTGTCTTGAGAACTCCTCCTACAATTTTCAACCGATTTTCAAGTTTTTGGTGTCGTTGGATAGGGCTTGGTCTGTAGTTGTTTCCGCCAAAAACTGACGAGAATCGGACTGAAAATAAATTCGCTATTCACCATTAAAATCTCAAAATTTCTCATTTAAATAACATTGGCATCAAATAAAGCATTTTAAACATCTGTTAAAATCAGCTGTAAATACGTGTAGTTTTTGTGAGTAAAGATATTCACAATATTGGATTGGTCGGATGTCATTGATTTAGAGCTAAAAGTAACTTTTGTATTGTATTAAAATAAATTGCTCGATTTCGATCAACACGTATACTAGTAATTTTTATTTCCGTAACGGATTGATGGATTTATTTCAGACTTGGCATGGACCTTTACCACAAAAATGTTAGTTTTCAGAAAAAAATTATTATTTTCCGATGTGTACTTTTAATATGGCGACCATTAAACTCAAATTTCACAGTAACGACAAATTTTATCAAAATTTTATAGGAGACAAAAAAGTTAACAAATTAAGTTATCTAAACAATGATACCAAGATTGTAAAGATTTTTCTACAAATAACGGAGTTATCGCGATTTTTCTATTATATTTGACTAAATTTGCATTAATCATAATGCAAAATGGGGGTAGTGGAATTCTACCCCAGGAAAAGTACCCCCATGAAAAAACGCTACGTCATTTTGACGTCACGAGGGACGGAGCTTAAAGTGGCATGGAGTTTTGCTCGCTGCCGGAAAAGTATCCCCAGTTTTATAAATACATTATTATTTAATTTGATTGCTCTAATTTAACATTATGGCAAACCAAACACCAGCCGGACTTCTACCCCCGGAATACTACCGCCGGAATTCTACTCCCGGAAAAGTACCCCCACGTACAAATTTTTTATTATTTAACAACAGGTATTTTATGTACGCGTTCTGTTATTTGAACAATTCGTATTACATAATAATGATATATGTTATTTTTTATAAATACCACTTGCTCTTCAGATGATATCGTTCACTACCCTCACTCGCTGTCAGGTTCTATAATGTGATTACGTTTTATATTAGTACCAATCTTCCCTCAATCCTTTACAGGCTTTTAGTTGTGTATTTTTATTAACATCGAATAAAATATATACATTACCGTACCATGATATACTTTGATATTAGTTTTATAATATTATGAATACCCGGGGACCGAGCATTTGCTTGGTAAACTTAAATAGTAATATTTTTTATAATAATATCATTTACAGACAGTGCGCTAAAAAGCCCAGTGCAAAAAGGCTTATATTTTGTTGTTATTGAAGCTCGTTCGCTTCGCTCACTCGTCTATTTCAATGTAGGCCTACGGGTGCTGCACCCTCGTGTATTTGTTAAAACACATTTTTATGTGTAACAATGTATCCAGAACCTATGTATACATTGATGTGTAACATATGGATTATATGAACTTAGTCCGGCAGATACGTAGAAAGATTGTGCGTTTGAGGATAGAGATCTAAAATTTGGAACACAGATATTAAATGTACAAAGGTTTAAATTTAAATAATAATGATATATGAACACCCTGTATACATATACAGGGTGTTCGGAAACAAACGTTTCAGTAATTCAGGAGGTTATTGCCCACATCAAAATAAACAAAAAATTTCCAGTAAACGTATAGGCCTATGTCCTAAAATGCTTCGTTAACCCGCTAGCCGCCATTTTGTTTTTTACACTAAATAATTTTTATTTCCGTAACAGATCACTGTAGGCAAAAACCGTCATCATAGTAATACTCATATTCAAGAAAAAAATTATTTTTTTTCTAATGTGTATTTTTAAAATGGCGGCCAATTTAAAATTGTAAACTGAAATATCTCAAAACCGGTAAATTTTACAAAAAATTTACTTAATATAAAAAAGTTGACAAATTTAATAATTTAACCAATGAGACCAAGTTTGTAATCATCTGACAACGAATAATGGAGTTATTGAGATTTTTCTTCTAAAATTACCTAAATTTGCATGCATTTTAATGGAAACTCAATGATTTTATGCACAAAAATGGCAATAACTCCGTTGTCTGTGCTTCGATCCTTACAATCTTGGTTTCATCAGTTAGGTAATTTTATTTGTCAACTTTTTTGTTTCTTGTAAAGTTTTGTTAAAATTTAACGGTTTTGAGATATTTGAGTTTAAAATTTTTAAATGGCCGCCATTTTGAAAATACATATTGGAAAAAAATAGTTTTTTTTCTTTAAAATGAGTATTGCTATGATGAAAGTTATTGCCAAATATTAACTTAATACAATGATCCGTTACGGAAATAAAAATTATTTAGTGTAAAAAAACAAAATGGCGGCTAGCGGGTTAACGAAGCATTTTAGGACTTACGTTTACTGGAACTCTTTTGCTATTTTGATGTGGGCAATAACCTCCTGAATTCCTGAAACGTTGTTTCCGAACACGCTGTATATGAAAATGAACGAATGGTGTTTTTGGCTTCTGGGGACCTCAAAATGAAAACATACAGTGGTCCCGGTCTTAGGTCTTACCATGGCTACTACCGTAATAGCGTATTCGCTATAGGGAAATTCGCTAAAAGGTTCATATGAAGGTATACCGTATCCTAAAATGCATAGTTACTTAGATATCCGCCATTTTGTATTTTTTTACAAAACATTTTATATTTCAGACGTTTTGCAACCAAGCTTTGAAACTTGGCAAGGAACTTGAAATAGTAAAGGTTTAATTTACGAAAAAATATCAACGTGATACGATTTTAAATTTAAAAATGGCGGCCGTTTAAAATTTTTAAACATCAATTTCGAAAAAAACTTGAAATAAAAACAAAATTTTTCAACTTTTAAACAATTTAGACAGTTTAATTCCTTATCCGATGACACAAAAATTATGAAAAGCGGTTAATAAACAACTGAGATACATTAATTTAATCAGTATTAGGTTGCACTGTTATTGCCACCCAAGAACGTACCTGCCACCATTGTTGTACTAGTAAACTGTAACAATGGTAGCCCACTAAGCTGGATACCAAGTATAGATATTGCGTATATTGTGTAGCGCTTTTTAGTAGGCCTTTTTGTTGTGTAGTATAATCATATGTGATAGAAATCTTGATACAGGGGGTTTCAGAACTCCCTGACAATAGTTTAGGGCATTGTTCCTGGATTAGAAACATATCTAAATATCATATTCAAATCGTCCGGAAGTCTTAATTTATTCACACAGCCTTCAGATGAATTTTAAAATCCAACAAAAATGTCACCTAACAATCAACAGTCGTGTACTGTAGGTGAATTTCACTCATACCGAATCATAAAATGAGCAATTTGCGCACGGGCCACCTCGTATAATTTTTATTTTCGTAACGGATGGTTATATTCTGCTCATATTCGGAAATTTTAATTATTTAGTTAAAAAATGGCGGCTGTGTGAGTAACTAAAGACTTCCGGACAATTTAAATATGATATTTAGATATGTTTCTAACACAGGAACAATGCCCTAAAATATTGTCAGGGAGTTCTGAAACACCCTGTATAATTGTATATAACATTATTTGTATTTACTTGTGTAATTTAATACAGTACTGATTAAATATGTTGTTAATATGATAGCTGATTTTTATTGTTAGTGCACAAATTTCTTTATAGTTAATATGAGCTTATTTTCAAATAAATATGAAGGAATTCTCAATACTGAAGGTGCGTATTGTGATTATGAAATAAAAGATTTTAAAAATTTTGCAATATTCTCAAGCCTAAACTGAAATATTTCTGTCCATTACGTTAATATGTAACTTTTAAATGAAGCTTTCGTTATATGATTACATTCAACTATTGCAAGTAACTCAAAATATTAATTAAAGTGAGGCAGCTGGCATTTCAGTTTTAGTCTGCTAGTTATTGTCAAATATCTAACATTGTACAAATGACCCCCATTGCAACTTGGCCAAATAATCGCGCTCGGGAATTCGGAGTAAAGTTAAGGTGGTCGGACGACCCGGTGCTCGTGTTGCGGCGGTGCGGTGACGCGAGGCACGGTGCTGTGCGGTGCGGTGCGGTGTCCGAATTGGCAACTCCGCGTCAGTCCGCGCCATTTTGCGTCACCGCGTCAGTAGCGCCACTACGAGGCGCGTCATGACTGACGCGAAAACGCAGCGCAGCGAGCACTCTGTAAAGGTTCCTTACTCTGTGCTTACACCTAAGTTTTGGTTCGAAAAAAACTTTATCAAATTTAAACTTTACTACCGGTGGTAATTACTGTAAATACATCTTACCGAATCCAACTAGGATTCGTTTATGGAGAATTAAGGAATAGGCTGACTGTTAAGACAGTTAAACTTAGTTGCATAAAATTACGTTTCATGCTAACCAAAAATATAGCCTATCTAGGCCTAAAACGTTGAACGCTTTGAATCTTTTCTATTAAAACTAAAGCAGGCCCAAGTTATTCATGTAAGCCTAAGCTAGGCCTGATAAAAACAAAACAAAAAATACCTATAACAAAAATAAACATTTTTATTTTGTAAAAGAGTTTTCAAATTCTCCTTAAAAAGAGGACCATGATAGAATTTATCCATTTCCATTTATCATCATCTAATCCTATAGAGGTTAGGCCTAGTGTAAACAATATTATTCAGTTGTTGCAGACGACAACTCTGAAATCAAGCGTATTCGTAGTGATAACTCAAGGAACTAATTCAATGACGTCATAGTTTGCTCCGAATGGTAGTATTCCGGGCGCCTCACCGGGTTTGCCGGTGACTAATTTGTCGTCTGCTAAACAATGCAAATGCCTTGTTAGCAGACGACATAGCAGACGAAGTTACCGTTTTGGTGTTACCGGTGAGGCGCCCGGAATACTACCAATGTCTCCCGTATGCCCCACCGGTCATCAGCCATCCCGATCCCGCCAAGTCGCCATTTCGCTTCCGCTTGGGCGGTCAGTGTACAAACGTCATTCGTCAGTCAGTGTTGTGTGGCGTTGTTATGTCGCATTACAACTGACAGCCTGTACGAGTACGCTTGCGGCTTGCTTGTTATGCAGTCGTGCGTGTGCGACTGTGTGTTGTTGATTAGCTTATAACTCTTAATGCTATGTGTTTCGTGTGAGATTTCATTTGAATTTGATATACGCAATAATTTTCGTTATATTTTTAAAACATAGGCCTAATGGATGGGCAAAAGACTTAGTGGCGCGGAATACCGGAAATTAGCTGAAGTGAAGAAGAATAAGGAAAATGAAGTGCATGTCCAAACTTTAAAGATACCTTCTTTAAAAAAAGCAATGTCGCCGCAATGTGGCTCCTTGGAGGGTACAAAGGGAGCCGGTGGGGGGGGGGGGGGGGGGGGGGTGAAGGGGCGGCAGATTATTATATGCCCATGGGCGAAGAAAACGTAAATCCGGCCCTGTGCTCCACTCCATTTCTTGAGCTGAAGCCTAAATGGATATCACAGTCCAAGATATTGCGTGCTAAGAAAAAGAACCAAGTCCAAATTTTTACTAAGTAACTATGACCAAATGCATTGGATGAGAAGTGTCTAATCACGTAATGTTAAGTCACGTAATGCACAGACAATTATTACTTTTAAATACCAAGATAACACTCACGGATTATTTTTCCGCACCAGTACTTCCAAAGGGCGAAATTTGGATCAAGGTTTGATGCCTCCATCATATGAGACAACGCAAGCTCGCTCTCAGATGTACAAGTGAGATAAAACTTGGCTCTCACAGCATGAACTCCAGCTTGAACCATTGGGTCCATATCTGAGATTGGTTTCATGCCCTTGCACTTCTCCTGTAATCACCAAAGATAAAACATCTCTAAGGTCTACCGGGATTAATTCAAAATAAGTTTTTATCAAACAAAAGGCTAAATAAAATAGGTTCACATGCCTTCTGTCACAGTACTAATTGATTCTAAGTAGGAAACCTATGTGTTTTAAACCATAAAGATTCATCATCACGATAATGATTGTAAAAAGTCAATCTTCAATAAAAATAACAAAATTAAAATGTTTGTTAAAGCTCAAAAAACTTTACACTGATCACACCACACATTTCAACATGAATATTGTTGGAAAAGTGGGCAGTAGAATCCATCTCTACAACTGGCGGTAGACTCATTTAGATACTAAAAAAACAAATAAAGAAATCTATACGCAGGGTGTTTTTGGTTACTGGAAAAATCAAAACATGAAAATAATATGGTCCTGGTCTTAGGTCTAACCGTGACTACTGCCATAATACAGCTATAACCTATGAATTCCCTAAAGGGGAAATTTGCTATAAGTGTCACAAGTTGGAATTTTGGATACAGACCATAAGAAAAATGGCTTTTATTGCAATTGTATTCATAAGTTACCTTTAAATCCTCAATCTCTGATTTGTCTTTATTCTCAAAAAGTAAAATGTTTAGTTTTGTTGCGAACAAAATATGATTCAATCCTTCTCCAATTCTGGAGTACAGGCAATCATTATTGTTTTTCATCGTACAAATCAAATCTTCTACTTTCTGAATGCAGTTCTTTGCTTCATTAAACTCTCTAATCAATGAATATTCAAAGCCCAAAGCAAGAAAAGGTATTAACCTGAAAACATAACAAACATACAAATGTTCTACCGAGCAAGAACACAGAAAGGAAGATAAATAAAAAGAAAAAATATAGAACTAAAAATATGGGTCTAACAATCTATAGTCATACAAAAATGGTTAAAGCAATAACAAAAAATCATTTCTCCAGTTACAAATTTTTTACCTGTAAACAAAACTTATCGGGAACTCTTCAAGTTTTTTTATGTGTAACCATCCATGAAATGGTTTTCAGAATGAATATAAAAAATATCACTATTGGATACGGTACTTCTTCCCATCAACACTAACAGTGTCCTAAAACTGCTCATTCTAATTAAAAATGCTATTAGCATGAAGTACACTGCCATAAATATATCGGAAAAAGTTATTGTTTGAAGTTTATGTTCAAACTTATAACAGATTTGAACTTTTGTTAACCCACCTACTGTTTTTAATGCTGACCTGTGGTCTCTGTGACCCAGGGTTGCCACCCTTCCCGATTCTGTCGGGACAGTCCCGACTTCGGACCCTTACGTCCCGCGTCCCGACTGAGCAGTCGTCGGGACGCATTTTGTCCCGATTTATCGTTTTACACAACATATTAATATTGTTCATAGGTATTTTTTATTAAAAGTTTTGAGTTTATGTTCCAGCGCTTAATGATTATAATGGATTTGATTCTGGCTTAGCCAAAACGACCTCTTTCATCCTTGTTTTGTAGTACATAAATACTATTACATGCCGTTTCACAAAAAGTGAAACAGTTCGCCTCGTGCAACCACCAGTACTAGTGGCGCTCATGTGAGCGAGCGGCTGTCCTGTTAACTAGGCTACCTGCAGCGACCTGTCAGTGTAACGACGTGTTGGCTAGTTAGCTTCACTATTGTATAGGCGCACTATCACGGTGGTTACTTCTGTGCAGTGTGCAGTGCAGTATGCTTTTTAGTCGTTAATTATTTGTTTACCAAAATCATGGATCCTCATAAAGAGACTGATTCAGAAGATGACAGTGGTAAAAAACCATCCACATCAAAATCGCCGCCAAAGAAGGTAAAACGTATGTGTAAGTTTCGAGCTGAATGGTTGGAAACTTTTGGGTGGCTAGCAAAGGGGGCCAGTGAGTTCTATGCTAGGTGTAAACTTTGTAACAAAGATTTTTCAATTTCACATGGTGGAATTACTGATGTTAAGCATCATGATGCTGGTGTAGAGCATAACAGGAGGGTAACTGCTGGAAAATCAAATACTGTGCTTCAAAACTTCTTCCCAAAACAAAACAGCCCGGAAAGTGATAAAATTGCCTTTGCTGAATTAGCTACAACTATTCATTGTGTCAAACATAATATTTCATACAACTCAAATGATTGTAGCAATAAACTTTTACCGCAGCTATTTACTGATTCTAACATTGCAAAAAAAATCAACTGCGGAAAGACAAAATGCGAGTCTATTATAAAGGAAGTCCTTGGGCCCCTGGCTGAAGAAGTTGCCCTAGATTGCTTAAAACCGTCTACTACAGAAAAAAAATAATGACATGTTTTTTAGTATAATGACCGATACATCTAACAAGGGTAACCGAAAAATGTATCCTATTTGTGTGCAGTATTTTTCTATCGACAAGGGTTGCCAAAATAAACTTCTTGACTTTTTTGAGTGTTCTTCAGAAACTTCAAATGCAATATGTGGAATATTTTGGACACACTCGCAAAATTTGATTTGGACATTTCAAACGTGGTGGCTTTTAGTGCTGATAACACGAATGCTAATTTTGGAGTTAAGCGGTCGGCATACACTTTGCTTAAAGAAAAAAATCCTAACCTTGTGAAAGCCGGATGTCTTGCTCATGTACTGAATAATACATTCAAGTATGCTATGCAAAAACTTGATTTTGATATTGAAGGTGTTGTACTGAAAAGTTGCAACCATTTTCAGTGTTCTTCACTGCGCCGAGAAGAATTAATAGACTTTGTTGAGCAAGCTGACATTGTATGGATGGAATTAAATAAACATGTTCCTACGAGGTGGTTGTCATTTGGACCAGCCATCGACAAGATTTTGAAGGTGTTCCCTGCATTAATGGCATATTTTGTAAATCTAGGGGAAGATTGTCCCAATGCTTTGAGGAGTTTACTTAGTTTGGAGGGTTCGTATGATGAAAATTCTATTGGTAATTTGGAGTATTCAAAAACGTCTTTGTACTTGCATTTTTGTGCCAACGTTTGTTCTGTTTTTGAGAAACCAAACATGACATTGCAAAGCAGCAGCACCACAGCAACTGAATTATTCAGCATTACGGAAACTGTACAAAGCAAACTGTGCTCAAGAAAAGATGAAAAGTTTTTTGGAGCTCACATGAGACTTTCAAAAAATCGTGCTGATGAACATGTTTACAATGAAGCTGTTGTTGACTTTGAGAAGTTCTATGATAACGCGATTTCTTATCTAGAGAAGCACTTTGAATTCAATAGAGAAAACACGCTACAGAAGATCTCACCGCTGTCCTTACGAAGAGGGATTTCATACAATGAAGTTGTTGAAGCTGCCGAGTCCATGGGAATGGACAAACGTATTTCGCTAGGTGAATTGTTTGACGAGTTTCGCGTAATCAAACCTATCTTACCCGTTGTTGTCAATTCTAGTGACTTCACTGTTGAACAGAAATGGGTAAGCCTATTCCACAATGTAAAAGAAGAGAAGTTGTTCCAATTGTAATTCATTGTTTCATGCGCCTTAAGCATTCCACCATCAAATGCTTATGTTGAAAGAGTGTTTTCATGTATGTCTCTAAAATGGACAAATGTTCGGAATCGCTGTTCTGTTGACTTAATTAGAGCAGAACTTCTAATAACCTTAAATTTAGACATGTCTTGTTCTGAGTTTATTTCAGCTTACAAGACCAACAAGAAATTGATAAACGCTACGAGGAGCAACGAGAAGTATGTTTTTAAGAAGAAAATTCTTCAAAAATAGGTTAAGAACTCATTTTTCTTCTACTACACAGTTTTTTGTATTATTTTTCTCTCTAACTTTGTTTGTGTTGAATAAATTTAATTTGTTTTGGGTTAAATTTGTTGTATGATTTCATTATGCCTTTCAAATGGTATCAATCTGTTCCACACATTGGTCGAATCGAGGCAATCAGCAGTAATTAAATGACACGTTTATTTACATTAGTGTTAATAAGTTGATCATTTACATTATTTCAATGCATTGTTTGATCTGAGATTTGGCCATGTGGGTTTTTCTTGGGGGGGGGGGGGGTCCTGTCCCGATTTTTTCATAACCAAAGGTGGCAACCCTGCTCTGTGACCTGTGACCATTAGCGCTCTCTGTTGAGCGATACTGTGCAGTGGATTCCTGGCTTTTTGTCAAGTAGGCCTACTCATTGTGCAGATCGGCTTAAAATCACAAGGGGAGTGTGATAAGGAGTATAAAACTCTATGTTTCTGATTCTGATTATCACGCGGGAAAACTTTTTAGTCTACTTAAATTACTACAGTAATTTCTTTATTGCTGCAACTTTTTGTGATGACTCTGTTTAAAAATAAGCATTATAATAATCTAAAGTAAGAACTGGAACCTAAAAGATTTTTATTAAGGTGGACTGATCACATTTGATATCGGTGAATCTGGGTTCAAACATTCAATGTGTTCTAAGCATGTTACTAATTGATCATTAAATGTCCTTCAAGCCCCTAATTTTACTAGGGTCTCATAAAACTATAGGGGTAAGTTAGAAGACTTAAGACCTTTGGCAAAGGGTGGGATGCACGTCCGAAAGTTCCCACTGTTGAGGCAAGATCAGAAAACGGTAGTTGTATTAAAACAAAACGAATGAATTACTGTAGTGAAATAGCTATTTGTGTAATAAGAGCGTAAAGTACGTCATTGCCGCTCGAGAATTGTAGATGGCTGCACGAAGCGTCAGCTGAGTGTGGCCAAACAATTCGAGAGCAGCAATGACTATTTGCGCTCGTAATACACACAAGATTTTTCCTACCAACATAATTGTTACATATTACATATTTTATTGTATACAAAATGTAATTTAGATTATTTTATATTCGTTTCTGTTGGAACATAATGTTAACTATCAAACCATAACCTCAAACTAAAAATGAAGCAATTACTAAACGACAACAATGAATAACAGCTAACAGCTGTAGCATGGTTTGTAATAACAGCTGATTTAAAATTGCTGTTTGATCTAGCGTGCGGTAAAGAATCATTGCCGCTCTATAGAGCGGGAAAGAAACGGAAACCGGAAATGAACTGTTTTGCATAGGGGTTACAGGTGTTTCAATGCAATTATTTTCATGCAATGGTAGGAAAAGTTTATTACCGACAAATAACTGGTGTGTTGACAACACTAGCAATAAGAACATAAAAAATAAAGGGGGTTGTATAATTTATTAGTGTCTACCTCATTTTCTTAATTAGTAAATGAAATGTTAAGGTCAATATACTTACTTTTCAAAACTGTACGATTCACCTTGGTTTACATAGTCATCAAATTTTTGCAAATATTCGCTAGATGAGAAATTTTCACACTTAAGACCTTGAATCCATTTAAAAGGTGTTTCAAAATCTTGAATGATTTCTGGAGGAGCAAAATCATTTATGTTTATATTTTTAACCTGATACATGTACTTGTTGTATCGATCCATTGTTCAAGCGATATCTGAAAAAGAAATCTAGAATATAGACACAGTAAATAGACTTTAAGGCAGGCTTTGCCTAACAATATTAATACTCCCAGCAGCAGACCTGTGTACTCAGCGAATTTCCAAATTAGTAATAATAATTTTGACTAGATAAAACTGTAAACAAAATTTCATTACATGCTCCAATCTAGCATGTAGATCAATCTCTTTATTGATCATCTAGATCAATAAAGAGAATATGAAAAAAATAAAAAATAAAATCATAAAAAGAGCTGTGATTAAAAGTAAATTCAAATTATATATTTAGTAAAATAACAGACACAGTACTTTACTATGTGTGACGTCATAACCAAAGACTTGTCAAACATTACTTCCAACTCACGCTCAGCATTGTCAAAAGAATGCCTGACTCTGCATAGACATAGACCCACAGCAAACAAAGCTGACACACTTACAGTTAAACCTCACAGTAAGCCCCTTCCGTTCTACTGATGCAATATCAGTACATAGTTGTTTCTGACATTGCTGTGGTGCAAATGAAGGCTTAATAAATCACAAGAATTGGAAATAAACATATAGAAACTATATGTACTCTTTTTTAGGTACATAAAAATAATAAAAATGTCAAATAACTCTTGTGGAAAATGCAATATTGGAGTAAGATATCAAGCAATTATGTGCAATGGTACCTGTAGAAAATGGTAAATGTCTAAACTGGACTGATAGATATTTCAACTCTAAAAAAAGACGAAATAGCAATTTGGAAATGCAACGACTGTAAACTAAATGACAGTCATGCTGAAGTAGAGGAATTACAATCAACCTTACAGAATATAAACATCGAAAACCTAGATCATGACACTGCTGCTGACAGTGGTGGACTGAGCTGCCGGGACACCGGGAAAATTCCTGGTGCGCCCTCCCCTTAAAGGAACCCGGCGCCCCTAGGACAAAATTTTTTCATTATAAGAAATTGTAAAATATTTTTTTTGAAAATTAAATATTTGTGAATGGTATTTTTCCTAAAACGATTAATATGTGTTTGCACTTCATGACTTGAACACAGGGGCGTAACAGAGGGGCCCGCAGACCCCGCGGTGCTGGGGGGCCCGCAGCTAAAGGGGCCCTCGGACGGGGCTCGTGTATTGGGAAATATGTTTAATAATTTTTTTACTCATGTTATAGCAATTTTAAATTGGATATGGTGCCATTATATTTTCAAAATGTCCGGACCATAACTTTTAAAAAATATCAAAATATTTTTACAGTTAGGTTTTCGGCAGTCTGCTGGTCTGCCGCCAGCCGCTACTGCCGCGCGGTGCAATTCGGTGCGCTGTGTTGCGGCAATTTATTTTTCGAATCCTTTTCAGAATTGAAGTTAATGAAAAACTATCTATAAAGCACAATGTACCAAGAAAATCTTTAGTGTATTAAGTAAACTAAGTAATAGCATTGAATATGTACACTACCGTGAATAAAACTTCCCAAAACTCCGGAAAAGCTAAGAAGTTCCAATGAAGACAAAACAAATACTTTTGAGGAATAGAGATAAAATATGTTTTCACTATAATGAACATAACTATATAAAATAATTTTAAGATTGTGAATTTTTATTTTTTTATAGGAAAAACACTTTAAATGCCAATAACAATGGTGTCATTAATTACTTTAAAAGTTGGATTTGTTTTTTCCTTCTTAAAACACGTGTTATTCATTGTGCTTAGAGTTATGAATCCTTGGTGTTAGCTAAACAATAGGCCTACTATACTACAATACGAGGTATGTCTGTGGTGATGTACTTTTCATCGACCTCTAAATGTAGCACATAGGTTTTGTAAACATTTCATTTGGGAGTTTTTTCGGTCCAAGCGCAATTTTAAGTTTAGAAATGTCCTAAACCCCAGAAAAAATATATTTTTAACGAAGTTTAACAATTGTAATTTTTTATAATATTGGTCATATGGGTTGCCATCAAGTCAACGTAATATGAAAGTTAAATTAAAAATAAAATAATGCTACTTTTAAGCATTGATTTTGGAACAGCTGTCACCTGTGAAAGCTATAGTTGACGTTAACCGCAAAGCCTAATTACCATTATACTGTAACAAAATTGAATTAAAACCAACAAGAAAGTCTCGGTTAACCCCTTACTGTATGATAAATAAAACACAAAAAAGATACATTGAGTTTTGTTACTTTCATTTTTTATAACATGTCCAAGAGAGGGTAAAATTATAAAACAAACAATCAGATAGGCTTAATTTCTTTAAAAGGATAGACTGTAGGCCTAGTTGTAATCTGAATAAAAGTAGGCTATACAAATTTTAAAATATAGTAGCCACAATTACGGCTGCAATGTTACAATTACTGTACATGTATTAATACTTTAACTTTGTCTAAATAAATATATTTTTGTGAAAGATAAGTAATCAAAAGAACTACCACCACCTTAACCATTGGTTAACACTGATTTACTGATGAGAAACAGTGATAACCGGTGACTGGACCTATCGGAGGGGGCCCGAAAATAAGTTTGCAGGGGGGCCCGTAAAAATCAGTTACGCCACTGCTTGAACATAATACTATAGGTTTATCTTAATATAAATTGAATGCTCAACTTTGATAAATAGCTCTAACTGGGTACTCTTTCGTGTAGCAATGACTCGACATAGTTGGCTAACCTGTGCTAAACAGCTGTCAGCCTGGGTGCGACCATTGCGGCATAGTACGCGTAAAGGTCAATCCCAGGGGGGTGATCTTGTTAAACCTTACACAAATTGTACACAGTATTTGTATTTATTCTGGAATATGTACAGTTTAGAATATAAATACGCGTTTTAAACGACTCTTGTAATCCATTATTTTAATAAATCGACAATTTTAACAGGTTAGGAACGATGCTGTATTTGCATTTTGCAGAAACTATGCAGTTTCCAGGCAATCTTCGTTGCAATGACTTTCCTGATGATTTTTTAGCTCACCACTCTACTTGCAGATTTCCTGCAAACCGAGGATCTTGACTATGTTCAAGCATTGAGGCTAGTAAGCTGGAGTTAGGAAAAAAGGCACCTTTGCGATTTAAAATATGCTGGGTCCTAGTTTGCCGATGTCTTCAAAGCTGCAGAGGTCGTCGTCACTGAAATAACGAACTAAATCGAACACTTGTCGGGTACAGTTCCAAATATGGAAGAAATCATCATAGAAACAAAACTGCCTGGGGTGAGAGTAGGAAGAACAATAAAATTCCGGGGGAGACGTCATCAAGAGACGTGGCCTAATTGAGGACAGCAATCGCTGAAGTAACTGTTTTATACTGTGTTATAGATCAAGCTGTCATATGTATGAACGAAAAGTTTTCAGCAAAACAAAGTCTATGCTTAGATTAAAAATATTTTGATCCCAAGCGGTTTAACAGCATTGACACTACCTAAGTCTTCTAGCTTTCAAAGGATAATAGAATTAGTTACCGATTGCGAGGAGGGGAAACTGGAGGAGGAATTAGTATAGGCCTATTTTAATCACTGTTTCGAAGCCGGTAAACATAACAGAACCAACCGATGATTTTGATGGTGAGCTCTCGGAAGAAGAATTGTTTCCCAACTTAAATGATGACGAATAAAGAGACTCAAATGATTTGCAGTATATTCAGTGTAAAAGTGGTAAAAATGCAATACTTGCTTCAAGTGTGCATTCGACGTCTTACTAGAGTACAATGTTTTTGTTTTCAAGGCTGTACACGAACCTTTTTAAAGTCTTTAAGTATATCTCTTGACATTACCAGCTACCCAAGAGTCATGTGAATGGCCCTTTGCAAAAATTAAAATATATCAAAACAAAGTGGCATTGTCTGTTCACGACTCACTGATGAACACCTTCAGACCTTATTTCTCATGAACATGGAGGGAGATATTCTTGTCAAGATCAATAATTATTAGATAATCGATAAGCTGAGTGAGAAAGAGTGAACAATTACGAAGCCTTCTTCACGTATAAACTGTTGGTATGTTGACTTAACTTTTATGTTCAGCAATATCAACAAACAGTAATGTAAATAAAATATGTTGGTTTTGATAAAGATAAAAAACTACGGCGTTCAAGTTTAATGTTTACCTACAAAGCCTTCAAATGCTTATTGTAAAGTTATTTTTACTTTCATTAGTTTGATTTTTAATATCAGTTTATAATGTTAATTGAAAATTAAGAAGTTACTGTTTTAAAACTTGTTTGATACTGTATTTTACAAACTACAGTAATATTCTTCTATAGATACATTGTAAATTGTTTAATTTTCAAAGGATTCTGTAATTATAATCATTAGAAATAAAGACCAAAGTATCCATATTATTATTATTTTTTTCACATGTTTCAACTATGTCATTTTCAAGTAATAAAACTATAAACTCTTTCATATTGTGGGTTTACAATTATAATCGCTAGAAAATTATATGATAGTAGAAACATGTGTAATAAATGTTCTTTATTATATACATAATAATATCAGTGCCATATATGTATATATATGGCGCCCCTCCGGTACCCATTCCACCGCCCTTTTCATAGTGTCAGTCCACCCCTGGCTGCTGAGGTAGGTAAAGCGCTAGCAAATGAAAATGAAATCTTAAAGCAAAAGCTACATGAGACCAAACTTGAAAATTCACAATACTTATCAGAACTTGAAGACAAGATGAATAAAAAAGAAGAAACTTTAAAGACACTCACACAAGTTAATTCAACACTTAAGGAAGAAATCCATCAATTAAAAGAGAAACTTAATACAAACCAAGAACGCATAGATGAACTTAATACACAAGTCGACAACGAAAGAAGTCACTATGAGGTGAAACTAAACAGCTTACTGTCAACAAACACTGCACTCGAAGAAAAATTATCCCGCCTTAGAAGTGAAAACCTTGATGCAACAAAAACCATTGGTACTCTAGAAAATAAAAACTTTATTTTAAAAAATAAATTAAAAACATTAGAAGATCACATAAGCATGGAAAATGAAAAGATACAAAATGTGAAACTAAACTGCAACGAGCTAGTTGTCAAACTATCTGAACAAGAGGAAACAGCACGAAAACATTTAAGAGCCCTTATGGACATAACAAACCGTTACAACACGACTACAGGAGCCAGCCAAACCTGTATACAAAAACTGAACAAACATCTGACCACCACCAAGACCACCCAAAGCACCGATACAACCACAGAAGCCAGCAAACCTGTTTACAATAACTGAACCACCATCTGACCTCCACCAAGACCGACCAAAACTAAGATACAACCACAGGAGCCAGCCAAACCTGTCAACAAAAACTGAACCAACATCAGTTGGTAACGGCAAGAAGCTGCCAATAACAAAAGAGACCACCTTTCACTGCCAAAGCCCGACATGAGAAGAAAGATATTGAAAAATTTTTTACTAAGTATTTTGATTTTTATAATGACATAAATAAGAGCTTTTATTTAAAGAAGAAACTCTTCCTAACAATTCTAACCCAACATCAGACCATTTTTTACTGTTGCACCCAAGAGCAGAAGAGAAAACATAGAAAAAAGGTCCCCTTTCTCGGAGGAACCTAAAATACCCCCCGTCGCAGCAGACCTGTGTACTCAGCGAATTTCCAAATTAGTAATATTAATTTTGACCAGATAAACCTGTAAACCAAATATGATCACACGCTCATGAATAAGGAAATAAATGTCTATTCTCCTTATGATAAATATAGGGAATGAGTATGCAGGTATACTGCCATGGGGAACACCAAAAGTAGGTTTTTAGCATACAAAATTTTTATTTTGACCATATGAAGCCATATACTAAGTTTTATCAATATCTGTCCATAAATAAAGAAGTTTGCCTATTCTCCATATGATTAACATGGGAAAAGAGTATGCAGGTTTGCTGCCATGATGAGCACAAAAAACCAAGATTTTTTACCATAAATGGATGAATCTCAACCAAATGTAGCTGATTACCAAGTTTCATCCAAAAATATTAACACATTCTTATTCTCCATAAGATTAACATTGGAGCCCCAAAATACAATGTACTGTCTGTCGACTTTTTAATATCTCGGTAACCAATGGAGATAGAGCAAAGCTTCAAAATACTAAATTGTGTGTTTTTTTTAGCTAAATCCAATGGTTAAAATAAAAATTTAAAATTTTAATATTTACATATGAAAAATGCAAAAACCCCATTTTTGGGGGACAAAACCCCCCAAAACTACCCCTTCCGGTAGTAGTGTAGTAAAATTAAGCCAAAATATGGCTGGAAAATGAAATAATTTTTGGACAGCGAACTTTTGCTGAAATGTGTTCTATACCATCCCCTGACCTCCCTCAGAAAAGTCCCCTGAAATCCCCAGTGGGCAACATGCCTAAAAATGATGGGATGGCCCGCGTGGAGTCAGAAATAAATCTTTCTTCGACCAATGGGTTTATGTACATCAAATTAAAGCTCTTAAGTAGTAGAATTTAATGCCGCAAACCCCATCTCAAAAGATTGCCTGAGTCGAAAACGGCAGCCTGTCAAACTTTGAATAAAAATCAAATTTTAACCTAAACGCTTAAAAATGTAATAATTTTCGAAATACTTGACCTTTCGAGGTGCGGTTTGCGGCAAACGTTTGCTTTTACAATTACCTTTGAAAATGCGGATAGCTAGTCATATGCTTATCATACTACCCTTGAACCACCCTCCACATGGACGTCCCAAAGAGGAAGTTTAAAAAAAAAATTCTTAGACCATAGCCATCCTATACATAATTTTAAAGGTCTTAGTAAGGAGAGTACATAGCCGAAAACCAGACCTCAAAAGGTCAAATATGTCGGAAGTTATTGTATTTCAAAGTTTTGATAGTATTATTTTATTCTAAACTTTGAACACCTGGCATTTCACTCCCGACAGTTATATTGAGGTCAGGTTTACGGCATTGTATTCTGCATTTGAAGACCTTTAATTTGATATATATAAACCTTCTGGAGTGTATTTAAATGTAGTATGCTTAATATCAAATTTTAATGTAACTCCTTATGGGCCAACCCCTCATTTTTTAAGCTTGATCCCCATATGGGATTTCTGGGGACTTTTTGGAGGAAGGCCAGGGGACGCCATAGAACACATTTCAAAAGAAATTGGCTTTCCAAAAATTATTTCATTTTTCCCGACTAATTTTACTACACTATAGGTCGATATGTCTGGTTTACGAACTCATCCGAATAAACGTAGGATTACACATCTCTACCAAATTTGGTGTCGATCGGACCATTTTTATGAGAGTTATCGTGTCTAGGGACACATATATACATATACATATATATATATATATATATATATATATATATATAAATTTTAATGACTATTATTTTTGGTCTCTGGGCACCTCAAAATGAAAAAGTAACATGGTCCCGGGCTTAGGTTTTACCATTCCTACAATAATAGCTTATTCCCTATGGGAAATTCGCTAAAAACATCAGAGCTAAATATTTTTTACCAGAACATTGATTTATTAACAAACAATAATAACAAACTAATACAATAGACAAACTAGTTAACAACAATAGACAAACTAATACAACTACAGCAAGAATTACAGCCCCAGATATTTGTCTTAACAGAACATAGGAAAAATGAGGAGTGTATTTTGAACACTCCAATACCTAAATAAATACACATTAAAAGCTTAGACCCTACTACAGCCGAGTGGATCATAATAAAGGAGGCGTTGCTATCTTTGTCGGGGAAGAACTGGAAGAAAGCACTGAGACTCTAGACCTAAAAGAACAAAGTAAAGAACTGGTGTGTGAGATTGCTGCTATTAGAGTGACATTAAAAAAAAGAACAACTTTTCATCATGGGCATCTACAGACCACCGCCAGCGGAACCAACTGGATGAGGCCCTCACCATACTCTCAACAGCAATTGAAAATACCAAAGCAGAAAACCATTCTACCATAATTGTAGGGGACATAAATGTTGATAGTCTCAAACATCCTTATTCTCCATAAGATTAACATTGGAGCCCCAAAATACTATGTACTGTCTTTAAAATAGACTTTTTAATATCTCGGTAACCAATGGAGATAGAGCAAAGCTTCAAAATACTAAATTGTGTGTGTGTTTTTTTAAGATAAATCCAATGGTCCAAGTAAAAATTTAAAATTTTAACAAATTACATATGAATAATGCAAATCTCTTTTAGCGAATTTCCCATTAGGGAATAAGCTATTACCGTAGGTCTCATGGTAAGACCTAAGCCCGGGACCATGTTACTTTTTCGTTTTTAGGTGCCCAGAGACCAAAAATAATAGTCATTAAAATTTTTATATATATATATATATATGTATATATGTATATATTTATATATGTATATATTTATATATGTATATAAGTAGATAGTATCATGTTACTTCTAGGACACTTTTGGAGACAATCAAAAATCAAACAAATTTCACAGTTTTTTAATACAATTATGCAATATTTTTGCCATTTTTTGGCCAATTTTCAGCTTTTGTCAAATTGTCATAAAAAATATGCAATTTTAATGAAATTTTTAACAAATATGCCTAAAATTTTCTACAAAATAAAATTTTTTTAAAAACAAGTAAAATTATCACATTTTATAAGTATTTTTTAAATAAAATTAATAGTCGACTTTTTATAAGGTAATTTAAAATTTTAATAGTATTTTTTCAATAAAATTTGAATTTTTTTAAAACAAGTAAAATTAAGGTTTAGTATCAATAATATTGTAATAATTATTCAAATTTAACTAAAGCAGTTTCTTTATCATCAAAAGTCTTAATATCAGTGACAATTAAATGTAAATCTTTTTTATTTAATTCTTTAATTGATTTATCATCAATTACATTAGTAAATCTTTTTGGTAAATGTACTTTACATTTTTCTAATTCAACAATAATTGTATATCCATATTTATCTTTAATTCTTTCAAATTTTTCAATTTTATATTTTTTATTTAAATTTAAACTTTTTAATGGTTTATATTCTTTAAATCTTAATTCTCCAACATTATTAATTTCTTCTAGCAGATCCATTTATATAGGAAAAAATATCACAAACTTGTTTGTGATAGATATGTTAAAAAGTCATTATCATAATTAGGTTTTATACAAAAATCCATATTTAAGTATTTAAAAATCATAGGTAATAATTTTTTGTATGATATATTACTTTTCTTAAAACATAAATATTTATTAAAAAATAGTGTAATTTTTTCTTTATCTTCATTATTCAATTCAAAATCAATATTGTATATTTTGTTTAAAAATTGATAGTAAAATATCCAATTTGTACAATTCCTTTGTTTTAAAAATAATTTTATATTCTTAGGTGTTATTTCAAAATGATTGGAAATACATAAAATATATAATTCATTAATTAATTGTTGTGTTTTATATGGTTGAAAATGGTTAAATTCTCTTAAAATATGTTTAAGATGTTTATTCTTATTACTTTTTCTCTTAATCTTTTTTTTATAAATAATTCTTTTACATATATTACATCCTACACAATTTCCAATAATAGTAAAATTAGTTTGATTATGACATCTATAACACATATCCATTTATTTAAAAAAAAATTATACATAAATGAATGAACCAATTCATTGTCACAAATGTAAGAAAAAAACTAAAAATATTAATCCACAAATTGTTGAAATGAAAAATGGATTATATAGAATTGCTACTAAATGTTCAATTTGTAAAACAAATAAAAGTAAAATTTTGAAAAAAGAAGTTAAACCTATAATTAAAAAAGAATTAACTAAAAATGAACAAATAATTGAAGCAAATGAAATTCATGCTCCAATTAGAAAGAAATTTCTAAAAAGAAAAATAATTACATTAGGTATTGATGATTTATGGGCAGCAGATTTAATTATAATGAAAAATTATGAAAAAGAAAATGATGGTTATAAATATATGTTAAATGTGATAGATACTTTCTCAAAATATGTTTGGTCAAAACCATTAAAGAAAAAAGATGGAAAAACAGTTTCTAGAGCATTTGAAGAAATAATTAAGGATGCAATTAAAATTAATCATAAATCACCTAATCTTTTACATACAGATAAAGGATTAGAATTTATCAATAAAGAATTTAAAGAAATATTAAATAAATATAATATTAAATTGTATCATACAGAAAATGAAGAAAAATCAAGTATAATAGAAAGGTATAATAGAACACAAAATGAAAAAATGAAAATACAGTTTGAAATTAATAAAAATTATAGATGGATAAATATTTTACCAAAAATTGTTAAAGAATATAATAACTCATATCATTCAACAATTAAAATGAAACCAATTGAAGTAAATAAAAATAATGAAAAGGATTTATTAGATACTGTTTTTAAATATAAACCACCAAAAATAATAACCAAATCAAAATTTAAAATAAATGATAGAGTTAGAATTGGAAATAAAAAATCAACATTTTCTAATAAATATAAAAATAATTGGTCTAGAGAAATATTTATAATTTCTAAAATTAATAATACAAATCCAGTTACTTATAGTATAAAAGATCAAAATAATGAAGATATTATTGGAAATTTTTATGAATATGAATTGAAAAAAACCAATTTGTAAATTTTATTTTATATAAATGGAAAAGATATGTTTAAGGTGTAAATTATATAAAGATATATCTAAATTTTATAAAGACAAAAATACTAAAGATGGGTTATATTATTATTGTAAAGAATGTAAGGATGTGTATTATAAAAAATTATATGATAGTATTAAAGTTATTGAATTAAATGAAAAACAATGTCATAAATGTAAAGAAATTAAAGATATTTCAAATTTTAATAATTATCATTATAGTAAAGATAGAAAAAATACAATTTGTATACAATGTATTAGAGAAATGTTTTTAAACCCACAATTTTGTGAATGTGGAAGAAATATTAAATGGACTAATAATTATTTAAGACATTTAGAAACTAAAATTCATGACAAAAATATAACAAAACTAGAAAATTTAAAAATATGATAAAAAAATGAAGACAAAATTTTACTTGTTTTAAAAAAATTCAAATTTTATTTAAAAAATATGATTTAAACTATAAATTACCTAGTAAAAAGTGGAAATACTTCTTATATTTTTAAGAGTTTTATTTCTAAGTAAAAATTATTTTTAATAAATAAAGAATTTCACCCCTAATAAATGGAACGAACAAATAAAAATATTAATTGTCCTTATTGTAATAAAAATATATTATATAAAAATTATGATAGACATTATAATTCAACTAAACATTTACTAAATAAACAAAAATATGATAATAAAATATTTGAATTAAAACATTGGTGTAAAAATAATAATATATATAATTATAAAAATAAAACTTTAGATGAATTAACAAATATTAAAGAAACATTTGATCTTACAAATTATTCATTATTTAATGTAGTAAAATTAAATGAAATTGCAAAAAAATTATCTGTCAGAAATTATGAAAAATTATCTAGAGATGAACTAATTAAAAGATTAAACAAAATTAAAGAAAATCCAAATAATTTAGAATATAGATCATTTAAATATATTCAAAATTTAGCAATTAAAAATAGTATTAAAATTGTTAATAAAACTAGAAAAGAATTGATTGGATTATTAAATGATTATTTTAAAAATAGACCAATTCCAAAAGAAAATATAATAAATATTCAAGAAGCTTCGTCATTAAAAGGATATTTTCAAGATTATATTTTAACAAATTCAAATGATGATTTAGATATTAATGATTATTTAGAAACTCAAAGAAATGAAATAAAAAAATTGATAGAAAAACAAAAATTTAAAAATATTAAAGGACAGATGGCTTTAGAATGTGAATATGAAAGAAAATTAATAAATGGTGAAATTCAAAATAGTAATATGTATTTTTGCATAAAAAGTTCAGATATTTTAAATATAGATGATTTTATTGATGATCAATTTAAGAAATTAATAGTTAGAGAACAACTAAATCAACCATCAAAAGGCTCTGGTTGGTCATTAAAAAGATGTGTTGAACTAAATCTAAAATTATCTAAAAATAATTCATTAAATGCTGGATCATATATAGAATTACCAAATGAAATTAAGAATAAAAAATGTTGTGTAAATTTTAAAAATAAAGATGAATATTGTTTTATTTATGCAATTAGATGTGCTATTGATAAACCAAACGAACATGCTGAAAGAGTTAAACAATATCAAAAATATATAAATGATGATATTTTTAAAGGTTTTGATTATCCAATATCATTGAAAGATATTAAATTATTTGAAAAAAGATCATTTGATTCTAAATATAACTATCCATCAATGTCAATAAATATGTATAGAATTGATGAAGATGAAAAAATAGTGCCATTACAAATATCTGAACATTATAATTCAAAACTAGAAATTGATTTATTATATTATAAAATTGGTAATAATTCTCATTATATATTGATTACTGATTTAAGTAAGTTAGTATCTAAGCAATTAACACAAAAAAATAAAAATAAAAAATATATTTGTAGAAGATGTTTGACTCATTTCTACAAAAATAAAGACTTGAATAATCATTTAGAGATATGTAAATCATTAGAACCTTGTAGACCTATAATGCCATTTAAAGGTCAAACTGTAAGTTTTAAAAATTATTATAAAAAGTTTGAACATCCATATGTAATTTATATGGATTTTGAAAGTATATTAGAAAAGATTGATAATTGTAAAAATAATCCAAATTGCTCATATACAAATAAAATTCAAAAACATAAACCATATGGATTTACAATCTATTTAGTATCTAGAGTAACTAATAAAATGTATAAACCTATTTGTTATAGAGCAAAAAATGAAGAGGAATTAATAAATGTACCAAATAAATTATTTGAATATTTAGATGAAATTTCAAAATATATAGCTAAAAAATATAATTCAAAAAATAAAAACCCTATGAATTTAACTAATGAAGAAGAAATTAATTATCAGAAAACAAATATTTGTCATATTTGTGAAAATAGTGGTTTTGATAATGATAAAAGAATAAAAGTAAGAGATCATTGTCATTTAACAGGAAAATTTAGAGGTGCTGCACATTTAAATTGTAATTTAAATCTAAAATTTCCTCATAATATTCCTATATTCTGTCATAATAGTTCAAATTATGATACACATTTGTTTATAAAAGAATTAGCTAAAAAATATGGTAAAATTGATTTGTTAGCTAATACAGATGAAAAATATATAAACTATTCAGTAAATTCTGGTTATGGTTATGAATTTGAAGGTGAACTATATTTTAAACCTAGAAAATTTATAAAATTCTCATTTGTAGATACATTTAGATTTATGGCTACATCAATTGAAAAATTAGCTAAAAATCTTAAAGAATTTAAGCATATAAATAAATTTATAAAAGAAAATGATATAATTGAATATGATAATGAAACTTTAAAAATATTAACTTCCAAAGGTGTATTTCCATATGAATTTATTGATAATGTTGAAAAATTAAACTATGATAAAATATTAGAAAAAGATCAATTTTATAGTTGTTTAACTAATGAAAATATAAGTGATGATGATTATAAACATTATATAAAAGTTTGGAATAAATTAAAAGTAAAAACATTAGGTAATTATTCAGATTTATATAATATTCAGGATGTATTATTATTAGCTGATATATTTGAAAATTTTAGATCTGTTTGTTTGAAAAATTATCAATTAGATCCAGCACATTATCTAACATCACCATCATTAGCTTGGGATTCTATGTTAAAATTAACAAAAATTGAACTAGAATTAATAAGTGATTATAATATGTATTTAATGATTGAAAAAGGTATTAGAGGTGGTATTTCACAATGTATAACTAGATATTGTAAAGCAAACAATAAATATACAAAAAATTATGATAAAACCAAACCTGAAAATTATATGTTATATATAGATGCAAATAATCTATATGGATGGGCTTTAAGTCAAAAATTACCTTATAAAGATATAACATGGATGAATCCTAATACATATACATTAAATGAATGGGAAGAAACAATATTAGAATTAGATGAAAATGCTGAATATGGATATATATTAGATGTTGATTTAGAATATCCTATTGAATTACATGATGACCATAAAGATTTACCATTAGCACCTGAACATTATAATAATAAGCTTTGCACAACATTATTTGATAAAAAAGATTATGTTATTCATTCAAGAAACTTAAAATATTATCTACAAAAAGGATTAAAATTAAAGAAAGTTAATAGAGTTATAGCATTTGATCAAGATGATTATATGAAAAAATATATTGAATTAAATACCAAATTAAGATCCAAATCAACATCAGATTTTGAAAAAGACTTTTTTAAATTGATGAATAATAGTGTTTTTGGAAAAACTATGGAAAATGTTAGAAATAGATGTGATATTAAATTAGGTGACGAAAAGTTTTCATTAAAACAAGCAAAAAAACCTAATTTTAAAACATTTAGTATATTTGATAAAGACTGTATTGCTTCACATATGATAAAAGAAAAGGTTAAGTTTGATAAACCAATCTATATAGGATTTTCAGTACTTGATTTATCAAAATTACATATGTATCAATTTTATTATGAAAAATTAAAGAAGTTTGATCCAAATATAAGGTTATTATATATGGATACAGACAGTTATTTTATAGAATTTAAAAAGGATCCATATAAAATTATTAAAGAAAATATTAATGAATTTGATACAAGTGATTATAAGAAAGAACATGAATGCTATAGTGAAAAGAATAAAAAAATAATTGGTAAATTTAAAGATGAGTTAAATGGTGAAATATTAGAAAAATATTGTGGTTTAAGATCAAAATTATATAGTTATGAATTTAATAATAAAAATCCTGTAAAATGTAACGGAATCAAGAAAAGTGTTGTTGATAAAACATTACATATGGATGATTTTAAGAAATGTTTATTTGATGATCAAGAACAATATAGAGAAATGACTTGTATTAGAAGTTTTAAACATGAACTATATACAATTACAATAAATAAATTAGCTTTAAGTAATAGAGATGACAAAAGATTTATTTGTGAAAATAAAATTGATACATTACCTTGGGGGTATAAAAATAATTATAAATAAATGGAAATTTTAATTGTTCCAAAAGAATTAATAAATAATGATTTTGATATAAAATTATATTTATTTAAAACTAAAAAATCAAATAAATTTTTAATATATCTTTTTAAATATAAAAATTATTTTGTATATCATTATAAGTTTAATTTTATAATAGAACCATTTATAAATATAATAAAAAATTATGTTAAAGAAAGTTTTAAAGAAAATGATCAAAATTATATTAATAATTTATAACCATATGATATTGAATTTATACTATAATTTTATGTATATTTTTAAATATTTTCTTTAATAAATTTAAATATATTCAATAATTTATTGAATATCTAACATAAAAATATCTATAAATTTTACTTTATTATCATTATAAGTAAGACCCGTCTTTAAGACGGGTCTCAAATTTGTATATAATTTATTATATTTATGAATATTTTTGAATGTTTAAGAAGGGTAACATTTTGTTACCCTTAAGTTTTTATTGTATAATAAGGTTACCTCCTTTAAAAAATTTTAAAATAAATATTCTAATTTATATGGGACCCATTTTGGGTCCTACCTAATTTTAATAAGTTTTGTATGTTTTTCATTATATGATAGGGGGGACAAATTGTCCCCTCTAAAAATATCTATAAATTTTAATCTATCCTTATTGTTTTCTACTTTTTTATTTTAAAATTAATAAATATAAACCAGATTCATTAATAAACATTGTTTTATTATCTATTTTATTGACGCCCTGTTTTAGGGCATCTGAAAAACATGTTTGTACATCAATTTCTAGGGTGTCATAATTTGTGACCACCTTTAACACCTATAACTTTTATGTAAATTAATTTATCATTATTATGTAAATGTAACTGTTGGTTACACTTGATATATTTTAAGTTTTATATATTTTTCTTTTACATTATCAATTAAAACTTTTCTAGAATTTTTATATTTTAAAATATAACAAATATCTTTTCTTTTAAACCAAGGTTTATTTTGTTTATTAAATACAATTAATTTATTATTAAATATAAAATTATTGTTAATTAAATAAATTATTGTTTTTATTATTTATGTAGATAAATTTTATATTACAAATTTTGTTTTAATCTTAAATATACAATACTTTTAATATTTTCATTATTTATTTGATTTCCATCACTATCTTGAATAGATATTACAATATTTTGAATTTTATTTATATTTTTTAAAGGAATATAATCAATTTCATTTGGTTTTTCACTAATTTTTGATCCATATTCAACATTTGGATAAAATGAATATAGAATTTCTGATTCTTTATGTAAATGTGAATGATCTTTATGATTTTCAAAACTAGGATCAACTAAATTACAATGTATTTCAATAACATCAAAAGGTCTAATTTTTGGTAGTTTTATTCCTTTTGTCAATACATTTGGTTCAATCATTTTATCATCTAATCCTAATAAATCAATTATAATTGTTGTTACTATAATTTTAACAGGAGATTTTATTATAATATATGGTCCATCATTTTTCAGTATAAAATCATTTTCATCAAATTTATTAATTTTCTTTTTAAATTCTTTTAAACTATTAATAAAAATATTTTTTATTTCTTCAATTGTATAATTTCCTTTATTTATATCAAAATATTGATCTATAATTTTATCATCTTCATCTTTAATAGAATATCCATAACAGTTTTTATAATAATTTGGTATATTTGATATAAAATTATCTGAATAAAATCCACTTAAACCAATACTATATTTTCCATCTAAATGTATTGGATGTTCTAATCTTAATTCTAGTTTGGATGAATGACCAATTATTTTAAATAATTTCATCTTATTTAAATGGAGAAATTTTTAGAAAACAAAGATAATATAAAATTAGAATCATATGATAAAAATAATAAAAATGATCAACCTATTAGATTATTAATTATAGGAACAAGTGGATCTGATAAAACTACATTATTATTAAATTTTATTTACAAAAGATTAATTCCATATTCAAATTTATATATTTTTAGTAAATCATTAGAACAACCATCTTATAAATTATTACAAAAAAGATTTAAAAATATAGAATCAAATATTAATAAACAAATTTCTTATTTTTCATGTGATGATATGATTCCACTAAATAAATGTAAACCAAATTCATTAGTAGTTTTTGATGATTGTATTTTAGAAAAACAAGAAAAAATCAAAGAATATTTTATAATGGGTAGACATAAAAATATATCATGTATTTATTTATCACAATGTTATTCAAAAGTTGATATGCAATTAATTAGAAACAATTTAAATATGTTATGCATCTTTAAACAAAATGAACATTATATGAAAAAAATATATAATAATTTTGTTGGATCAGATATGAAATTTGATAAATTTAAAACTATTTGTAATGATTGTTGGAAAGAAGACTATGGATTTTTAACTATTAATTTATTGAAAAAATCAAATGATGGAAAATATATGAAAAATTTTTCTGATATTAAATAATGATAATGGCTTGTTGTATGTTTGATTCAATAATTGATAGAATATTTATTTTATTAGTATTATTTATTTCATTAGTATTTATATATTTAATGAAAATTACAGAAATAAAGTAAAATAAATTGTGTTTAACATAATTAGTGTTTATGTTAACATGATTTGTGTTTGTGTTAACATGATTTGTGTTTTGTGTTAACATGATTTGTGTTTTGTGTTAACATGATTTGTTTTTATGTTAACATAATTTGTGTTTGTGTTAACATAATTTGTGTTTTGTGTTAATATGATTTGTGTTTATGTTAACATGATTTGTGTTTATGTTAACATGATTTGTTTTGAACCTAAATTTTTCTTTGTAATAAATGGATAAAATATCTGTTAATGAAGCTAAAAAATTAGATGATATTGAGAAAAAATTAATAAAAGAATTTAAAAATCAAATTAAAATTGAAGATAATTATGAAAAAATTAAACAAAAAGCATATGAACCTATAACATCAGCAATTGGTAAAGTTGAAAATAAAATTGGTGAAGTCTTAAATGAAAATAAAAACCTTATGGAATTGGTACCTATTGTTAATAATTTTGCCAATATATCAATACCAGAAACTGAAGAATTAAATTTACCTTCAAGTACTCCATTTAGACCAATCAGACAAATAATAATTCAAGAAGAATCGACATTTATTGACCCAAATTTAATTTCACCTCAAACATTAGATAAAATTATTGGTCCATTAGCACAAAAATATTTACCAAGAACAAAAGATGATAAATTTGGTTTATATTGGAATAAACATAAAAAATCATTTATGATTGGTGATAAAATAACTGTAATTGATAATGATGATTTAATAATTGATGATAAAAAATATAATGGAACACATGGATTATGGAGATTGTTAACTTATGAAAAGAAACCAGATAATAATTTATATACACAAGATGATTTAAATAATTATTCAAAGATTTTATGGGAAACTAATTCGATTTATAAAAATAATGATCCAAATAGTAAAAAACCAAAATCTAGTAAAGGTGATAAATATATTAATTTAATTAAACATATTTGGGAATTAAAAGGGGAAATTGAAGGTTCAGGAATCAGACAATATACAGAAAATAAAATTGAATATAGATTTATAGATGATTTAAATAAATTAGATAATATTATTAATTATATATATGCACAAGAAAAAGCTGGTAATAATAATTTTTTAAATGAAAAGAAAGCAATTAAAGACTTTATATCAAATAAATTAGATGAATTAATTGAAAAACCTGAAGGAATTAAGTATTTAAAAAGAATTTTGGCAAATATTTCATCACCATTATTAAAAGATGGATCAGGTATTTTAAATGATGTTATAAATAATTTACCTTTTGAATTACATGTACCTGGTTATCAATATCTAGGGCCTGGAACTAAATTAAATAAAAGAGTAAAAAGAGGTGATCCTGGAATAAATGATTTAGATAAAGCTGCTAAAGAACATGATTTATTTTATAGAGATCATAAAGATACAAAATCTAGAAATGAAATAGCTGATAAAATTTTACAAGATAAAGCATGGGATATAGTAACATCAAATGATTATGGAATTGGTGAAAGATTAGTTGCATTACCAACATCAGGTGCTATGTGGATGAAAAGAAAAATTGGTATGGGTTTAGAAGTAGGATTAAAATTTTAATAAAATTTTTCATTAATTAAGTTAATCTATATTATAAAAAAACTATAAATTTTTTTCTTAATAAATGGAAAAAACAAATATAAACTTGACAGATAATCAAAAATCAAAAATAAAATTAGCATTTAAAAATAAAAGATCAGTTATAATTCAATTTAATATTGATCAATTTAATGAAAATGGAAAAGATATTATATTATTATCTAAAAGACAAATTAATAAACTAAATAAACATAAAAAATTAAATAAAGGATTAAGATTTGAATTTTCATATAATCAATTAAAAGAAATAAAAAATGGTGGATTACTAAAGGAAATTTTAGATTTTGCTGATAATATACCTATAGTTAAAAATTATACACCAAATGTTAGAAAGGGAGCAAAAGTAGTAAAAGAATCTATAATTCCTAAATTTAGAAATTTTGTTGATTGGTTAGATCATGAATTAAAAAATGTAGAAGGATCTGGTTTAGATAAAAAAACATTAAAATATATGAAACAAAATTATAAAAAAATTTTGAACCACTAACATTAGGTGAATTAGAAAAATTGTGTAAAAATATAAAATATTTTAGAGGTGTATTTATGAGAGATATATTACCTAATAAAGTTAATAAATTTGAATGTGGAATTATAAATTTAGATTCATTTGATGGAAATGGAACTCATTGGGTTTGTTATTATAAAAAAGATAAAATTAAATATTATTTTGATTCATATGGAAATATAGTTAATAAACCACCAATAGAATTAGTTAAATATTTAGGAAAAGATAATATATTTTATAATGATAATCAAATTCAAAATTATAATGATCCACCAATTTGTGGTCATTTATGTATTTTTATATTAAATGAATTAAATAATAATAAAAAATTTGATAATATAATAAATAAATTAATCCTTAATAAATATGGATTCACAAAATATATTTGATCTGTTTGGAAGACAGAAAAAACATCCAATTAATATTAAAGAAGATTATATAAATTCTAAATTAAATATATTTTTTAATAATTTTAGTAAAAGTTTTAAAAGTCATGTAAAAAAGACTGAAAATCTAGTAAATGCTATTGGTTTATCAAAAAATTATATAAGTATTAATGGTAAAAGAATTGTAAATGTTAAACCAAGTATAAATAAATATGATGTTGTAATAAAATCAGAATTAGATGAAGTTTTAGATTCAATTATTAAAATTGGTAATGATCATTCAGAAACTAAAAAGGATTTAAATAAAATTACAGACTTTTTAATTAATATTGGAAAATATGTTGAAAATTTAGAAGAAAAATTAGAAAAAGAACTAAAATTTCTATTTGATGGAGTCAATGAATCCATAAAAGAATTAAATGCTGAAATAATACTAATTAAAGATGATATAGATAAATTACAATAATTATTTTATATAAATGGAGTTGATTTATTGTCTTAAATGTAAACAAAAAACTAATTCTAAAGATATTCAGATAATAAAATTGAAAAATATAAATGTAATTAAATCAAAATGTTGTATTTGTAATTCAAAGAAAAGTTGTTTTACAAAATTTTCTCCCTAATAAATGGCTCTATACAGTTCATTTGATTTATTCATTATCAGAAACCAAAATCAATTAAACAAAGATGATTGGGATGATATTTCTGAAAAATATGAGTTGAGTATTAATATGATGAGATTGTTTCAAAATAAATTAAATTGGCAAAAAATTGCTCAACATCAAAATTTAACTATAGATTTTATTACTGAATTCATAAATTATCAATTAAAAGATTATATTGATTTGATTTGTAAATATCAAGATTTAACTGAATATTTCATTCATGATTATGCATTTACATTAAATTGGGAATTAATTTTAGAACATCAAAAAATATCAGCAAAATTTATACTTGATCATGCTACTGAAATTGAATATTTTAAAAGTAAAAATGAAATTGATACATAAAAATTATAAAATTTGACATCATAAAATTATAAAAATTTTACTTGTTTTAAAAAAGCTTTTGATTTAAAAAATTTATCCTTAATAAATGGCTGATTACAAAAAATATGTAAATGATATTGAAAGAGCTGAATACAAAAATTTCTATCCATTATCTAAATTACATTTAAATGAACCTAATAAAAAAACTGAATTTAATATAGATTTTGGAGATGGATTTTGTACTTCTAAATTTCAATTTTATATATCTGGTAAATTGACTAAATCTGATGGAAATGCATATGATAATGGTGCTAATATAAAATTAATTGATAATTTTGTTCCATTTTTATTTTCAAAAATTGAAGTTAGAAAACATAATAAATTGATTGATGAAATTGAATATCCTGGTCTATTAAGTACAATTAAAGGTACTATAACTTATTCAAAATCAGAAATAAATCAGATGAATAATGGTTTTGAATCAAATTTTAAAAATAAATTTGAAGCAATTGGTAATTTATCTCATTTTGGATTAGGATTTTTTGAAAATGTAAATATTCCAATATACAAAGGAGGTTTTAATATAACATTTATTAGATCAGAAGATAATGATGCAATTTTTAGATGGAAAACTAAAAAGGCTGATGGATCTTATGATAATGCTACATTACCAACTGAAGGTAAAATAACAATTGATGAATTTTTTATTAGAGTTCCTATAATTGAATACAAAACAACAAGTAAAATTCAATTAATTAATGAACTAAGCAAATTTGAAAAAGTAAATTTTCATTTTAATCATTGGCAATGCATTGAACAAAAAAATATTACAGGAAAGAATTTAAGTTTTGATATAACAAATATCTATAGAAATATTTATAATCCAAAATTTATTATAATTGGATTTCAAAAATCAAGAACAAATGATCAGTTATTTGATACTTCTAAATTTGATAGTATGTATGTAAAAAATATAAGAGTAAAACTAAATGGTCATTATTACCCTGATGAATTGGAAAATTTTGATATAAACAATGAAAAATTTAGAATTATGTATGAAATGTATCAAGATTACAAAAAAGTTTATTATATTAGTAGTAAAATGTATTATAGTCCAACAGAATTTCTAGATAATAGACCAATTTATGTAATTGATACTACAAAAAATCCAACAAATATTTCAAGTTCAAAAAATGATATTATTATTAATGCAGATTTTGATTATGATATAGTAGCTACTAGTAAAACAAATTGTTATATTATTATTGTATCTGAAAAATTACTTGAATATAATATAATAAAAAATGATATTACTGAAATTAATTAGAATGAATTATTACTATTTTAGTCAAATTTATTGAAAAAATACTACTAAAATTTTAAATTACCTTATGAAAAGTCGACTATTAATTTTATTTAAAAAATACTTATAAAATGTGATAATTTTACTTGTTTTTAAAAAAATTTTATTTTGTAGAAAATTTTAGGCATATTTGTTAAAAATTTCATTAAAATTGCATATTTTTTATGACAATTTGACAAAAGCTGAAAATTGGCCAAAAAATGGCAAAAATATTGCATAATTGTATTAAAAAACTGTGAAATTTGTTTGATTTTTGATTGTCTCCAAAAGTGTCCTAGAAGTAACATGATACTATCTACTTATATATATATATATATGTGTATGTGTCCCTAGGCACGATAACTCTCGTAAAAACGGTCCGATCGACACCAAATTTGGTAGAGATGTGTAATCCTACGTTTATTCGGATGAGTTCGTAAACCAGAAATATCGACCTACCGGAAAGGGTAGTTTTGGGGGGTTTTGTACCCCAAAAATGGGTTTTTTGCATTTTTCATATGTAATTTTAAAAAATTTTTAATTTTTATTTTTACCATTGGATTTAGCTCAAAAAACCACACAATTTAGTATCTTGAAGTTTTGCTCTATCTCCATTGGTTACAGAGATATTAAAAATTCTAAAGACAGTACATTGTATTTTGGGGCTCAATGTTAATCTTATGGAGAATAAGTATGTGTTAATATTTCAATTATTAACAAATATTTTTGGATGAAACTTGGTATTTAGCTTTATTTGGTTGAGATTCAACCATTTATGTAAAAAAATCTTCTTTTTTTGTACTTATCATGGCAGCAAACCTGCATACTCTTTTCCCATGTTAATTATATGGAGAATAGGCAAACTCTTTTAATTATGGAAAGATATTGATGAAACTTAGTATATGGCTTCATATGGTCCAAATAATTTTTTTTTATGCTTAAAATCTACTTTTAGTGTTCCCCATGGCAGCATACCTGCATACTCTTTCCCTATATGTATCAGTAGGAGAATAGACATTTATTTCCCTATTTATGAGCACGTAATGAAATTTTGTTTACAAGTTCTTCTGGTCAAAATTAATATTACTAATTTGGAAATTCGCTGAGTACGCAGGTCTGCTGCGACGGGGGGTATTTTGAATCTATTTTTAGCGAATTTTCCATAGGGAATAAGCTATTACCGTAGGTCTCATGGTAAGACCTAAGTCCGGGACCATGTTACTTTTTCGTTTTGAGGTGCCCAGAGACCAAAAATAATAGTCATTAAAATTTTTATATATATATATATATATATATATATATATGTATGTATGTATGTATGTATGTATGTATGTATGTATGTGTCCCTAGACACGATAACTCTCGTAAAAAAGGTCCGATCGACACCAAATTTGGTAGAGATGTGTAATCCTACGTTTATTCGGATGAGTTCGTAAACCAGACATATCGACCTATCGGAAGGGGTAGTTTTGGGGGGTTTTGTACCCCAAAAATGGGTTTTTTGCATTTTTTACATATAATTTTTAAAAATATTTAATTTTTATTTTCACCATTGGATTTAGCTAAAAAAAACACACAATTTAGTATTTTGAAGCTTTGCTCTATCTCCATTGGTTACCGAGATATTAAAAAGTCTAAAGACAGTACGTTGTATTTTGAGGCTCCAATGTTAATCTTATGGAGGATAAGGATTTGATAATATTTCACTTATTGACCAATATTTTTGGGTGTAACTTGGTATTTAGCTTCATTTGGTTGAGCTTAATTTATTTATGGTAAAAAATCTTGGTTTTTGTGCTTATCATGGCAGCAAACCTGCATACTCTTTTCCCATGTTAATCATATGGAAAATAAGCGAACTTGTTTATTTATGGACAGATATAGATGAAACTAAGTTTATGGCTTCATATGTTCGAGATAGTTTTTTTTATGCTAAAAACGTACTTTAAGTGTTCCCCATGGCAGCATACCTGCATACTCTTTCCCTATATTTATCAGGAGAATGGACATTTATTTTCCTATTTATGAGCACGTGATTAAATTTTGTTTACAGATTTATCTGGTCAAATTAATATTACTAATTTGGAAATTCGCTGAGTACGCAGGTTTGCTGCGACGGGGTGTATTTTCTGTCCCTGCCATGTTGCCCACCAAAATAAAACTTTAGTACTTCCAAATTTTGAAAAGAATTTGGTCGTGGTGCAGCAACCCATGCGACTGCATAGCCCTTGGACCGGCCCTGCAATAGAGTCCCGTGGGATCAGGTCCTATTTTGGGGGGCACGGACACTGTGCCAGCTCATCGTTATCGGTTGGGGTCATAAAAATGTCAAAATCCATCTCGCGGATACTGAGCCAGTTGCCAGATAGACTCGCGTTGGGGTTGGGGGAGAGAGAGGACGACGCTGGGAGAGGGGCCGGATAGCCCAGTGTAATGGGTTTCTTAGAAGTACCCCGTGCCCGTGACTAAAATATATAAGGGAAGTTGACCCGGATATGAGTCACAGAACCCGGGACTGAGATTTTGTGAATATTAGTGATTTGCAAGGATATGCATCATGTCCTTCTCAGCTTTTATGCGACTTTATCCGGACAGGAAGTTGAATCCAAACTTTCTTAAATGTTACTGTGTGTTAAATGTAAGAGTATCTATCACGACCCAATATAGTAGCATATTTTACGGTACGGTGGGTGATTTAGTGTTGCCAAAAACATAATGAAATTTTTAGACATGAGACATTTGTTCATATACAAAAGGTTGGTTATGTGTTATTTATTTTCTTTTCAAAGTTTTTTTAATCCGCACCATTGAACTTTTAATAAACCTAGACTCGTAATTAAAAACCGAGCACCAAGCGGCAACTAGAAGCTCAAATACAGCCAATGTGCTCGACTGGGCAACGCATTGTCGAAAATTCTTTGAACCAGATCTAGGCTGAAGGGTAGCTTTCTCCCGCCCCTCCTTCCCCTTCGACTATCCGACCTCTCTCAAAAGCTGGCACAGTAGCCGCACCACTAGGGTCCATAAACTTGCCCTCGTCAAAGTTTTTATAGAAACTGGCACACACTCCTACAGCCCTATTTTGGCAAGAAATTAAGAACTAAGAGATTGGGTAGTTATAGCTAAATATAGGCCTAACTCTTAAATAAGTTAAGTTAGGCCAACAAAAAACTGTCAGGATGATATGTTATGTTTTTTTTTTTTTTTTTTTTTTTTTTTTTTAAATAGTGCCTTTAAACCCAGGTTCTAAGAAATTTGGTACGGTACTTATAAACTTACAAGATGTTAACACTTTCAATCCTTGAGGCACAGATTCATACCCTGCAACACCAGGGCCAAACAAGACTGGCGCAGACTGTGCAATACTTCCATTCTGCTCTGAATAACTGTCTGTGTTGCTATCTACCGATGACTAAGAATTCCATCCACTAAACGTTTCGAAGCAGTTTAGTTTCACCGCAATTTAGCCGAAGCTTTCAATCCCTATCACACATTTTTTTCATTCAGGTCTGGGGACCATATATCAACTCTTGGGCAAGGTAAGCCTGTAGTACTAAATAAACTTACTGGCAAATCTTTATTATCCAACTCCATTGCTATTGTAAAAGTTTTAAATACGTGTTTATGCATGTTATCTTAATAAACTAGACTAAACTTACTTTAGAGAAGTCTTTATAAGGACAACAGAAATTTGGTTATTCAGTTTTATTTTTATATTTATATTTTTGTGTCTATCAGTGGCATTTTTTAACATTTTGATGGGGAACAGTCCAAACCCCAGTGGTTACTATCTAACATCGACCAGTTGTTATAAAGCATCATTAATTAATAGCCCAATGACAAATGGCAACTGGGTACGGAATTGAACCTATAAATAGCTACTAACTTTTTTCAGGATCGAACCGGCAACCTTTGGATTCAAAGGGGACCACAATAACCACTCAGCTACGCAGCCAATACCTACTCGGCTACCAGTTTTGTTTGGTTTAAGTTATATCTTCGTTATCCTTTTGTTATTCATACATGTTTTTAACCATCGATAATATCAATGGTGTTGGAAAATGAAGTTTCACATAGCCTACTTACTAAAGAAACACCATTAATCTTATCCTCTGAGATGTCCTTCTACCTATCCTACCCATCTCTGTCACTCTTCCAAACAAACATAATAACTAAAATACCCCGTCGCAGCAGACCTGCGTACTCAGCGAATTTCCAATGGAATTTCAGATTATTTACTTTCCCCATAAAAACACCATATGATCGAGTATGTAGGTTTACTGCCATTGGGTGTTGTTAGAAAATCTAAGTTAATCAATAATTGGTGAATGTAAACACAATATTGTATCAAGCTCTGGCAATTTTTTATTTTCCCCATAAACCCCATGGGGGTGAGTATGTAGGTTTGCCGCCATATGGCTTTTGTAAGCAAGTATAAGTTAAACCTTATCTAAATAATGTACATACCAAATTTGATTAAGTTGTGTCAATAAATAAGCAAGATATAGGGTTTTCTTGATTTCCCATAAGAATAACATGGAAAACACATTTTTGGATTTGCCCCGTAACCAGTTATGCTATGATAAAAATTCAAAATACCAAATTGTTTGTTTTTTTAAGCTCTTTTAAATGGTTTCAGTTAAAATTGATGAATTTTAAAAATTAAGATCCAAAAATGCCAAAAACCCATTTTTGACCCCTTTGAAACCCCACGACACCCCGTTCCCATAACCCGACAATGCTGGTTCGCGAACTCATGAAAATAGATCTGGTCTTACACCTTCATACCAAATTTCATCAAAATCGGAGGTCACCTTCAAAAGTTATCAGTACCACGGACACATAGATAGATAGATAGATAGATATATAGATATATATATATATACATATATATGAAAATGAACGAATGGTGTTTTTGGCATCTGGGGACCTCAAAATGAAAAAGTAAAGTGGTCCCGGGCTTAGGTCTTACCATGGCTACCACCGTAATAGCGTATTCCCTATAGGGAAATTCGCTAACAAGCAAAAAAAGGAAATTAACAGAAAATAATAAATAGTTATTACATCACTAACTGAACTACCACATTAAGTTACACTTCAGAGTCACATTAAAGTGTGTTTATACTAGAGGTTGACAACCAAAATTTGTTGACATAAGCCTCATAGATATAACAGTAAAAGTCAACCAATAAGTAAATATGGCGACATTATTAATATAACGTACCGTACATAGAGTTGTCAAGAAATGTTTAAATGTCGAAACGCTGAATGACAAGATCGTACACTAACTGGCAACCGATGAACCAAGGCAATTAATCAAAAGATTTTAACAATCGATAGCTCGATTCAGCTTGATTGATTCCTCCATAGTTTTCAACAATGCCGATAACTATCGTTTTGATGCGATAGGGGAGAGGTGGGTATAACCGGGTAGTTGGGTACAAACCGGGTGGTCGGGTTTTGACCAAGTAAGTGCTGGTACCTGGCGATAAATGCCGAAATTAACATGTAGTTGGAGAAGGAAAGTGGCGGGCATTGCGCCATTAGTCTCTGAGCAGAACTCTGGCTGTTAATAGCGTTTCTTTGTTTTTGATAGTATTTTGTTTCCCAATGTTACGGGCCACAGTTTGATCGCCTACTACGGAAAAACTGCATGAGTTTCAGTGAAGGTGGCTACACTATTGTGTAGTCTATGTCTTTTTCTTTACACTGATATAAGCAATATCTCAAATTAGTTTTAAGCACTCTGCATATGTTAAGTTTTTGTTAGTTGCTACCAGTGGGATGAAACCGGGTAAGTTATGACGCGCGGGGTAATACCGGATGGTATTTATACATGTTATATGATCTAAATATTTAAAATTTGAGTTTTCGCTCATAAATTAACTGAATATGTTATCTTTGATATTATTTTTGACTTAATTGTGTGTACTTAGTAACTTAATAAAATTTTAGGCCTATTAATAATTTTGTTTTTTTATATTTCCCATATACTTAACATGTGTACCCGGTATCATCCCACTAGTGGGGTGAATCCGGGTACTTGCACTTTTTTTACAAAAAAAAAAATCGCAGAAAAAAAACTATAAGACTCATCAAGTTTTTAAAAGAAGCAATTCAAAATCAAATAAACACAAGATAAATTGGGACATTATTTAAAATTTTCTGTATAAAAACATGGCATCTACATGTCACTAAAGCTTAGCCACCCGGTTATACCCCACTTTCCCCTATGTAGTCCATCCAATAAAGGCCTACCAAATGCATTCAGCTGGTTCAACAATCGATAGTTGCTGTGAAAATAGTCTGAGAACTATGGCAAGCTTTTCTTTCTTCCCATGACCACTCTAGGCTATAAGTTTTAGGTTACGTTATGAAATAGTTAATTAAAGGTTACTTAATGGGTCAACAGCTTTTGGTTGTCAACCTCTAGGGTAAAGCACCTTTATGGATAGACATAGTCACACTCATACAGTTGACCCTAGAGCCTACCTAGTCATAAAATTATTCTAGGTTACTACCTGTCATTTACTGACTGATTATTGTAGGGGTTTGATTGAGCAAGCTATAAGAGTTCTATAGCTACTTCGGTACCAGGCCTAAAGCTAGGGAGCAAATAATAAATAATATAAGAGGATTTTACCGGTACATTTAGTGCATGGGTTACCCACGAACCTTCCGGCACGTTGAATTTAGCTTAGCTTCAAACAAGTTCAACACAAAATGAATTCGGACAAAAACTTAAGTTAAGACAACTTTTATTTCAATCAGTTACCGTATATGGCAGTTTTTCAGTACAACTGTTGTAATTTTCAAGCTTACCTTCTAACCGCTCGAAACCTCGATATGTTATCAGCTATCTGCTTCAACTGCTAATACAAATACGACGAACGGGGAAAAAAATTTTCAGTTTTTAACCACTTATTAGTGGTTTAAACAGATTTTGAAAACTAAAACTTTTGGACTATGAAAAGGTGCCTTCAATGCGCACTAGCGCTCCTATTAAATTTGGGCTAACCTCGAAAATTCAACATGCAAACCAATGGTGAATTTGTAGTTAAGCAGTCACCAGGAGCAGGAGCACTGTGTAAATCGAGGTTTCCAACTTCCGACCGGAACAAACCAAACCTCTCAAAACCAATAAATTTTAAGTCTAGTTTAAAAAAATAAAGACCATGATTTCTCCATCCTCGTCTTGTCGGTACTATAAATAATTGTAGTTTCTAGCTATAGTTACTTATAATATTTTATTATAGTACGAAAAAGAATGGGGTTTTTTGGGATAGGACAGTTGAGTGAAACGGCGTAGCACTGTAGACATTTAACAGTCGATTTCAAATAAATTAAAAAAAAAAAATTAATCATAACTATGTAAGGAAAAACTAGCTGCTATACCAATGTAGAACCAAATAAGTAAAGACAATGTTAAAAAACATTCAGTTTTAAACTGCAATTTTTGTTTTTAAAACCCAGATGAAAATAAAGCACTCAAGCTACGATTATTTTTCATAATTATCACTGGAAGCGCTTTTCTACCTCTTAAAAGTCAAAATGAGCATAACTTATTTATCCACAAAAAAATCAAAACAATAACGGGCTTCTGCCAAATTGTTCTAGCCATCCGTTTCTATTCAACTAATCAGCATAATCCTTACTTAGATAAAAATTACAGTATCTGGGAGCCGAGCATTTGCTCGGTAAACTGAACAATTCTGTATAGTAATATCAGTCACAGACACTGCGCTAAAATGCCAAGTCCCAAAAGGATTGTTCAAGACCTAGACAAGCTCGTTCGCTGCGCTCACTCGCCTTCACGTTGAGCTCGTTTGTTTCGCTTACTCAGGGCCAGATGTAGGAGTATGCCACCTGTAGGCTATCCATTTTCTGCCTCCCCCCCCCACACACACTTTTAGGGACAGACTCGTACCACAGAAAAATGAAACTCCTTTTTCCGTGCTCATACTTACCTAGTTTTTATTGTCACTTATATAGGGGCGTATACTTGTCATCTCTGTTACCTCCGTTGTATGTTCCGTCGACTTCCTCGGCATGGGACCCGTCCAAATAGTTCCGCCGAATGGCTTCGTCCCATCAGGTTATAAGGTAAGATTAAGGTAGCGGTAGTGCCAAAATGAAAGAACAATGGAAAAAGATCAGGATGGGAAGATAGAACTAGACCAGATCAGGTAGGTAGTCTATAACAACATTCTTTAATCAGATGCACTTTTAGTTTGCTTCTCTATTTATTTATATCATGAGTCTCTTTAACTACGGATGAGAGTTTGGAGAAATACTTAATTCCTACATATAACTAGGTTTTGTCTCAGAAAAGTTTTAAATTATGCTGAATGGAAGGATTTAAATTGTGATTTCTAGTATATCTATGGTTTGTGAGGCTGTACCAGATTATTTAACTGTACTAATTACCTCAAACATGAAAAGAGAAGGAACAGTGAGAATCTGAAGTTCTTTTAATTTGTCTTTGCAAGTGTCACTAGGTCTAAGCCTACAGCCACATCTGATTGTTTTTTCTGCAAAACAAAATTTCTATTGAAATTCGATTTAATTGACACCCCAAAGCACTATTTTTTTTTTTTTTTTTTTTTTTTTTTTTTTTTTTTTTTTTTTTTGAGGGAGAGGCAGGGAAAATGCATTACGCACACAGGTGGCCAGCCTGTAGTGTGGGACTCCCCTAAAAAACGGGTTTACCCACTAAAAAACCTCCTCTACTCTTTAGGATTCTAACCTGGAATTGTTTATCACATTACGTCAGGCTAGGCCTAAATTTGGCTTACGCCCATGGGGCTCGCTCCTTATCCAGCTGTTCGGTCAAGGGATCTGGGCCACTTCGTGGTCCAAATCGGTTTTCTTTTCCAGGAGGATACCCCGGACGAACTGTGACAAACAATCCCAGTTGCCCTCATCCTCCATAATCTTTTGGCAGACCGTGTCCACCGAAAAAACACCGAGTTTTCTTGTGGCCTCCAGGCGGGGCCTTTCCCAACGCGAACAGCGGAAGAAGGTGTGTTCCGCGTCATCGGGAACGCCCGGGCAGTAGATGCAATCCGGTGAACCGGTCTTGCCCATCCGGTTCAGGTACGACTTGAAGTAGCCGTGACCTGTCAGGAACTGCGTGAGGTAGTAGTCCACCTCGCCATGCCGCCTTTCCACCCATGGTTGGACCTGCTCGATGAGTCGCGCAGTCCATCGTCCTCGGGTGTCGTGCTCCCAGCTGTGTTGCCACTGCTGGAAGGTTCGGGAGCGCTCTTCGGTTCTTGCCGTGTCCTTGCCGATCTCGCCTTGTCTCTGGTAAATCGCTTTCCTCTCCCCTGCCAAGAGCTTGACCAGGATGACTCCGGCGACCACCAGGACGGCAGGCTCGGACACTGTCCGGTAGGCGGAACACACCCGGAGCGCAGCTTGACGCTGAACCCGGGCGAGTCGCAACCTGTAGCACTCCTTATCTAGAGCGCCTGCCCACACCTCTGCCCCGTAAAGGAGCACGGACTGGACCGCGGACATCAACAGACGTCTTCTGCTGGATCGGGGACCCCCGACATTGGCCATCAGCCTACTAAGGTAAGTGACTACCTTAGCGGCCTTGTCCGCCGTACGAAAGATCTGATCCCTCCAGCTTAACTTGGTGTCCACCATAACCCCGAGGTATTTGGCGGCACGAGTTGATGTGACCACCTCCCTTCCCACTCGGAGTGGGACGACGGTGTCGATCCTCTTCTTCATGAGGATCACAATCTCCGTCTTACTGAGAGCAAGCGAGAGACCGTGATCGGACATCCAGTTGTTGACCACCCGCATAACTCGGTTCAACTTCAGTTGGGCCAGCTCAACGTTGCGTGCAGCAATGAGAGCTGCAACGTCATCGGCGTACCCAACCAAAGTGGTTTCCTCAGGCATCTCGGACCTCAGGAGGCTGTCATAGGCAACGTTCCAGAGATCCGGGCCGAGTATTGAACCTTGTGCGGCACCAGAAGTGACTTCCATCGTCCGCGTTCCGTCCCTCGTGTCATAAATCAGGCTTCGAGAGCGTAGATAATCCTCGATGAGCCGCAACAGATATGCAGGAATACGAAAGGTGTTGCGAAGCGCATCCAACATATCGACCCACCTTGCCGAGTTGAAGGCATTCTTGACATCAAGCGTAACAAGAAGCACTACTCGGCGGGAGAAATGGTTGTGGCTCTCGGCTCTCTCCACAGCTCTCTGAACTTCGGTGACAGCGTCGATCGTTGACCGTCCCTTTCTGAAGCCGTACTGACGGGGGCATAAGTCCCCGGCAGCTTCCACGGCAGAAGTCAGGCGGGAACGGATCAGCTTCTCGAACAGCTTCCCAGCCGTGTCCAACATGCAGAGAGGCCTGTGGGACGACGGCAGCTCGGGATCACCTTTGCCCTTGCTGATCAGTACAAGCCTGGCTGTTTTCCAGGGAGCGGGAAACACCCCTTCTACCAAACAGGCATTGTACATTCTCAACAACAAGTCAGCGTTGATTGAAAATACTTTCTTTAAAGCCTCACTGGGAATCCCGTCCGGGCCAGGAGCCTTGTTGCTCTTCAGGGAGAGAACGGAGGTTTCCAGCTCCTCGAAAGTGAAGAGTGGAACGTCCTCTACCCGTCTGAAGTCAACCGGCGGTCGCTGAGGATGTTCAGGAAACAACGCAGCGACGATCCTCCCCATGGTGGCGCCCTCCATGATGGAAGGTGGAGAGCGGGCGCCGAGTTTCTGCGTTACAAGTTTGTAACCCAGGCCCCACGGGTCGGAGTCAACGTCGTCACGAAGTCTCCTCCAGCTATTCGCCTTGCTCCTGTTGATCGCCTGGCGGAGAGATTTTCTCGCAGCTTTATAGTCCTCCGACTTACGAACTCTGTCTGCGGGAATTCTCGCTCTATAAAATAACCCCAAAGCACTATAAAATATCTTAAATGACTATCAATCAGCAGGATAAAGTAGACTAATTTACAGATTTCAATATTGTTATAAACAGAAATATTTTTTTATCATGTAAATACTAGAAGTCAACGTACAAGAAATAAAATTTATCAACATGATCTGACCACCATCCAATCTCACTCCTAAATAATCAACCTAGTGAGATTCCTCGAGGAATTCTCGTCCAACAAAACCATGGGTGACGTGAAACCCGCCCTCTCAAGAGACCATTTTTTCTGAGCTGTAGCCATAAACATAAAACTAGTTTTAGAGGAATTAATACTGAGATTAATATCTGAGAAGTACTGAGTCAGTGCGCTAAGCAGGATAAATGTCTCCTTCTCTAGTATGGATGTATCTTTATTGTGTATGAAAAGAGATTTGTTGTCTGCAAAAATTGTCAAAGATTCTTTCGGTAAAAAATTTGAGATGTAATTTATTTAGATCAGGAAAAAACAGGACCTAAAACTGCGCTTTGAGCATAGGCGTGTCCACGGGTGGTACCACCACTAGATTGGGATTTGGTCTGTGTAAATTGTGATTTTAACGTAGTAGAAACCGGAGCTGGGAAACTCAGATTATTTTAGACGCTCTATTTCAAAACTAATTCATATAGTCCTATGATTAAAATTTAATTTTTATTTAGTTTAATGAAACATAATTTATTAAACTAAATTTAAATTAAAACACATTTCCCGCAATAAATATGTAAAATGAGCCATTAGCTCACAGCTACAATCATGGTGTGGAGCGGACCAACCCAGACAGCAATGGACGTTTACAAGAAGTTTGCACATCAATTTCAACTGCAAACGAAAATGTTTGCTGTAAATATTCATTGATAACATGAAATTGTTTTAAGCACTTTCCGCAAATATGCAAGTTTACACTTCTCACATTTGCGGAAAGATTTTCACAGATGTTTGCAAAAAGTGATCAACGAATGTTTTCCAAAAGTGATCAACGAATGTTATCCAAAAGCGATTGACGAATGTTTTTGAAAAGTGATCGACGAATGTTTTCCAAAAGTGATTGATGAATGTTTTCCAAAAGTGATCGACGAATGTTTTCCAAAAGTGATCGACGAATGATTACCAAAAGTGATCGACGAATGATTACCAAAAGTGATAGACCAATGTTTACCAAAAGTGATCGACGAATGTTTTCTAAACGTGATCGATGAATGTTTTCTAAAAGTTATCAACGCATGATTATCAAAAGTGACCAATGCATGTTCGCCAAAAGTTTTAAAAAGATGTTTGAAATAGTGTGCAATGAATAGTATATTTCACCACTCGTCTGGAAAGTGATCCATTTCGGGGCGAGAAAAAACACTATCTCGCCCCGAAGTGGGTCACCTTCCGGACGAATTGTGAATGATACTTTTCATCACGGTGCAATTAATAAAATATATGAATGTTTTAAAGGAGAATTATTCGTAATTTTTTCGTTATTACACATAGTTAACAAAGACAGAATTAAAAATTTAATTTGTTTTGAATTCAGCTGATTGAATTGTTGCTGTACAGGAAAAGTTTGTTGATGTAGTAAAAAATTGTTTTCCTTGGACGAAAGTAATGTTTATTTACGGAAAAACAGCTGATGGTGACTAGTTTTATCTGTTTTGAAATTGACGACTTTCGAAAGCCTCAGCTGCACGGAAAGTAGCTACTTTCAAATACAGAGTGATGATAATAATTTTGTAATATAATGGGTTGCTGGCCATTTGTTAATAAATGTGGAACATAAATATAGCACATATAAACTGATATGCAGCTTAATTTCAACCACCTTTAGTTATTTGACATGTCATGTGCAGAATGAACCATACAGTTATCCAAAAGTAAAACATTTAAAACTAAAACTTTTGTAATTTAAACACATTATACATAAACTTGAAAATAAATTGTTTTAAGATCGAGGTTTTTTACAGTTATAATCAAACTTCATTCAATATGATTCATAAATTGCATGAACACTATTATAAAATCAATGTTTTCTTTTGTTTCAATGAAATATAAACAATTTTATAAACAAAAAAAATCTCAAGCAGGGAACATAAGAATAAAAATTGTTATTTTGCAAATATTTTAATTTTGAATTATTTACAGAATATAGATTATAAATTTAAAGATAAATAGATTACATACAGAGATATATAGATACATAAACTATGTATACAACAGGTTAGTTAGGTGTTGGTTCAGCTCCTTTGGATTCCCTGAAAAAAATACAATGAATTAAAAAAGTTTTGGCCTATAGCAATAAATGGCCTACTCTAAACTTATTTAATACGCTAAGGGTTTTTTTGTGTTAACTCCTCCTACAATTATCAACCGATTTTCATGTTTTTGGTGTCGTTGGATAGGGCTTGGCGTGTAGTTGTTTCCGACAAAAATTGATGAGAAACAGACTTAAAGTAAGGGCGCTATCCACAAATTAAATTTGAAATTTTCCCATTAGAAAAACATTGTGTTTGGTTTGAGAATTTTAAACATCTGTTAACGTTCAGCTGTAGTTTTTGGTGATCACTGATATTCACAATATTGGATTGGTCGGATTTAATTGATTTAGAACTAAATATAACTTTTGTATTGTATCAAAATAAATTGCTCGATGTCAAGCAACACGTGCACTAGTTAATACTTTAATCATCTATTTTTCACCTATTTCTACTTGAAAAAGTTTTAGTGTTTCTTATCTTATTTGTATTTCAAAATACTCACAACTTGAAATCTGTAAAGCATGTTACAATTAATTTATTTATAACAATATTACTTGGGGGACCATGCATTTTTCTCGATTAATCATGTATAATTTATAAGACAAGCTTGTTTGCTCTGCTCACTTGCCAGGCCAAGGGATGCTACATTCTGGTTATGTGTAATGAACCTCAAATTCGAAATCCATTTCCTGAATTTTTAGTTATCAACCGATTGAATAGCTACAAAAAGTTTTTCAATAAGGTCCTACTTTAAAGGCATATGGGGTGCAAACTGGATTTTTCCAGTCGGGACCTGCTACACTCACATTTCTCAATTGCTACTGAAAACCTCATACAAAAACAAAATAAAATCTTGTTTCAAGGGATAAGGCTTCTAAATTAATTACTATATTACCCTGGCATGTTAAAAATATGGCAAAACATCAATTTAAGAACCGTTTGCACCATTTTAGTTTAAACCTGATCATAAGTAAATAGCCTATTTATGTATACAGGGTGTTTGGAAAAAACGTTTCAGGAATTCAGGAGGTTATTGCCCACATCAAAGTGAGCAAGAAAGTTCCTATAAACATATATGTCCTAAAATGCTTCGTTACCCCGCAAGCTGCCATTTTGTTTTTTACACCAAATAATTTTTATTTCTGTAACGAATAATTGTATTAAGTTCATATTTGGCATGGACCTTTGTCACACCAAGTTTCATTTTCAGGGAAAAAATTATTTTTTTCGATGTGTATTTTCAAGCTGGTGGCCATTTTAAAATTTCAACCTCAAGTAACCCAAAACCTGTAAATTTTATCAAAATTTTACAAGGCACAAAAAAGTTTAAAAATTAAATGATCTAACCAATGGCGCCAAGTTTGTAAGGATCTAACAACAAATAATTGAGTTATTGCGATTTTTATGTTGTTTTTATTTTTTTATTAGTACTCATGGAAATTAAGGTTATTTTAGTAGAAAAATCGCAATATCTCCATTATTTGTTTGTTAGATCCTTATAAACTTGATATCATTGGTTAGATAATTTAATTTAGAAATTTTTTTGTTTTTATATAATTCACCAGTCTTAAGTTATTTGAGTTTGAAAAATTAAAATTGCCGCCATTTGGAAGACAAAAATAATTTTTTCACTGAAAATGAACATTAGTGTGATAAAGATTCATGCCAAATATGAACTTAATACAATGATTTGTTACAGAAATAAAAATTATTTTGTATAAAAAACAAAATGGTGGCTAGCGGGTTAACAAGCATTTTGGGACATATCTTTACAGGAATTTGTTTTGCTCATTTTGATGTGGGCAACAACCTCCTGAATTTCTGAAATGTTTTTTCCAAACACCCTGTATTTCTGTGATGGTAAAATTTGTAGTCGGTTAATGAAAAGGTATTGGGTTAATTCTAATGTAAGGGGTTTCCTTTCTTTATTGTATTAACTTATTGTTTTTCGCTAAAAAATTATGTAATATAAACTTGACTCTAAATAAATTTCTACTCAAAAACTTGACTCGACCTTGGAAATCACTACTCGATCATTTTAAACCACTGTTAATCATGTTAAAGCACTCTTTAAATCACTATATCACTATTTTGAGACAAGGACCTCAAATAGTGGTTAAATTTGTCTATCACTCCTATTATTTTCAAATGTATCTTATACTCTAAAACAAGCTCCGTTTGTATGGGCATTGGCCACCAAGAGTCGATTGGAGCTGGTCCCATAGCTGGGAAAAATCCGGTTTTTGCGCTAGAGCCCTTCAAAGTTTCCATGTTATCCTTATGGAGATTTTATTAATTGAACAAAAATCAGCTGATAACTGTAGATATAAACCAATGGGTTACATCTTTAACCTGTAGTTTAAGACAATTATACCAAAGTGCAGCACCCAACGGCTCGGGGAGTGAGCGAAGCGAACGAGCTCATCTTTAAAAATGGAAGAGCACGAGTGAGCAGAGCAAACGAGCTTTGTGTGAGAACGAAAGTAATAATTTTACCAAGCTTAAGCTCGGTCTCCCTGGTACTTTTCAAATAAAATAATTGGCACAATCAATGAACCTATAAATTCGCTGATTTTTACTTCCTCCCCCTATACCACAACATTATATGGAGAAAGTATTGTTTTTGTAAAAATTTTCTAATTTGAGTTGTTGGTGGATTTATAATTTTTTTTGACAACTGAGTCCGAAAAAGAGGTTTACAGAGTGATTTCTGTGTGAGTGTGTGTTAGAGAATATAGAGAATGTCCCAGTGGTCCAATTTGGATTAAGTTTGTTATGTCAAAATCCATAATAATTTCAGGTGTTTTTTCCATTCGTTTGTTTATAAGGGTAATTTACCCCTAAAACCATAAAAAAAGAAAAATCAAAATCTCTCAAAAACTGCTCTAAAAATTTTGATTAAAGTTTTGTGGCCTATTAGATTAAAATGCTGAATAAAATGACACCCCCTGTATCTCCGAGAAAATACATGTTCAAAAGTTAGAAAGCAACAAGTGTTTATAAAATCCAATTTTCCATTTGGCGGTAAATGGAGTACATTGTTAAAAGTCACAGACGCGCGTGGCAGAGTCTGCTTAGCTGGTAGCTATTTGACTGAGCCATCAAGACATGAATGTTTGGAGGCTTATAACTAGGCTTGCCATACCTTCGGTTTGACCGGGAAAGTCCCGGTTTTTTTGCACTTGTCCCGGTGTCCCGGCCGGTTTTGCTTTAGTTCCAGTTTTTTTTTGTAAATATTTAGAAAAATAGGGAATTATCAAAAACAAACTCAACAATCTTTTTTTTTGTTTTGCGTCTTAAAATAAATATTCTGATAACAACAACAAAAAATTACTAAATTAGGATGGAGATTCAATTTTCTTATGGTAATCGAATTTAAAGTCAAGGTGAAATTTGACGTTGCCTACGTAAGATGAAAAATAAGGGTTGGCTGGACAAGTCTAAGCAATTGTGAAATCAGACGAAATAGACAAATTATTGGAAAAGTTCTAGTCCAATGTGACAATGATTAATTATTAATTTTATTCAAGAAATCAAGAATGTGTATTCCATATCGTTTGAGCTCGTGTTATATTAATAAACTAACTAACAAAAAATAAACAACTTATTTGATTAACATTTAGTTTTAAAGAATTAACTAATCCTTAATACTTAACATAAACATTTTAAGTTTGCCGGACTAAAATAAAATCTTGGAAGTTATGAGGCACAATTTGCTTAAAAAAATTTAATCTTAATTAAAATGTTGTATTAAGACCAATGACTCATTCTCCATTAGCATTCAGGTGGAGGGAGGGGGGGGGCAAGGGGGTTTACATACTGATCGTCCAGGTTTTGCCCCATAAAATTATGGCAAGCCTACTTATAACACCTTCTTATATTGTTGGGAGAAAGTCAGTGGTGTAGTGGCACATTTTTCAGTGTGGGGCTTGCTATATTTGTCAAATTCCCTGCAAAGGAAGACATAACTTCCGGATTTCCCGGGTTTTCGAAAACCAGTGCGGGGAAACCAACGCCGTTCCCAGGCGTTCCCGCCCCACTACACCACTGGAGAAAGTATTTGTCATTTACCCTTGATTTTAAATTACTCGTTTATAAGTCAACAATGCTAAAAAATTTTAGTCTATCCAACTTTTGTGAATCACAGTGAACCAAATAAAATAGGACTTCCTGATATCCTAAAAAAGTAGACCATTTCTTTTATCTCACAACTCTATAGTAATTTATGTTACAGCTATAGAAAAATAATTATAGCACATGACAATAATAAAATACAATTCATTAAAGTTTTCAAATATTATCATTATTAAAATATGTGGGTACAGCAAATACCCCATTGCGTACCCCATCATTCAAAAAGCCAAGTAATGAGCAAAAAGTGTGTCTTCCAAAATTTTGACTGAACTTTAATATGAGCATTAAAAGCTATGCTACACTGACCCAAAAAAATTACCCATACTCCCATACTCTTCTGAGCAAGGGAAATTTAAGTAGGTAATATGACAAAAAATGAAAACTAAAGTGTTAAGCCGCAATAAAGAAAATAATGGAGCCATCAAATTATTGTTTGAATTAAAAATATTCCTTTGATAGGCAGAATGATCCATGCACATATGTAAAAACTGTTAAACTGTTTAGTAAAAATCAACTTACTTTAGAATGATCCGGGTCTTTGCCTGGTTTAAAAAAAAAACCATCCGAAGATGTTTCTTCACGCATGATTCCGTAGAATTTGGGTTTATCTTCAATACTGCAGCTGCAACCACCAAAAAATATTAGCTAATACTTTATCACAAAATATCTGCTTATATTTGTTTCCAGATATTGAAAACACTGTGATAATTTACTCAGGGCCATTTTTCTAAATATGGCTGAAAAGGCTGGAACCTATAGCGGCTAAATTTTAGGGGCGGCACTTTGTCAATTTACTAAAAATTGAAAATAATTTTACTACTTTAATAACAGTAACTTCTTAGGCCTATCTTACTGATTTAAAGTGTATTAACTTAAGGAAATGGAAATATGTTAATTCTTTTCATATGAATTTACTCCACTTAATCTTATAACACATTTTTCATGTAGGGTAATCGTTGTAACGACACTCAGTTTGTATAAGGCCCAGAAAGAGGGAACTACACTAGCGCTAACAGTGTTTAGATTCACAACTAGTTTTTACATTCAAAGTTTTGATTTTACAAATTATGAGTTATGATGATAGAGGAAATGAACTACAGTTGAGTTGTGCTAATCCGAACTAATTGGGACCAGATCCTGTTCGGATTAGCGAATTTTCGGATTAAGCGCATATCACGTATAATTATGTAATTAACGGATTATAAAATACGTAAATTACTAATATTAAAACATATCTAATCTTATTATTTTTAGTTTAGAGGATATTTTGTTGACTTTTGTAGTTATTTAATAAAGTTTTTCAAATGTACAAACTATTTTATTTGTTCTGCCAACGGACATAGCCATTTACAATAATTATTTAAAGTCACCATTAACACCATTAAAAAGAATGCTTTTTTTCCATTTTTCCTGATTGCGGAGGCAATCTCCGCTTGCGCTCGATGGAGGGTTAACATTAAGTATCATGGGCAATTCACAGAGGCTAGAAAATGTTACTTGTTATCGAGAAAATTATTTTTGGCTGATAAAAAACATTTATTTGGCAATTATTTTATAGCTGAATGTAGCAGAAGTTAACAAAATTCGAATGTAGCAGGAGATAACACGATTCCTATGTAGCAGGAGATAACATGATTCTCAAAACCCCTTGTGTTTGGGTGGTGCGCCAGGGGTAGACCAGAGACTTAACTTGTAAATTATAGATACCAAAAACATTCAAGGAAAGAACTTTTGAGAGATGGGATAAAATGTGCTATCACTTACTTTAAAGAGCAAAGCAGATGATTCACCAGCTGTAGGAGGGCCTGTGTGTTGAATGCATCCTCTGTTGACGTGTAATGACTTTCCATCACTGAAGCTGAAATAAAAAATTTCAAAAGATTGTAATATACTATTAAGCGAACAATTTTATTAGGTGTCCAAATTTGTTTTATAATCAATCTTCAGCAATTAACTTATATTTCTCTGATTTCATCACTTTTTTTTAATTCTCAAATTGGTATCAGGCCCTGCAGTTAAGTGTCGATTTATCCAAATGTCAATTATCCAAACCCCTGAATGGCTTGCCAATTCAGTGTACAGTATTAAAAAAAACTATAACAAAAGTGTCTACAAAATACACTACTAAGAAATGTGTTCCCACTGTAACTACCATTTTTTTGTTTAGAGTTCTTGTTTATCAAAGCCTCTAGATTCTTAAGAAATATTTAAGTTTAAAAACAGGCAATGAACTGTTTAGTAGTCCCAAATTGTAAATAATTCCATGTTTTACTATCCGAAACACCTCCCATCAAAAGTAGTTTGAATAATCAATCCTCCACAGAAATTACTTTGTACAGTTTAAAATTTATATTCAATTAATTTTAATTTCCAACTAAAGAAAGATTTCACTTGAAAAATTTCACATATTTCTAAGTTTTGCAATCTTTTAGTTTTGCTTCCTTTAAGTCAAACATGTCAACTAGAGTTAAATAAGAGGGATTTCTAGACTGTTCAATAATTGTATATCAGTACCGGTAACTCAATAGTATATCCGTTTGGAATATATAAATAAATTTTTTTACTTACATTAAACGCTTGGTAACTAACAAGCACCCCGAGTTGTTGCTCTCCAGAAACTCCTTTGTTCCTTACAGTGTTTGGATATGTAACCTGTGAACATTGAACATGAGAGTTAGGGCCTATTATTTATCTAAAAGCGTACACTATTTTATTTTTAGCGAATTTCCCTATTCGCTATTACGGTAGTTGTCACGGTAAGACCTAAGCTCGGAACTTTGATACTTTTTTGTTTTGAGGTCTCTAGAAGCCATATGTATATATTTATATGTGTGTGCCATGAACACAATAACTTTTGAACAGAACCTTTGATTTTCATAAAATTTGGTACAGGAAAACCAGCGTATACTTGAATGTGTTCGCGAACGGACCATGGGAGGGGGGGGGGGGTTTCAAAAGGGTCAAAATGGGTTTTTTGCACTTTTTGGCTTCAATTTTTAAAACACAACAATTTGAACATAAACCATCTAAATGAGCTCGAAAAAATAAACAATTTGGTATTTTGAATTTTTATGCTAGGCCTAGCTTAAATGGTTAGGGAGAAATTTTAAAAATGTTTCCTTGTATTATATGGGAAATCAACTAAATCTTCTATCTTGCTTATTTATTGACATATCTTGATACAATTTCATGAGTACATCCATTAGGAAGGGGTTAACTTATTTGTTTACAAACCCCAAATGACAGCAAACCTACGTACGTCACCCCCATAGGGTTTATGGGGAAAATGAAAAGAATACCATAACTTCATGAAATTTGGTATGTACTTTTACTAAATAGGGTTTAACTTATACTTAAATAAAACCCATATGGTGGTGAGTTTACATACTCAACCAAATGGTTTTTAAATTGGAAGATAGAAAAAATACAAAACATCTATTTAAATTCAGATTTAAATTCTACTGATCGATATCGTATCAAAAATTACTGTAAAATAAAAAAATTATTTAGCTTGACAAACTATCCATCGTATAACCTAAACTAATCTCCATTAATATGAAGAACCAACCTATGCCCAAGCCCAAGAAAGTATACCACATTTAACTTAAGTAGGATACATAGCAACATAGGTAATTATTTTTCTTATAAGCTACAGTAGAACCTCAATAGTTCGACTCTTGATAGTTCGACACTCCCTATAGTTCGACATTTTGATACTTAGACACTCTCTAAGTCCATAAAGTGTCGAACTATCAAGGTTCTACTGACATGTTATTTTGTTAATTTGTCTTTATGATTAGTAGTGTTTTGATTTTGTTGACATAAGTTAAGTTAGGTTATACTTGTTTTTGGATTTAGATGTGGGAATAAGAAGCAAAAAACAAAAATAGGGATAATTAATTAGTTAAAGGGGTGATTGACTTTGTTATTTAGGTACCGCTAACTATAGAATGAATCTATAGTTGATATGATAGATATAACGGTCGGATCAATCATATTTTTATGAATAACAAAAATCTAAATTTCTGACAAAAAAAATCTAAAAGTAACTTAGGGTAAAAATTGTTGAAAAATATTATTAGTTAGTACGGTATTTGAAGATGAAATTTAAGTTAGTTTCAAAGTCGAGGCTTAGTCACTTTCAAAACCATTTTTACTCTAAAAGACTAGGCCTACTTTACTCTTAGGTACAAACAACTGATCAAATTATATCCAGAAACTAATGGTCGCCTTGATCAAACTCAAGCCTTAACAAATGGAAAGTCGACAGCATATCTGCTAAAACATAACCTCACTCTCTAACTCAATATGCTGCTAATAAAAACCATTTCGCGTTCTCTGGCAGTGACGTCTAACTAAAAGGAATATCAGACTACAAACTGTTTCATTAGAGTAAAAGTAAATTAAATGTAGTGTTACTTTTTGTTCTAGATTAACTTAAGTTAAACATTTTAAATAATTTAGGCTAACTTAAGTTAATTAATTTTATAAAAATATGGAAGAAGTAACAATAAACTATGTGGTAACCCTGTCGAACGTACCTAATCTCAAAATTACCCTACAAGTGTCAGCTGAAGGCACTAACAAAGGAGTTTGTTGCATGACTCGAGCGACAGCGAATACAACCTATCAGCTAATTAAGACTGAAAATTTTTATTGCTCTCAGAGACCGTAACCACTACAGGGGTGAAAATTGTGTCACATATTTTGAGAATACACATCTTCAACACAATAGGTAGTTAATTTATGAAAACAGACCTACAAAAACCGGATAGGTTACGAGTAATTTAACTTAAGCTTGGACATTTTGTAGGGCCTATGAATGCCAAATAAGTTAGCCTACTAGCCTAATAACTTATGTTAAACAATTGAAAAGAAATTCAAAAGGCTAAGTAGGCTATTCTTAATAATCACTTAACATTTTAAGTTGATGTCTGTTATTATTAGTGGCATTATGAATTTACAAAAACACAATAAAAGATTAAAAGACCATGCATTCCACACGGAATACGCTGATTGAGGTTAGGAATCTTTCAAATTCTTGTTTATGAATTAAGTGTTTTAATCGCTGATATTGAAAGACTAACAACTTCTTCAAAACTTCATTTATCTTAAAGCTAATTAAAAAGTATCAGTAAATCAGCAAACTCACCTTCAATATGAGTAGAGACGTCTCACAACCACCCAAGTAACAAAAACAAACCACAATCAAATCAAAAATCAAAACACACGGCCACGTCGGCCACAGGCCAGGGCCCAACGGAAAATGGCGGGACGGCGGGACACCGATTCCCGAACTGTTTTTTATAAACAACAGTCGACGAGTCGACAGATCTTCCAGTGATGTGACGTCATGGCGCGGCGCGCGGAGTTTGATTTCAACTAATTAAATAATTAATTGTTCGTTTGATTGGAAAACTATCCACGGCTAAGGGGTTTATTTTTATTTTACGCGTCTTTACACCAATTAATTTTTAGATGGTAAAAAAATAGAATTACCGTAACTCAAGGAATGATATCTATAACAATAAGAAAAAAGTGTATTATGCAATGAAATTTACTGTATATCTTTTCATAATTTCTTAACTGCGTGAATAAAAACAAAATATTTTTTCACAAAAGATAGAAAAAATTATCAATAAGTTCACATGGAATGGTCAAAAAAGCTCTTCACCATCCACGTTTATAGAATTAACTGACGATAATTACTATTGGGGTGCCTGATGAGCAGCCCAATGCGCCGCTTTTAATTTGATCGTGTTGACATTTTAGTAGTTCTAATCAGTTATGCTAGTGTTTTTAGCTAGTGTTATTCATTCTATTTCTCATTTTTTCCCAACTTTTGTGTTAGAAGAAATCCCCGCATGCTGTTAGAAAGGTGTACTAGCAAAAACCAACTTAGCTATTGTAAAAACAAATGCTTTTAAATCAGGACAAATGAATGGCCGTGTTAGTTATAAAATAAAAAATAAAAAATCTGTACAGACAGGTCAACAAAATTTTTGGTTGAATTCAGACAAGTGTGGCGATCTGTAGTAAAGATTTTGCGGGTTAAGCTTGTGGACAAATAACAACTTTAATTCATGAAAAAACCCCAATTTCGCTAATAATAAGAAAACTTTAATTGGAACATACGGTGTTAATTTACCAAATATTCTGGTATAATACGTGTCTGTAGCAATGTATTTGATTTTGACCTAAAATCTAGCTGTTAGGTATTTTCTTTAAATTTGGATTTTTGTTTATTTTTGTCCAAAAAATAAATTCATAAACAGGATCCACCCCAAGACAAAATCGTCTTTGGTTTTAAAATAAGTTTGGAAACTGAAATTTGTTTTTTTTTGCAATTTATGTTGGGTTTTCATTATATGGTATATCGAAATAACAAAGAAAGATAAACAAAATAACATTAAATACTTTTAAACGTTTAACTGTAAGTGGGTTGTTGGCATTGTAAACTTAATTTTCTACTCGAGAAAAAAAGAATTTAAAATAATAATGCAATATCACGTAAAGTCAATTTTGTTACGGTACTTACTAGTGCACGTGTTGCCCGACATCGAGCACTTTATTTTAATACACTACAAAAGTTCCATTTAGTTCTAAATCAATGAAATTCAACCAATCCAATATTGAGAATATCAGTGATCGCAAAAAACTACATCTGTATGTTAACAGATGTTTAAAATGTTCAAACCAATCTCAATAATGTTATTTAAATGGGAAATTTACAAATTTAATTTGTTTATAGCGCCCTTATTTTAAGTCCGATTCTCATCAGTTTTTAGCGGAAACAACTACAGACCAATCCCTATCCAACGACGCCAAAAACATGAAAATCGGTTGAGAATTGTAGGAGGAGTTCTATGTACAAAAAATCCTTAGCGGAGGCCTATTAAATAAGTACTAGAAATCGTCTCCTGGTCGAACTTCGACCAAAATTTCAGTTACTTGATCCAAACAAAATAATTTTAAAACATTTTGTAATTGAAACACCTTTTCTTCTTGTTTTTCTATCAGTTGTTTTTACAACAGCTGTCTAATGATTCTTCTACATTTCTTGAATTCTCCTTCCTCCATAAGATTTAACACTGGAACTTTGAAAGCCTGTAGAGCGTAGCCCTGGAGTCCGACGTGAATTAGAATGGGATTCTGCTCATCTACAATTCTAACAATATGCGTGGATTTTTCATAACATGCACACAAGCTGAGAAAAAAGGAGGAAACGACACATTCTTGCCTATCAATATATAGATAGATTTGTTATAAATAAACCACTATTTTAGGTTATTTAGACTGAAGTCTTAAAAACACATCAATTTAAATAAGACTATATACTTAATATTGTGGGAAAATTACACGTTTCTATTGCTAACTTCATTATACATGTTAAAATGAATACCAACAAACAACAAAAGTTCATAGCAGAATATGTTCGTCGAAACAGTGTGAACGCAACTCACCTCAAAATAACGAACATGAGAATTGCAAAAGTAATTAATTTCAATAATTTTTAACTGTAAAAGTATTGATTGGGTAACAACAAACGGAACAAAAAATAAACAGGCCTATTCAACAATAAAACGTTTGTATCACATAGAGATATATTCTTTAAATAAATTCTTGCAAATACTACTCATACTATCTCGTATAACGTACTACTCTTAACGTAATGATATCATAACTAATCAATGATATTAATAAATAATATTAAAAAATTGTAAAAGTACCGGAGGGCACACAAATGCCCTCGAATCGATATACATAGTGTTTTAATGGAATTAAAACATTTCCAGGGCTTCGAAAATGTTGCTGCACAAATAACTGTTGTACGGTATTCACGTACTTAAAAATACTCATATCACACTTTTCACCTTATAATACACTGTATACGAGAAATTACTTTTGTAAACCCAACTATTTTCTTATTTAATTACAACTTTTACCGTTTGAAGTGTCAAATAACTCTTCTCAGTTTGTAGTTTTGTAATAAGGGTTTATAGTTTGAATATTTCCATTCTGAATGGTGAAGCCCTTTTAATAATTGGGGCGACAAACGCGCCAATATTTTTAATCCAAACAAACAACCATACAAAGATATTTTTAATCGGTTCACAATTATTGTGGACCGATTAAAAATGTCTTGGTGTAATTCTTTTCGTATGATAATGTTGTGGCCCACTTCTTTCTTAAAAATTCCGACATTACTTAAAATTATTAAGCAGGGTGCTTGCTAATAATTTTTAAATAAGAGTTTTTGTATTAACTTTTAACGCATTGAAAAAAATTTTAGATAAAAAAGTACGTGCATGGGTAGAATATAATCATAAGAACAAGAATCTACAATTATATTGGAAAAATGTTTAAAGATAACGATGCAAGAAGGGAGACGCGAAAGTTCTACAATTTAAAAATAAACATGGTCATTAGACCACCGATCGATTTTGAACAAAAAAAATCATGAAAGTAGTCTAACAATATTTAAAATCAGCCATCATATTTTCCAAAATGTGACATTCCGCGCCTAGCGGCAGTTTACAATCTTGCTCGACGATTTTGACGCCGAGGTAGAGTGCACTCCATATTCTGTAGTTGAGAATCTCCTTTGTGTGAGCGGCATTATGCCAATTCCAAGAATGTCGTTAAGGAAAGGCCGAGGGGCTGGGCCACCCCAGTCAACAGGTTCTACCCCTTTTGTTTGGTGCAATCGTATTGCATAGGAAAATAAAAATTATTTTATTTTCAAAAGGTCATCTCAAAACTGTAATAATGTGTAAGTAATTTGCTTAAACCGCTTTCAGACCTACACAGGTTCAGAATACACTGTCAATTTAATTGTTAATACCATTGTATTTTCGTTTGTGCTCACTAAGAGCAAAAATGAAGTAGATCTACAGATTACCTTTTTTATATCAACAATGTCACCAACCTTCTTCATTTAATATGAGCTCATTTTATCCATCTGTTAAAAAATTAAGTAAGTGGAACAATATTTTAACCAGATAAAAATGAGCTCATACTGAGAAAATACAGAGGTATTAACAATTAAATTGATAGTGTAACTTATTCTGAACCTGCGTAGGTCTGATAGTGGTTTAAGCAAATTGCCTACCTATTGTTACAGTTGAGATGACCTTTTGAAAAGAAAATAATTTTAAGTTTCATGTAGGTTTGCTCTTCAATAAAGGTTTTAAAAAGCTCAAAAAATAAACAATTTAGTATTATATGTTGCTTATTTAACATATCTTGATAAAATTTGGTATGTGCATTGATTAGGAGGGTTTAACTTATATTTGCTTACAAAGCCGAGATGGCGGCAAACTTACGAAATCAGCCCCATATGGTTTACGGGCGAAATGGGAAGGAGACCATAGCTTGATAAAATTTGGTATGTGCCACAAGGTAAGGTTTAACTTAACAATTTACTTACAAAGCATATATACTGTAAGGTAAACCGACACTCCACCTAACCCTATGAAGAACATTTTTAATTAAATTTGAAATTCTCTAAGTACTCAGGTCTGCTGCGGCGGGGGTGTTATACAATCACCAAAAGTGGCTGGTGTAAAATTTAATCATAACAAATTTAGGTTTTTTTTAATGAAAAATTTATCTCTTACCATTGTGGCAAATTCACTTAGCCTACGATTGAAGTAGAGAATGCGCCAGTGAAATTAGATCATTCCCTGGCCCTGTAACCTTGCAACAAAAGCTAGCCGTCCTACCAACGTAGAAAACACGTTCAAAAAATATTCTGATAATTGACATCCAATATTTGCATTGCATGGATGAAATAGTTTTCATATCGTTTTCAGAGCATATTTCCGCACGAACGCATTCGAATTAGTGCGGCCCTGGGGCGACCAAGCGGAATTAATAAGGGTCGAGGCAGGTAGTCTCACAACAATAAACTTCCCGTTGCAGAAAAAACTTGCTTATGTGATCTGATCACTTTCTTCGCTTATTTGTGTAGAAGAGCTTTTGAATAGTTATCATTGAACCTGCAATGGAAATTTTCACTGCAACCGAATAGCAAACCAAGTGAATATTTGCAGAACGCTTCCTTGCTGTCTGGGAATATATGGCCGGACTGCCAGTTACTGTAAAATGATTGGGACTTAAATCATAGGTAGACTCAGTCAGGCTTTGACGTTCAGTGTGTAAACTTGAGGTCGTTTTTGTGGAAAATTGCTCAGAATGCAAAGTCCTTTAAAATGATGTATCATATGACGTAGTAGCCTAATGCAGTTTCTCTGACGACCTCTACTAGGAACTCTCTAAGGGAAATCTTGGGAAACACATCATTGGCCTACGTCATATGATTTACCATGTTAAAGAGCCTTGAATTCTGATTAATTTGCCACAAACCCGACCTCAAAGGTCAAATGGATCGGGAGTTTTTGCATTTTTTGCTTTCCAGCAATATGATTTTAATGCAAAGTTTGATCGCCTGCCATTTTTGACCAGTTATTCTTTTGAGGTCGGGTTTGCTAAATTGTTCTCTTTTCTTAGAGGTCTTTAATGAGATGTACAAATTGATCTATGTTTACATTCAAGATTTTCTTCCGATTCGTTGTGGACCGTCCCCCTTTGGAGGTCCAAAAGGATACTAAGTACTTTAGGAAGTAGTCTTAGTCACTCAAAATCAATCTGAAATGTTTAAGTTTTTGTAACTTAAATACTAAAAAGATATTAAGTCGTTTCCAGACTTTTTCCACCCTGTATGATAACATTATTATGGTGTATTAATTTATTTTGTTCTTTATGCATTGATTTTATATACAGAGTGATTGATATAAGCGATCCAGTTGTTTTATTCAAAAACCATTGAATTGGAAACAGTTACAAGGTAAGTAAAATATATTTTGATCCTCTTTATTGCAGTGAGTTTCAATTTCGATTTTGACTGTAATTTTCCAATATGGTGGATAAAAAAGAAAATTAAGGAAATAAAGGTGATAAGATATCATTGTTGGTTGAATTTAAACTTTTTACAATGATTCCTATAATTTTTTAGATAAAAGACCCGAAACATTGTTATTAAAATTATTGTTCTTCTTTCTTAAGAGGGGATAGCGTGATTATTTTGTCTGCGCAGTCAAGTGGCCATTGCAGGAGTTCTTACCTGGGGATTTGAGTCACGTCCTAGGGCTGGGTAAGGTTCTCCCTCTCAAACGGTCACGGAGCAAGGCAGATTGACCATCTCCTACTTCCCAGCTCCTCCAAATCCCCTCTTTTTAGTGGCTGTACAATATCCTCCAAGGAGACTTGCCTAGCTGGCCTTGTCGGGGCCTCCCAATTCCCCTTAACAACAACAACAACAATAATCTATGATTTAACTTGTGAGATATCATTTATTTACATAAAAAAATACTTTTATAAAATATTTTGCGTAACAACTTATAAATGAAGCACGAATAAAAGTTTTTAAGTATTAGTCAACATAGGCTAAATGAGTTGCATAACTATAAAATATTTCTCACCCAATCTTGCAAACTGAAAATTATTTTCCCCCCACGTTCAATATGGTGCTTTTGATAGAGAGAAATAGTAGTCTCTAAATTGACACCACAAAGAATGAAATCTGTCAAAGAAATCTGGCCGCGTTCATTTGCATAGATATATGCTAGACTGTGAATACTTCGGATGTCTACGTCGTAACCGATAGAACTCAACGCATCTCGTAGCTGAGATACAGACAAGCATTCTTCGGTCTCGGCCTTGTAGCTTTTGTAGACTTCCGTCCAAAAACAAATTTTCTTCCAAAGATTTCTGAACTCTGAATAACTGAGCTTTCCAGAATGATCATCGTCCAACATGACGATCATACTTCGGCACTCTTCCTTGGAAAATACTATTTTGCCACTATCATAGTCATCCGATGGAGCAAATATTTTTGCATATATACTACGGATAAATCCAAAGAAATCGTAAATAAAATATCGATATGACTTATTTGGGTTCATAGCTTTCTCTAAAATCTGTCTAAGCTCTATCCAACTAATTTCATCTTTGCCTTTTGCTGCAATGTCGTAAAGAATCTTGATTTTGGAATCGTTTCCATCAACTATATTCTCTTCAACTGGTAGGTTTTTGGATACTTGAGTGTGATATTCAAACGTTTCAATGAGACTTTCTGAGAATACTCTAAGTAAAAATTGTGATTCATCGTTTTGATTCCAAGTGCATGGTACGATCACGTACTCTGCTGGAACGCTCAACTTCATTGTCCTGAGGAAAGCTCGGCCGTCACTGTCTCCAAAATGATTTTTTTGGGCGTTTTTCTCATTTATAGCTTCATTTTTGTCAAAAAACTCCTTCTTCAAAGGTAAGACCGGGGCAGAACCGTTTGAACCTTTTAACACGTAAACAAAAAATCCAACTAATGGTGCTTCATACCTTCCCCGCTTTGACCAATGCGTTACCTCTATTACCACTTGGCAGCCACGGTCTTTGGTGGGGTCATGTTTAGGCCATTCCGTTGCAATTTTGTACTGAGGGTTTTGATACCTAGTCGAACCCGCACCTCCCGCGCTAATGTTTTTCACCCATTCACCATGAAAAAATTTAGTTTCCCAAGTATGATGGCTACTTTTGTTACGGCTCGAGAGATATTGTTCAGGTCCTAGGTGACATATCCACAACTTATGTAAGAATTTAACGAGATCATCCTCAATCATCCAGAACTCACCATCTTTTTCTTTTGCTAGATTCAACTTTTGCCGTATCTTTAAGTCAATTTGCCTCCAATTTTTATAATCTTTATCACTCCATTGTCCCAACCATTCCCTGTCTCCATAGGGGTTCAATAATCGTACAAGAAACAATCCGTGATAGTCGGGGTCATCGTCTTTACAGTGAAAAACCCCTGTAACAGGATAAGCGTGACCTGAAATGAGTCCCACGTTTGGATTGCCATCTTTGTGGCGCATACAAACCATCATTGCGTTCTTCGAAAACATTTCGTTCATGTAAAACTTGATAGTCGTTTCAGGAGGTGGGTCATTCAATGCGACCTTCTCGACTAAACCTCCACTAAAATATTGCATAGCCGTCATAGGAGTTCCTAATTCCAGGGAATCATATGTGACTGTGTCAGTGCCACAAACTTTCGCAAATGCTTTCTCCAAAAGACAAGCCCAAAAGACATCTCCACTCCTTGAATGACAATAACACAGATTTTTGCTCTTCTTGGACCAAGGAAGGCGGTCGTCGACCACCACGTCGTACCAGGTGCCGAGCTTCCAGACTCTGAAGTGAAATGCTCCTATGTAGTCATGGTCGAAGTTCTGATCATCGGGCACAACATGCTGTATAAGGCTGTCATTTAAAGTCAGAGCGTTCATGGCGGCTATCAACCAGCAGTCACTTAATTCGTCTTGTATAGCATCAAATCTGTTGGGCTTGTCTTTGATGAAGAAAGGTTTGCCGCAAATCTCCTTCGGTCTCTTCCACTCCTTTTCGTCCCCCAGATAATACATGAATTTAGTGTCAGTGTAAACGCCGCCTGTCCCCAACAAGTTGTAGCGGATGGTGTCAATGTCCTCGTCGAATTTAAATTTTTGTATTGTGCTGCCAGGATCATATAAGGGACCACGAGGTAATGTGGTGTTTCCGAGCATTATAAATGGATAAAGAAAAAGATCAGTCTTAATAAGGGTTATTTACCAACGACCTCATTTGAAAATTGGTAAACAAACATTAGATTTTCTCAGGTGTTTGGTTTAGATAATACATTAGGCTGAGTCACTGGCACAGTTGTTAGCAGTAATTCAAAATTTGATAACTATATAAGAATAATTAATACATGATTTATCACACATTGTTACCGTAGATTAGGACATAAACATAACGATCTATATATTAATAGGCAAGACTGTTTCTTTTCCTCTTTTTCGCAGCTTTTGTTCATCATAGGAGAAATCAGCATATGTCGTTAGAAAAGGTAGTGCGTTGGCTGCGTTGGCCTAAGAGCCCTGAATATGAGCACGTTGTAATTTATATCGACCCCCAAGGCTACGCACTACATGCTTTCAAAGTTTCAATGATAATATCATGGAAGAAGCATTGAATAATTTTACAGCCGTTTGCAATTAAAGTATTAGAAAAAACAGATGTTACAGATATAAAATATTTTGAGTCAATATCAAGTGATGTTTTTTGTCGAATTTCAACCAAATATGACTATATACTAATATATATATATATATTATATATATATATATATATATATATATATATATATATATATAAAATATGACATGTTATAGTATCTTACCTTAAAACTAATAGGCATTTTTTATTAGTATTGTATAAAAAATGTTTAAGGAGTACAAACTAGACAGCGGGTTTGGAGATTGGCTGAAATTTAACAATGTCAAGGTTGCATTGTTTTTACTTTTGAAAATACCCTTTTCATATTTAATGCATTGTCAAAACGCTGAATATTTTTTTCAACAATGAAAAATTCCCTCCCTTCTTTCCTGAATTATATTATTTTTCTTCATATTTTGCCCTCGAATCAAGAGTAGATAATAGTGCTGATAGTGTTATTTCTCAAAGTCGTGTTACTTATCGCCGTTGCAAATGATTTTTCCATCTCAAATATTAAAAGAAGCACTAGGGGGCCTGTGCAGCGCAATGCGCTGCATTTATTAGGGTACCTATGGTAATCAAACTTTGCTCCATTGTAATACTCTGAAAAAAAATTTCACTATAGTGAAAATCAGATAGAACATTATTGGTGTTTCATCGATCGATCTTCATTACCAATTCTCCAACTTCCCTATGTGATAGTGTTGAGATGTGGTGCTCGTTCTTTTAGGTCTAAATTAGCTTTGATTACGTAGTTGTTCTTTTGCCGATATGTCTTAGGGTCTTTGTTTAAACCCTCATATAAAATTTAGAATAAATTCACAGATTTTGGATCCACATAGTTCATCAAACATAAAACGTAAATGAAAACAGAATAAAAAATCAACATTTTATTACTCCCCGATCCTGTATGAGTTATGCAGCACTGACTGCGGCTGTTTTTGTAGTACTGCTGTATGAGGTAGTCAATGACATAGTGAATTAGTCCACATTACTATTTATGCCTACATCCTCTTTAACTTAACTTTCCATGACATTATAAAATTTAAATAAAGAAATCACAAAAATTAAGAGAATTTACATCTTGGTTGGTGTGGCCATTTTGTTTTTAGTGACATTTTTATTTTGGTTAAAATTTCTCTTTATAAAAACCATTTTTGTAATAAGCTTGTTTTCTATACTGGAGGTAAAAAAACTTTTAAATGTCGTCTTTTACACAGGTCTTTTAATAAGTGTAGAATTCTGCATAAAACATGTTTATGCGATAATAGTAAATAAAAAGGTTATAACACTTACAACCAACTATCCCTTTTCCTTATAGTTTACAGCAGTTTGAAAACCCGTGCACACAAATTTAGTGTTCTATTTTAATATTTGCTACCTTTCATTATTGTTTCAATACCAGTCGGACAACCAATAAGACCCATGTCAAAAATTTCAATTTCCAAAATCTTTTTCGTAAAAAAAAAATTCCAGGGTTAAGTTACAAAACTTATTTTTCTGTCCAAATACGCATAAATAAAACTTTCAAGCAAAATCTACCAGCTACATTTTGAGAAAAGGTTAAAACCTCAGATTAGACACTCCTCGAATTAAAGTATGAAATTGTGTTGATATTTCAGTACCAGTTCAATTTGCTTCTATTCAACTTTTAACATATGTGTTTGTTTGTTTAACTATCAACAGCTGTTTTATTTAGCAATTCAATATAAATTGTTCCCCATGTTAATCTTATGGACAAAAAATGAACTTTGAGGGCTTCCCGTGAGCTTCAGAATTAAAATATCAAAAATCTAAAACCTTATTGCAAAACTACGAACTGAGACCATTCTTTTGACACCTCAAACTTTAAAATTGGTCCAGAAATAAGGGAGGAGTAGCGTTAACAATAAAAGGGCATCACGTATTATATATATAGAATAGATATGATATTTTTTAAATTAAAAGATAATAGCATAAAGTGACACGATTCATAAAAAAGTTGTAATATTGTTTTTGTAATTCTAAATGGTCGAACTCTTAACAGCAGGAGGAACGAAAAACTTGGGTGAACTGAAATCCACAATTCAACAGCACATCATTTTTTTGAAAAGAGTACTTTAGGTCAAGTCACTTTTGAAGTTATAATACAATATTATATTTTATCTGTGGATAATATTTTCTCTGTTGTGGAATTGCAAGTTATGTCATTTTACAGCTTCGACGAAAATCTTAATTCTAAAATAAAGAATACTTGTAAAATATTATGTGTACATAAAATAAAATAAATACTCTCGTTATTTACTTATGTTAAATGACGGCAATTTCGCAGTCTATGGTAGTAGAAATTATTGATTCTAGAATAATCTTTTGTTCTTAAGCCGCGTCCGCACTGGCCGAACATGTTCGCCGAACAAAGTTCTTCCGAGCATTTGTTTGTTCGTTGCTAACCTTTTAGAATGTAAATAATATGGCAGGTTAATTGTTCGTCAAGCATGTTTGTTGATTTTTGTGTTCGCCGAACAAGTTCGCCACGAATGTTCGCCCAGTGCGGACGCGGCTTTAGGTTAATGTTTTATACTTATGTTTTGTTATATGTTTATGGACTACCAATAAAAGAAAGTCAACTTGATTGTAAAATTACACACAAAAAAGAAGATAAAAGCGAACAAACCAAATTAATCAAGTGCGAAATGATGTAGTGAACTATTTGAGTGTTTGCCTGTTAAAAGCCCGTTATTTTTTTTACTTTATAAGTTTAGGTTTTAAATTCTCAAATATCGATAGCCATGTATCAGCCAAGTTATTTATAAAGCTTTAAAATAATCTTGAGACAGTATTTAATTACTTTTAATTACATTCTTTAATTAAATTAAAGAAATCAAAAGAATTGTGCCTGAGTATGTTTTTCATTATTTAAAGAAAATAAAACTGTGCGCTCTTAAGTTAGCTCAAAATATATTTATTAAAAATCAGTTCTCGTTTGGAGGAATAATATCTTAAATGGAATTACAACTTACAAAGAAATGCTTAGTTTTTATTAAGTGAAACGAGATTATATTCCACTTTGTAGTTATTTATTCATAAAACTTGTAATATTTCCTTTGGTTAAAAATATTAAATTTCACAATAAAGTATAATATTCTAAAAAGTTTAAAATCATCTCTATTACTATTTATGATTTAATAAATTAAAGTCGTTCCAGGCTTTTCTTTCGCACCAAATAATCGTTGTCTGATAATTGTTTTCGTGCTTAAAAAAATTCTAATTAAGGTAGGGTTTGTGGGCTTATTGGCGAAGGGAGTAACAAAACGAACAGTTTTCAGTTTGTCTTTCATTAATATTTGATAAGGAATATTAAATTAATGTCAAACCTCTTTACATTAATAAATTTCATATTACATTTACTCAGATATTTAGGAATATTAGCTTATAAAATTCCAAAAAAGTAGAAAGCGATGAAGAAAATCTTTTCTAAAACATCCTTCGCCAAAGAGATAGTTAAATTGGCAGTACAAAACCCACGCAAATTTTAATAGTTACGTTATCTGTAACAATAACTAGCCGTTACTCGGCATGGTTTGCAAAGCTAACCCAATTAACTTTTTGCCATGAAGATGAGTTCGTTCGCTACGCTCACTCGCCTCAAGTCTGTAACACCCTTTGGTTTTTATTACAAATCTTATATCAATACTTCAAATATAGTTTTTATAGGATTAGCTCTTTCGCCGATCTCACTCATTGTCAGATTCAGCTCGTTCGCTACGCTCATTCGCCTCAAAACTATAATATCCTCTAGTGTTTTACTACCAATCTTCCCTCGTTTATAGAATTAATATCCATAAATGTTATCGTGCGTTCCAATACAAAAATGTTGCTTCCATAAGAATAGCATGGTAAGTTTGAAGACGTGTGGGGCGGACCCTATGAAGGAATCTGTATAAAAACTAAGTACTGTTGTTGTCCTATGTGAGACCTACACCTACAGTAATGGTGTACTAAATTTCAATCTTTTTCCTACATATGAAGTTGGAGAATTGGTGATAAATGAGTGAGTCAGTCCGTCAGTTAGATTGTATATTAACTAAAAATATATATCAGCAATATGCTCTTTCATCACACTACACCAATAAGTGATGTTACCAACTGGGCCCTCAATATCACCAACGACAATAGTGCTTTGGAGTGATTTCTTCATTTTACATGGTTTTGAGGAAGTAGATTTGCATATTTGGGGAAATCAAAACATGAATTCCAAACCAAGGTATAATTTTTTATTCTGACTACACGGACCGAAGACATCTGTTGCTTTTAACAAAGAGCAAGCAACAGTCGAATGTCATTAACAACCCGGGGTTGACTAATGCCTTTTTGTCCTAAACCAATCTCAGCAACCCCATTGTGCCAGTAACACAATGCTCCATTTGGACGGAGAAAAAATCTGGCGTAATGCAAACAACTCATTATTATACAGGGTGTCCCTGAACTCACGAACCCTTTTGTATATTTGTTTCTTACATCGATACAGTAAAAAAACATCATACAAATAAGGATATAAAACTCTTCGTTAAGCCGCTAGCAGCCATTATTACTTCATTAAATTTTACACATGATAATTTTTATGCCCTTAACGGATAGACATATTAAGTTCATATTTAGTTAAAAAAAAATAACAATACCAAGTTTGTGAGGATCAGACAACAAACAACGAAGTTATTGTGCTTTTTCTACTAAAATAACCTAAGTTTGAATTAATTATAATAAAAAATCAATGCTTTTCTGAAGGAAAATCTCAATAACCCTGTTATTTGTCATCTGATCCTTACAAATTTAGTATAATTAGTTATATAATTTTATTTGTCCACCTTTTTGTGTCTTGTACAACTTTTATACAATTTACAATTTATTATTTAGTCGTTATATTTTTTTTTAGTTTTACAGGGTTTTTGTACATTTTTGCATTCCGCCAATAGTTTTAGATGAGATTAATAAATATCTAAATAATTTATTAGGTAAATAAATTAAGTTGATTAATCTAGTTGGCGTAAATAAATTACTTATTTCATTTAAAGTTTTAAAGCATATTTTGACAGGGACATTTGAAGAGACTAATTTTCAGTCTGTACCTGACGTTTATAATTTTTAGATATTAAATTCTAGGAAACCAATTTAGAAATTTTGGTTTGGATGTATTAAAATTTAAGACACTCACATCACCTCAGTTAATATCAAACCACTCGGACAAACCTATAGATTTCTTTTGTTAACGTTTTGCTATATTTTATTTCAGGATAGTTTTTTCGCCTTCTCATAAAAAAATTTATGAGTTTGGGAAAACTTATTGTTAATATACATTGCAAAAATATAATTGGTTGGCAACTACTAAATATTTATTTAAGTCAATGTTATATTTTTACAGAATTAATTATTTTTTATGTATATAATAATAAAGAGCTACCTAGGACTACCGAGTTTAAAATGCGTTTAACCGAGACTTAAATTTAAATTTTTTTCAGTGATTTTCAGATTCTATGAAGTAGGACAACGATTTTACTAACACCAATGCCATTTCTAGCGGCAGGTCTGGGTAGGATAGCTGAAGCGTGGCACTTGTAAGTGTTTGTTTACAATTCCCAGGAGTTGATGGGATCAAGTGGGTCGTTCCTCTCGATCCAATATCGCTCCCTTCTCTAGGACGATCGTGTCACTCGCTGAGGGAACAAAAACGATCTTTTTTCTATGAGACTGTGAAAGCTTAAAATATTAGTTTACATCACAAAGGTCTGAAAGTGTTTTTTTCTCTGTGCACAATCGTGTTTTAAGAATGAAATAACAAAAGAAAAACTTTCGGTCCAAATTATGTAGAACTTTCTCCATTATATTGAAGAATATTAAAGTTTTGAAAGTAATCAGGTATTAAAAATGAATTTAAACTAGAGATGACCCACTGGTCAAAATTTTAGCAAACACGCAATTGATCTGAATCCAGTTTTTGGTACCCCAAAAGAATAAAAATACACTAAAAAGAGTGAACATTTTTCTTTATTTCCTAAAAATATCTTAGTTTTTCCAATAAAATTTTTTAGGTTAGTTTTCATCACTCCGTATACGAAAGTGTCAACTTGCCGTACAGCTGAGACCTTGGAAAGTAGTCATTTCCCAAACTGTCACCGTCAGCTGATTTTACTGACCTGTCCGGAAAGTAATGTTTGTAAACATTACTTTCCGTCCAAGGTAAACAAACTTTTCCGTACAGCAACAATCAGCTGGGTTTAAAACAAATTAAATTTTGAATTCCAGCTTTGTTTACTTTGTCCAATGGCGAAGAATTTACAAAAATAATCCTCCTTTAAAACTTCCACATTTATTAATAATTGCGTCGTGATGAAAAGTATCGTTCACAACTCGTCCGGAAAGCCCATTTCCAGGTTCGATAGTGTTTTTCACGCTCGGCTTCGCCTCGCGCGTAAAACACTATCTCGCCCAGAAATGGGTCACTTTCCGGACTAGTGGTGAAATATACTATTTAATCGGAAAAGATACATTTCAGTTTAAGTACATACCATAAAAACAAAACTTTTCAAAGAGTAAAAACCCTGACCTATTTCAGTGTATACAATTTTAAAGATCCATAAAGGAACTTCTGTACAACAATAAAAAAAAAATTTGCTGTAAAATGTTCCCTATATTTTATAGAAATCTTAATTCGACGATATCGTTCCATATTTTAAAGACTAGTCAAGTCAGCATATTGTCTAAACACAGTAGTAGGCCTTAACCTTTATAATGGTCTCCTACAAGCAAAACTTTTTACTTTACTATTGTTTTGGACTTCGCAAGGACCTTGAGCTTACAGTTAACAATGAAAATCATATAAATTATAAATGCCAAATTGACTGAACCTCGCAGACGTATGTTGTTGTAATAGAAATATTTGTTTGATAAGTTGTATGATTAAGGCAATATTTCGTCATTAAATTCATATTTATCCACATAAATTGAGATTTTGAATTATAAAGTCAATAAATCGAGGCCATGATTTTTTAAATACTTTGTTTACAAGTGGACCCTTTTTGTATTGAAAAAGTTTTTATAGAAAAATCTGCTATATTATTTGTAACGTCTTAGTGTAAATTAACAGGACTTCTTCAAAATTGTTTGCACGTTATTGCAAACAGCATCTTGGTACATTCCAGTCGATCTTCATATCGTGGCTGTCTTACGAGCACATTATATAGGGTGTCCCGAACTCTCTGGAGCCCTTTTGTACATTTGTTCCTTGTATCAAGACAAGAAAAATATATCTTACAAATGGGTCTAAAATCCATCGTTAAGCCGCTACCCGCCATTTTGTTGTTTGATGGATTTTAGACCCCTATTTATATGATGTTTTTTCTTGTCTAGATGCGAGGAACAAATATACAAAAGGGTTCCAGAGAGTTTCGGGACACCCTGTTTAGTTTGACATTTACTGAAACACATAATATGGTTTTAAACTATATCGACTAAGAATTTCTTTTAGCTCAACTATAAAAAAATAGTGTATTTGTGTTATATTACAACAAGGAGCACAAAGTCATGTGGCGATTTAAGCTGACTGTGCAACATAAAATGGTTAGCTTGAAACTAGATAAAACCAACATGCCATTCCTTGCAAATAAAAAAGTTTCTTTTTGGTAATTCTTTTTCCTTATTTAATTTCCCTTTCCTCTACTTTTTTCAGAGTATTCATCAAAGGAATATGAAAGGTGTCTCTAAAAAGAGATATTTAAGCCTTTGGAGGATTTTATTTCTGACTAATGAATACTGTATACAAATTATTGCATTGGTGACGCTTTAAATTCGAATTTCAAATAGTAACTCACTATTTAGTAAAAATGTAAGGAATTAATTTTGAGTTTCTTTTATGTTTTCTATCTCTATATATCTTTCTTTCAATATATATCAATAATATACACCAATCTTGCATATACTTTTACAAAGAACCCTAAGTTTTTTCAGAAGTTTGTATTTTGTTTAGGGTAACTTTTTCGGACCATCGTCATAGCCAATGTAATTTCACAACCAATTATTTAAATAAAATAAAACCAATATACATCTGGTAAATAGTTATGTCTGACATATAAATTTTTACTGATTAAATAGTATAATCAAATAATAATTTTCACTGGTTGATAATTCTGATTACTCGTTTTTTTTCTTTTTAGGTAAAATTATTCGTCTTAAAAAAGGAGTTCAAAATAATTGGAAGGCAGTCTTTTATCGTGACGGTAAAGAACTCATTAAAAATGTTTCTAGCGATACATACTACTTGAAAGCTGTTTTATGAGGAATCCAATTTATTGATAATACTTCCATAATTTCTATTCTAAGACTGATTTTAAAGATTGTATCCCATTTAAAAGTATAATTGATAATTTTTATTTGTTTTCACTTTCTTTATATTTTTCAAGTCACTGATAAATCGCCCAGAGTACATAGAGTAGTCGATAGGCTAAAATTATACACATAATTGTACATATAAATTACATTCCCACAGAACTTATTACATTTAAGGTTGTTCTATTTCATTCGGATATGACTATGCGCATTAATTGTTATACATTCTTAATTAAAGTTATTTAAGGTTATTACGGTATTTGATTTCATGTTACCAAGACTTAGCATAATTGCTGTAGCCGTGCACGCAGTAGTATGGTCAGTCAGTAGTATTTACTAACGGCCTTGCTTTCGGTTATCAGTATAACATATCTTACGTACAATACAACTTCCCACAAATAATCTCGTCATTACGTGTTATCTGATACGGCATCAGTTGACCTTGCAACCATATTCAAGAAGTTTTAACCACTCATAGGCCCGTCCCTACGTGGGCGACAGAAGCGACGTGACAAGAGCGACTGAAGCGACGCCAGCGACACGCTTGCATCGCCATAATGTTAAACATTGTAAAATTGTCATCAAGCCCACTAAGAAAGCTCCAATGCACTACTCTGATCAGCAGTAGGTTTCAATTGACCATGAGAGTGAGCGTGAGAAGTTGTAAAACTACTATTGTCAGCAATGGGTTTTATTTGACCATGACACGGATGTGAGAAGTTGTAACCTACCCTTGTCAGCAGTCGGTTTCAGTTGACTATGACAGGGAGCGTGATATGCTATAAACTACTATTGTCAGCAATGGGTTTTATTTGACCATGACACGGAATGTGAGAAGTTGTAACCTACCCTTGTCAGCAGTCGGTTTCAGTTGACTATGACAGGGAGCGTGATATGCTATAAACTACTATTGTCAGCAATGGGTTTTATTTGACCATGACACGGAATGTGAGAAGTTGTAACCTACCCTTGTCAGCAGTCGGTTTCAGTTGACTATGACAGGGAGCGTGATATGCTATAAACTACTATTGTCAGCAATGGGTTTTATTTGACCATGACACGGAATGTGAGAAGTTGTAACCTACCCTTGTCAGCAGTCGGTTTCAGTTGACTATGACAGGGAGCGTGATATGCTATAAACTACTATTGTCAGCAATGGGTTTTATTTGACCATGACACGGAATGTGAGAAGTTGTAACCTACCCTTGTCAGCAGTCGGTTTCAGTTGACTATGACAGGGAGCGTGATATGCTATAAACTACTATTGTCAGCAATGGGTTTTATTTGACCATGACACGGAATGTGAGAAGTTGTAACCTACCCTTGTCAGCAGTCGGTTTCAGTTGACTATGACAGGGAGCGTGATATGCTATAAACTACTATTGTCAGCAATGGGTTTTATTTGACAATGACATGGAATGTGAGAAGTTGTAACCTACCCTTGTCAGCAATGGGTTTCAGTTGACCGTGACACGGAATGTGAGAAGTTGTAACCTACCCTTGTCAGCAGTCGGTTTCAGTTGACTATGACAGGGAGCGTGATATGCTATAAACTACTATTGTCAGCAATGGGTTTTTATTTGACCATGACACGGAATGTGAGAAGTTGTAACCTACCCTTGTCAGCAGTCGGTTTCAGTTGACTATGACAGGGAGCGTGATATGCTATAAACTACTATTGTCAGCAATGGGTTTTATTTGACCATGACACGGAATGTGAGAAGTTGTAACCTACCCTTGTCAGCAGTCGGTTTCAGTTGACTATGACAGGGAGCGTGATATGCTATAAACTACTATTGTCAGCAATGGGTTTTATTTGACCATGACACGGAATGTGAGAAGTTGTAACCTACCCTTGTCAGCAGTCGGTTTCAGTTGACTATGACAGGGAGCGTGATATGCTATAAACTACTATTGTCAGCAATGGGTTTTATTTGACCATGACACGGAATGTGAGAAGTTGTAACCTACCCTTGTCAGCAGTCGGTTTCAGTTGACTATGACAGGGAGCGTGATATGCTATAAACTACTATTGTCAGCAATGGGTTTTATTTGACCATGACACGGAATGTGAGAAGTTGTAACCTACCCTTGTCAGCAGTCGGTTTCAGTTGACTATGACAGGGAGCGTGATATGCTATAAACCTACTATTGTCAGCAATGGGTTTTATTTGACCATGACACGGAATGTGAGAAGTTGTAACCTACCCTTGTCAGCAGTCGGTTTCAGTTGACTATGACAGGGAGCGTGATATGCTATAAACTACTATTGTCAGCAATGGGTTTTATTTGACAATGACATGGAATGTGAGAAGTTGTAACCTACCCTTGTCAGCAATGGGTTTCAGTTGACCGTGACACGGAATGTGAGAAGTTGTAACCTACCCTTGTCAGCAGTAGGTTTCAATTGACCATGAGAGTGAGCGTGAGAAGTTGTAAACTACTATTGTCAGCAATGGGTTTTATTTGACCATGACACGGAATGTGAGAAGTTGTAACCTACCCTTGTCAGCAGTCGGTTTCAGTTGACTATGACAGGGAGCGTGATATGCTATAAACTACTATTGTCAGCAATGGGTTTTATTTGACAATGACATGGAATGTGAGAAGTTGTAACCTACCCTTGTCAGCAATGGGTTTCAGTTGACCGTGACACGGAATGTGAGAAGTTGTAACCTACCCTTGTCAACAGTGGGTTTCAGTTAGCCATGACAAAGAGCGTGAGAAGTTGTAAACTACTATTGTCAGCAGTGGGTTTCAGTTGGCCATGACAAAGAGCGTGAGAAGCTGTAAACTACCCTTGTCAGCAGTGGGTTTACGTTGACCATGACACGGAATGTGAGAAGTTGTAACCTACCCTTGTCAGCAGTGGGTTTCAGTTGACCATGACAGGGAGCGTGAGAAGTTGTAACCTGCCCTTGTCAGCAGTGGGTTTCAGTTGACCATGACAGGGAGCGTGAGAAGTTGTAACCTACCCTTGTCAGCAGTGGGTTTCAGTTGACCATGTCAGGGAGCGTGAGAAGTTGTAACCTGCCCTTGTCAGCAGTGGGTTTCAGTTGACCATGAAAGGGAGCGTGAGAAGTTGTAACCTACCCTTGTCAGCAGTGGGTTTCAGTTGACCATGACAGGGAGCGTGAGAAGTTGTAACCTACCCTTGTCAGCAGTCGGTTTCAGTTGACTATGACAGGAGCGTGATATGCTATAAACTACTATTGTTAGCAATGGGTTTTATTTGACAATGACATGGAATGTGAGAAGTTGTAACCTACCCTTGTCGGCAATGGGTTTCAGTTGACCGTGACACGGAATGTGAGAAGTTGTAACCTACCCTTGTCAACAGTGGGTTTCAGTTAGCCATGACAAAGAGCGTGAGAAGTTGTAAACTACTATTGTCAGCAGTGGGTTTCAGTTGGCCATGACAAAGAGCGTGAGAAGCTGTAAACTACCCTTGTCAGCAGTGGGTTTCAGTTGACCATGACACGGAATGTGAGAAGTTGTAACCTACCCTTGTCAGCAGTGGGTTTCAGTAGTCCATGACAGGGAGCGTGAGAAGTTGTAACCTGCCCTTGTCAGCAGTGGGTTTCAGTTGACCATGACAGGGAGCGTGAGAAGTTGTAACCTACCCTTGTCAGCAGTGGGTTTCAGTTGACCATGACAGGGAGCGTGAGAAGTTGTAACCTGCCCTTGTCAGCAGTGGGTTTCAGTTGACCATGACAGGGAGCGTGAGAAGTTGTAACCTACCCTTGTCAGCAGTGGGTTTCAGTTGACCATGACAGGGAGCGTGAGAAGTTGTAACCTACCCTTGTCAGCAGTCGGTTTCAGTTGACTATGACAGGGAGCGTGATATGCTATAAACTACGATTGTTAGCAATGGGTTTTATTTGACAATGACATGGAATGTGAGAAGTTGTAACCTACCCTTGTCAGCAATGGGTTTCAGTTGACCGTGACACGGAATGTGAGAAGTTGTAACCTACCCTTGTCAACAGTGGGTTTCAGTTAGCCATGACAAAGAGCGTGAGAAGTTGTAAACTACTATTGTCAGCAGTGGGTTTCAGTTGGCCATGACAAAGAGCGTGAGAAGTTGTAAACTACCCTTGTCAGCAGTGGGTTTCAGTTAGCCATGACAGGGAGCGTGAGAAGTTGTAAACTACTATTGTCAGCAATGGGTTTTATTTGACCATGACACGGAATGTGAGAAGTTGTAACCTACCCTTGTCAGCAGTCGGTTTCAGTTGACTATGACAGGGAGCGTGATATGCTATAAACTACTATTGTCAGCAATGGGTTTTATTTGACAATGACATGGAATGTGAGAAGTTGTAACCTACCCTTGTCAGCAATGGGTTTCAGTTGACCGTGACACGGAATGTGAGAAGTTGTAACCTACCCTTGTCAACAGTGGGTTTCAGTTAGCCATGACAAAGAGCGTGAGAAGTTGTAAACTACTATTGTCAGCAGTGGGTTTCAGTTGGCCATGACAAAGAGCGTGAGAAGTTGTAAACTACCCTTGTTAGCAGTGGGTTTCAGTTGACCATGACAGGGAATGTGAGAAGTTGTAACCTACCCTTGTCAGCAGTGGGTTTCAGATGACCATGACAGGGAGCGTGAGAAGTTGTAACCTGCCCTTGTCAGCAGTGGGTTTCAGTTGACCATGACAGGGAGCGTGAGAAGTTGTAACCTACCCTTGTCAGCAGTGGGTTTCAGTTGACCATGACAGGGAGCGTGAGAAGTTGTAAACTACCCTTGTCAGCAGTGGGTTTCAGTTGACCATGACAGGGAGCGTGAGAAGTTGTAACCTACCCTTGTCAGCAGTGGTTTTCAGTTGACCATGACAGGGAGCGTGAAAAGTTGTAACCTACCCTTGTCAGCAGTGGGTTTCAGTTGACCATGACAGGGAGCGTGAGAAGTTGTAACCTACCCTAGTCAGCAGTGGGTTTCAGTTGACCATGACAGGGAGCGTGAGAAGTTGTAACCTACCCTTGTCAGCAGTCGGTTTCAGTTGACTATGACAGGGAGCGTGATATGCTATAAACTACTATTGTCAGCAATGGGTTTTATTTGACAATGACATGGAATGTGAGAAGTTGTAACCTACCCTTGTCAGCAATGGGTTTCAGTTGACCGTGACACGGAATGTGAGAAGTTGTAACCTACCCTTGTCAACAGTGGGTTTCAGTTAGCCATGACAAAGAGCGTGAGAAGTTGTAAACTACTATTGTCAGCAGTGGGTTTCAGTTGGCCATGACAAAGAGCGTGAGAAGTTGTAAACTACCCTTGTCAGCAGTGGGTTTCAGTTAGCCATGACAGGGAGCGTGAGAAGTTGTAAACTACTATTGTCAGCAATGGGTTTTATTTGACCATGACACGGAATGTGAGAAGTTGTAACCTACCCTTGTCAGCAGTCGGTTTCAGTTGACTATGACAGGGAGCGTGATATGCTATAAACTACTATTGTCAGCAATGGGTTTTATTTGACAATGACATGGAATGTGAGAAGTTGTAACCTACCCTTGTCAGCAATGGGTTTCAGTTGACCGTGACACGGAATGTGAGAAGTTGTAACCTACCCTTGTCAACAGTGGGTTTCAGTTAGCCATGACAAAGAGCGTGAGAAGTTGTAAACTACTATTGTCAGCAGTGGGTTTCAGTTGGCCATGACAAAGAGCGTGAGAAGTTGTAACCTACCCTTGTCAGCAGTGGGTTTCAGTTGACTATGACAGGGAGCGTGAGAAGTTGTAACCTGCCCTTGTCAGCAGTGGGTTTCAGTTGACCATGACAGGGAGCGTGAAGTTGTAACCTACCCTTGTCAGCAGTGGGTTTCAGTTGACCATGACAGGGAGCGTGAGAAGTTGTAACCTGCCCTTGTCAGCAGTGGGTTTCAGTTGACCATGACAGGGAGCGTGAGAAGTTGTAACCTACCCTTGTCAGCAGTGGGTTTCAGTTGACCATGACAGGGAGCGTGAGAAGTTGTAACCTACCCTTGTCAGCAGTCGGTTTCAGTTGACTATGACAGGGAGCGTGATATGCTATAAACTACTATTGTTAGCAATGTGTTTTATTTGACAATGACATGGAATGTGAGAAGTTGTAACCTACCCTTGTCAGCAATGGGTTTCAGTTGACCGTGACACGGAATGTGAGAAGTTGTAACCTACCCTTGTCAACAGTGGGTTTCAGTTAGCCATGACAAAGAGCGTGAGAAGTTGTAAACTACTATTGTCAGCAGTGGGTTTCAGTTGGCCATGACAAAAAGCGTGAGAATATGTAAACTACCCTTGTCAGCAGTGGGTTTCAGTTAGCCATGACAGGGAGCGTGAGAAGTTGTAAACTACTATTGTCAGCAATGGGTTTTATTTGACCATGACACGGAATGTGAGAAGTTGTAACCTACCCTTGTCAGCAGTCGGTTTCAGTTGACTATGACAGGGAGCGTGATATGCTATAAACTACTATTGTCAGCAATGGGTTTTATTTGACAATGACATGGAATGTGAGAAGTTGTAACCTACCCTTGTCAGCAATGGGTTTCAGTTGACCGTGACACGGAATGTGAGAATTTGTAACCTACCCTTGTCAACAGTGGGTTTCAGTTAGCCATGACAAAGAGCGTGACAAGTTGTAAACTACTATTGTCAGCAGTGGGTTTCAGTTGGCCATGACAAAGAGCGTGAGAAGTTGTAAACTACCCTTGTTAGCAGTGGGTTTCAGTTGACCATGACACGGGATGTGAGAAGTTGTAACCTACCCTTGTCAGCAGTGGGTTTCAGATGACCATGACAGGAAGCGTGAGAAGTTGTAACCTGCCCTTGTCAGCAGTGGGTTTCAGTTGACCATGACAGGGAGCGTGAGAAGTTGTAACCTACCCTTGTCAGCAGTGGGTATCAGTTGACCATGACAGGGAGCGTGAGAAGTTGTAACCTACCCTTGTCAGCAGTGGGTTTCAGTTGACCATGACAGGGAGCGTGAGAAGTTGTAAACTACCCTTGTCAGCAGTGGGTTTCAGTTGACCATGACAGGGAGCGTGAGAAGTTGTAACCTACCCTTGTCAGCAGTGGGTTTCAGTTGACCATGACAGGGAGCGTGAGAAGTTGTAACCTGCACTTGTCAGCAGTGGGTTTCAGTTGACCATGACAGGGAGCGTGAGAATTTGTAACCTACCCTTGTCAGCAGTGGGTTTCAGTTGACCATGACAGGGAGCGTGAGAAGTTGTCACCTGCCCTTGTCAGCAGTGGGTTTCAGTTGACCATGACAGGGAGCGTGAGAAGTTGTAACCTGCCCTTGTCAGCAGTGGGTTTCAGTTGACCATGACAGGGAGCGTGAGAAGTTGTAAACTACCCTTGTCAGCAGTGTGTTTCAGTTGACCATGACAGGGAGCGTGAGAAGTTGTAACCTACCCTTGTCAGCAGTGGGTTTTAGTTGACCATGACAGGGAGCGTGAGAAGTGTAAACTACCCTTGTCAGCAGTGGGTTTCAGTTGACCATGACACGGAATGTGAGAAGTTGTAACCTACCCTTGTCAGCAGTGGGTTTCAGTTGACCATGACAGGGAGCGTGAGAAGTTGTAACCTGCACTTGTCAGCAGTGGGTTTCAGTTGACCATGACAGGGAGCGTGAGAAGTTGTAACCTACCCTTGTCAGCAGTGGGTTTAAGTTGACCATGACAGGGAGCGTGAGAAGTTGTAACCTACCCTTGTCAGCAGTGGGTTTCAGTTTACCATGACAGGGAGCGTGAGAAGTTGTAACCTACCCTTGTCAGCAGTGGGTTTCAGTTGACCATGTCAGGGAGCGTGAGAAGTTGTAACCTACCCTTGTCAGCAGTGGGTTTCAGTTGACCATGACAGGGAGCGTGAGAAGTTGTAACCTACCCTTGTCGGCAGTGGGTTTCAGTTGACCATGACAGGGAGCGTGAGAAGTTGTAACCTACCCTTGTCAGCAGTGGGTTTAAGTTGACCATGATAGGGAGCGTGAGAAGTTGTAACCTACCCTTGTCAGCAGTGGGTTTCAGTTGACCATGACAGGGAGCGTGAGAAGTTGTAACCTACCCTTGTCAGCAGTGGGTTTCAGTAGACCATGACAGGGAGCGTGAGAAGTTGTAACCTACCCTTGTCAGCAGTGGGTTTCAGTTGACTATGACAGGGAGCGTGAGAAGTTGTAACCTACCCTTGTCAGCAGTGGGTTTCATCTGACTATGACAGGGAGCGGGAGAAGTTGTAACCTACCCTTGTCAGCAGTGGGTTTCAGTTGACCATGACGGGGAGCGTGAGAAGTTGTAACCTACCCTTGTCAGCAGTGGGTTTCAGTTGACCATGACAGGGAGCGTGAGAAGTTGTAACCTACCCTTGTCAGCAGTGGGTTTCAGTTGACCATGACAGGGAGCGTGAGAAGTTGTAAACCACTCTTGTCAGCTGTGGGTATCAGTTGACCATGACATGGAATGTGAGAAGTTGTAACCTACCCTTGTCAGCAGTGGGTTTCAGTTGACCATGACAGGGAGCGTGAGAAGTTGTAATCTACCCTTGTCAGCAGTGGGTTTCAGTTGACCATGACAGGGAGCGTGAGAAGTTGTAACCTACCCTTGTCAGCAGTGGGTTTCAGTTGACCATGACAGGGAGCGTGAGAAATTGTAACCTACCATTGTCAGCAGTGGGTTTCAGTTGACCATGACAGGGAGCGTGAGAAGTTATAAACCACTCTTGTCAGCTGTGGGTATCTGTTGACCATGACACGGAATGTGAGAAGTTGTAACCTACCCTTGTCAGTAGTGGGTTTCATTTGACCATGACAGGGAGCGTGAGAAGTTGTAACCTACCCTTGTCAGCAGTGGGTTTCAGTTGACCATGACAGGGAGCGTGAGAAGTTGTAAACCACTCTTGTCAGCTGTGGGTATCAGTTGACCATGACACGGAATGTGAGAAGTTGTAACCTACCCTTGTCAGCAGTGGGTTTCAGTTGACCATGACAGGGAGCGTGAGAAGTTGTTACCTACCCTTGTCAGCAGTGGGTTTCAGTTGACCATGACAGGGAGCGTGAGAAGTTGTAACCTACCCTTGTCAGCAGTGGGTTTCAGTTGACCATGACAGGGAGCGTGAGAAGTTCTAACCTACCCTTGTCAGCAGTGGGTTTCAGTTGACCATGACATAGAGCGTGAGAAGTTGTAAACTACCCTTGTCAGCAGTGGGTTTCAGTTGACCATGACACGGAATGTGAGAAGTTGTAACCTACCCTTGTCAGCAGTGGGTTTCAGTTGACCATGACAGGGAGCGTGAGAAGTTGTAACCTACCCTTGTCAGCAGTGGGTTTCAGTTGACCATGACAGGGAGCGTGAGAAGTTGTAACCTACCCTTGTCAGCAGTGGGTTTCAGTTGACCATGACAGGGAGTGTGAGAAGTTGTAACCTACCCTTGTCAGCAGTGGGTTTCAGTTGACCATGACAGGGAGCGTGAGAAGTTGTAACCTACCCTTGTCAGCAGTGGGTTTCAGTTGACCATGACAGGGAGCGTGAGAAGTTGTAACCTACCCTTGTCAGCAGTGGGTTTCAGTTGACCATGACAGGGAGCGTGAGAAGTTGTAACCTACCCTTGTCAGCAGTGGGTTTCAGTTGACAATGACAGGGAGCGTGAGAAGTTGTAACCTACCCTTGTCAGCAGTGTATTTCAGTTGACCATGACAGAGAGCGTGAGAAGTCGTAACCTACCCTTGTCAGCAGTGGGTTTTAGTTGACCATGACAGGGAGCGTGAGAAGTTGTAACCTACCCTTGTCAGTAGTGGGTTTCAGTTGACCATGACAGGGAGCGTGAGAAGTTGTAACCTACCCTTGTCAGCAGTGGGTTTCAGTTAACCATGACAGGGAGCGTGAGAAGTTGTAACCTACCCTTGTCAGCAGTGGGTTTCAGTTGACCATGACAGGGAGCGTGAGAAGTTGTAACCTACCCTTGTCAGCAGTGGGTTTCAGTTGACCATTACAGGGAGCGTGAGAAGTTGTAACCTACCCTTGTCAGCAGTGGGTTTCAGTTGACCATGACAGGGAGCGTGAGAAGTTGTAACCTACCCTTGTCAGCAGTGGGTTTCAGTTGACCATGACAGGGAGCGTGAGAAGTTGTAACCTACCCTTGTCAGCAGTGGGTTTCAGTTGACCATGACAAGGAATGTGAGAAGTTGTAAACTACCCTTGTTAGCAGTGGGTTTCAGTTGACCATGACACGGAATGTGAGAAGTTGTAACCTAACCTTGTCAGCAGTGGGTTTCAGTTGACCATGACAGGGAGCGTGAGAAGTTGTAACCTGCCCTTGTCAGCAGTGGGTTTCAGTTGACCATGACAGGGAGCGTGAGAAGTTGTAACCTACCCTTGTCAGTAGTGGGTTTCAGGTGACCATGACAGGGAGCGTGAGAATTTATAACCTACCCTTGTCAGCAGTGGGTTTCAGTTGACCATGACAGGGAGCGTGAGAAGTTGTAACCTGCCCTTGTCAGCAGTGGGTTTCAGTTGACCATGACAGGGAGCGTGAGAAGTTATAACCTGCCCTTGTCAGCAGTGGGTTTCAGTTGACCATGACAGGGGGCGTGAGAAGTTGTAACCTACCCTTGTCAGCAGTGTGTTTCAGTTGACCATGACAGGGAGCGTGAGAAGTTGTAACCTACCCTTGTCAGCAGTGGGTTTTAGTTGACCATGACAGGGAGCGTGAGAAGTGTTAAACTACCCTTGTCAGCAGTGGGTTTCAGTTGACCATGACACGGAATGTGAGAAGTTGTAACCTACCCTTGTCAGCAGTGGGTTTCAGTTGACCATGACAGGGAGCGTGAGAAGTTGTAACCTGCACTTGTCAGCAGTGGGTTTCAGTTGACCATGACAGGGAGCGTGAGAAGTTGTAACCTACCCTTGTCAGCAGTGGGTTTAAGTTGACCATGACAGGGAGCTTGAGAAGTTGTAACCTACCCTTGTCAGCAGTGGGTTTCACTTGACCATGACAGGGAGCGTGAGAAGTTGTAACCTACCCTTGTCAGCAGTGGGTTTCAGTTGACCATGACAGGGAGCGTGAGAAGTTGTAACCTACCCTTGTCAGCAGTGGGTTTAAGTTGACCATGACAGGGAGCGTGAGAAGTTGTAACCTACCCTTGTCAGCAGTGGGTTTCAGTTGACCATGACAGGGAGCGTGAGAAGTTGTAACCTACCCTTGTCAGCAGTGGGTTTCAGTAGACCATGACAGGGAGCGTGAGAAGTTGTAACATACCCTTGTCAGCAGTGGTCTTTAGTTGACTATGACAGGGAGCGTGAGAAGTTGTAACCTACCCTTGTCAGCAGTGGGTTTCATCTGACTATGACAGGGAGCGTGAGAAGTTGTAACCTACCCTTGTCAGCAGTGGGTTTCAGTTGACCATGACAGGGAGCGTGAGAAGTTGTAACCTACCCTTGTCAGCAGTGGGTTTCAGTTGACCATGACAGGGAGCGTGAGAAGTTGTAACCTACCCTTGTCAGCAGTGGGTTTCAGTTGACCATGACAGGGAGCGTGAGAAGTTGTAACCTACCCTTGTCAGCAGTGGGTTTCAGTTGACCATGACAGGGAGCGTGAGAAGTTGTAACCTACCCTTGTCAGCAGTGGGTTTCAGTTGACCATGACAGGGAGCGTGAGAAGTTGTAAACCACTCTTGTCAGCTGTGGGTATTAGTTGACCATGACACGGAATGTGAGAAGTTGTAACCTACCCTTGTCAGTAGTGGGTTTCATTTGACCATGACAGGGAGCGTGAGAAGTTGTAACCTACCCTTGTCAGCAGTGGGTTTCAGTTGACCATGAAAGGGAGCGTGAGAAGTTGTAAACCACTCTTGTCAGCTGTGGGTATCAGTTGACCATGACACGGAATGTGAGAAGTTGTTACTAACCCTTGTCAGCAGTGGGTTTCAGTTGACCATGAAAGGGAGCGTGAGAAGTTGTAACCTACCCTTGTCAGCAGTGGGTTTCAGTTGACCATGACAGGGAGCGTGAGAAGTTGTAACCTACCCTTGTCAGCAGTGGGTTTAAGTTGACCATGACAGGGAGTGTGAGAAGTTGTAACCTACCCTTGTCAGCAGTGGGTTTCAGTTGACCATGACAGGGAGCGTGAGAAGTTGTAACCTACCCTTGTCAGCTGTGGGTTTCAGTTGACCATGACAGGGAGCGTGAGAAGTTGTAACCTTAGTTGACCATGACAGGGAGCGTGAGAAGTTGTAACCTACCCTTGTCAGTAATGGGTTTCAGTTGACCATGACAGGGAGCGTGAGAAGTTGTAACCTACCCTTGTCAGCAGTGGGTTTCAGTTGACCATGACAGGGAGCGTGAGAAGTTGTAACCTACCCTTGTCAGCAGTGGGTTTCAGTTGACCATGACAGGGAGCGTGAGAAGTTGTAACCTACCCTTGTCAGCAGTGGGTTTCAGTTGACCATGACAGGGAGCGTGAGAAGTTGTAACCTACCCTTGTCAGCAGTGGGTTTCAGTTGACCATGACCGGGAGCGTGAGAAGTTGTGACCTACCCTTGTCAGCAATGGGTTTCAGTTGACCGTGACACGGAATGTGAGAAGTTGTAATTTACCCTTGTCAACAGTGGGTTTCAGTTAGCCATGACAAAGAGCGTGAGAAGTTGTAAACTACTATTGTCAGCAGTGGGTTTCAGTTGGCCATGACAAAGAGCGTGAGAAGTTGTAAGCTACCCTTGTCAGCAGTGGGTTTCAGTTAGCCATGACAGGGAGCGTGAGAAGTTGTAAACTACTATTGTCAGCAATGGGTTTTATTTGACCATGACACGGAATGTGAGAAGTTGTAACCTACCCTTGTCAGCAGTCGGTTTCAGTTGACTATGACAGGGAGCGTGATATGCTATAAACTACTATTGTCAGCAATGGGTTTTATTTGACAATGACATGGAATGTGAGAAGTTGTAACCTACCCTTGTCAGCAATGGGTTTCAGTTGACCGTGACACGGAATGTGAGAAGTTGTAACCTACCCTTGTCAACAGTGGGTTTCAGTTAGCCATGACAAAGAGCGTGAGAAGTTGTAAACTACTATTGTCAGCAGTGGGTTTCAGTTTGCCATGGCAAAGAGCGTAAGAAGTTGTAACCTACCCTTGTCAGCAGTGGGTTTCAGTTGACCATGACAGGGAGCGTGAGAAGTTGTAACCTGCCCTTGTCAGCAGTGGGTTTCAGTTGACCATGACCGGGAGCGTGAGAAGTTGTAACCTACCCTTGTCAGCAGTGGGTTTCAGTTGACCATGACAGGGAGCGTGAGAAGTTGTAACCTACCCTTGTCAGCAGTGGGTTTCAGTTTACCATGACAGGGAGCGTGAGAAGTTGTAACCTACCCTTGTCAGCAGTGGGTTTCAGTTGACCATGACATAGAGCGTGAGAAGTTGTAAACTACCCTTGTCAGCAGTGGGTTTCAGTTGACCATGACACGGAATGTGAGAAGTTGTAACCTACCCTTGTCAGCAGTGGGTTTCAGTTGACCATGACAGGGAGCGTGAGAAGTTGTAACCTACCCTTGTCAGCAGTGGGTTTCAGTTGACCATGACTGGGAGCGTGAGAAGTTGTAACCTACCCTTGTCAGCAGTGTGTTTCATTTGACCATTACAGGGAGTGTGAGAAGTTGTAACCTACCCTTGTCAGCAGTGGGTTTCAGTTGACCATGACAGGGAGCGTGAGAAGTTGTAACCTACCCTTGTCAGCTGTGGGTTTCAGTTGACCATGACAGGGAGCGTGAGAAGTTGTAACCTACCCTTGTCAGCAGTGGGTTTCAGTTGACCATGACAGGGAGCGTGAGAAGTTGTAACCTACCCTTGTCAGCAGTGGGTTTCAGTTGACCATGACAGGGAGCGTGAGAAGTTGTAACCTACCCTTGTCAGCAGTGGGTTTCAGTTGACCATGACAGGGAGCGTGAGAAGTTGTAACCTACCCTTGTCAGCAGTGGGTTTCAGTTGACAATGACAGGGAGCGTGAGAAGTTGTAACCTACCCTTGTCAGCAGTGTATTTCAGTTGACCATGACAGGGAGCGTGAGAAGTCGTAACCTACCCTTGTCAGCAGTGGGTTTTAGTTGACCATGACAGGGAGCGTGAGAAGTTGTAACCTACCCTTGTCAGTAATGGGTTTCAGTTGACCATGACAGGGAGCGTGAGAAGTTGTAACCTACCCTTGTCAGCAGTGGGTTTCAGTTGACCATGACAGGGAGCGTGAGAAGTTGTAACCTACCCTTGTCAGCAGTGGGTTTCAGTTGACCATGACAGGGAGCGTGAGAAGTTGTAACCTACCCTTGTCAGCAGTGGGTTTCAGTTGACCATGACAGGGAGCGTGAGAAGTTGTAACCTACCCTTGTCAGCAGTGGGTTTCAGTTGACCATGACCGGGAGCGTGAGAAGTTGTGACCTACCCTTGTCAGCAATGGGTTTCAGTTGACCGTGACACGGAATGTGAGAAGTTGTAATTTACCCTTGTCAACAGTGGGTTTCAGTTAGCCATGACAAAGAGCGTGAGAAGTGTAAGCTACCCTTGTCAGCAGTGGGTTTCAGTTAGCCATGACAGGGAGCGTGAGAAGTTGTAAACTACTATTGTCAGCAATGGGTTTTATATGACCATGACACGGAATGTGAGAAGTTGTAACCTACCCTTGTCAGCAGTCGGTTTCAGTTGACTATGACAGGGAGCGTGATATGCTATAAACTACTATTGTCAGCAATGGGTTTTATTTGACAATGACATGGAATGTGAGAAGTTGTAACCTACCCTTGTCAGCAATGGGTTTCAGTTGACCGTGACACGGAATGTGAGAAGTTGTAACCTACCCTTGTCAACAGTGGGTTTCAGTTAGCCATGACAAAGAGCGTGAGAAGTTGTAAACTACTAATGTCAGCAGTGGGTTTTAGTTTGCCATGACAAAGAGCGTAAGAAGTTGTAACCTACCCTTGTCAGCAGTGGGTTTCAGTTGACCATGACAGGGAGCGTGAGAAGTTGTAACCTGCCCTTGTCAGCAGTGGGTTTCAGTTGACCATGACAGGGAGCGTGAGAAGTTGTAACCTACCCTTGTCAGCAGTGGGTTTCCTTTGACCATGACAGGGAGCGTGAGAAGTTGTAACCTGCCCTTGTCAGCAGTGGGTTTCAGTTGACCATGACAGGGAGCGTGAGAAGTTGTAACCTACCCTTATCAGCAGTGGGTTTAAGTTGACCATGACAGGGAGCGTGAGAAGTTGTAACCTACCCTTGTCAGCAGTGGGTTTCAGTTGACCATGACAAGGAATTTGAGAAGTTGTAAACTACCCTTGTTAGCAGTGGGTTTCAGTTGACCATGACACGAAATGTGAAAAGTTGTAACCTAACCTTGTCAGCAGTGGGTTTCAGTTGACCATGACAGGGAGCGTGAGAAGTTGTAACCTGCCCTTGTCAGCAGTGGGTTTCAGTTGACCATGACAGAGAGCGTGAGAAGTTGTAACCTACCCTTGTCAGCAGTGGGTTTCATCTGACCATGACAGGGAGCATGAGAATTTGTAACCTACCCTTGTCAGCAGTGGGTTTCAGTTGACCATGACAGGGAGCGTGAGAAGTTGTAACCTGCCCTTGTCAGCAGTGGGTTTCAGTTGACCATGACAGGGAGCGTGAGAAGTTGTAACCTGCCCTTGTCAGCAGTGGGTTTCAGTTGACCATGACAGGGAGCGTGAGAAGTTGTAACCTACTCTTGTCAGCAGTGTGTTTCAGTTGACCATGACACGGAATGTGAGAAGTTGTAACCTACCCTTGTCAGCAGTGGGTTTCAGTTGACCATGACAGGGAGCGTGAGAAGTTGTAACCTACCCTTGTCAGCAGTGGGTTTTAGTTGACCATGATAGGGAGCGTGAGAAGTGTTAAACTACCCTTGTCAGCAGTGGGTTTCAGTTGACCATGACACGGAATGTGAGAAGTTGTAACCTACCCTTGTCAGCAGTGGGTTTCAGTTGACCATGACAGGGAGCGTGAGAAGTTGTAACCTACCCTTGTCAGCAGTGGGTTTCAGTTGACCATGACAGGGAGCGTGAGAAGTTGTAACCTACCCTTGTCAGCAGTGGGTTTCAGTTGACCATGACAGGGAGCGTGAGAAGTTGTAACCTACCCTTGTCAGCAGTGGGTTTCAGTTGACCATGACAGGGAGCGTGAGAAGTTGTAAACCACTCTTGTCAGCTGTGGGTATCAGTTGACCATGACACGGAATGTGAGAAGTTGTAACCTACCCTTGTCAGTAGTGGGTTTCATTTGACCATGACAGGGAGCGTGAGAAGTTGTAACCTACCCTTGTCAGCAGTGGGTTTCAGTTGACCATGACAGGGAGCGTGAGAAGTTGTAAACCACTCTTGTCAGCTGTGGGTATCAGTTGACCATGACACGGAATGTGAGAAGTTGTAACCTACCCTTGTCAGCAGTGGGTTTCAGTTGACCATGACAGGGAGCGTGAGAAGTTGTAACCTACCCTTGTCAGCAGTGGGTTTCAGTTGACCATGACAGGGAGCGTGAGAAGTTGTAACCTACCCTTGTCAGCAGTGGGTTTCAGTTGACCATGACAGGGAGCGTGAGAAGTTGTAACCTACCCTTGTCAGCAGTGGGTTTCAGTTGACCAAGACATAGAGCGTGAGAAGTTGTAAACTACCCTTGTCAGCAGTGGGTTTCAGTTGACCATGACACGGAATGTGAGAAGTTGTAACCTACCCTTGTCAGCAGTGGGTTTCAGTTGACCATGACAGGGAGCGTGAGAAGTTGTAACCTACCCTTGTCAGCAGTGGATTTCAGTTGACCATGACAGGGAGCGTGAGAAGTTGTAACCTACCCTTGTCAGCAGTGGGTGTCAGTTGACCATGACAGGGAGTGTGAGAAGTTGTAACCTACCCTTGTCAGCAGTGGGTTTCAGATGACCATGACAGGAAGCGTGAGAAGTTGTAACCTGCCCTTGTCAGCAGTGGGTTTCAGTTGACCATGACAGGGAGCGTGAGAAGTTGTAACCTACCCTTGTCAGCAGTGGGTATCAGTTGACCATGACAGGGAGCGTGAGAAGTTGTAACCTACCCTTGTCAGCAGTGGGTTTCAGTTGACCATGACAGGGAGCGTGAGAAGTTGTAAACTACCCTTGTCAGCAGTGGGTTTCAGTTGACCATGACAGGGAGCGTGAGAAGTTGTAACCTACCCTTGTCAGCAGTGGGTTTCAGTTGACCATGACAGGGAGCGTGAGAAATTGTAACCTACCCTTGTCAGAAGTGGGTTTCAGTTGACCATGACAGGGAGCGTGAGAAGTTGTAACCTACCCTTGTCAGCAGTGGGTTTCAGTTGACCATGACAGGGAGCGTGAGAAGTTGTAACCTACCCTTGTCAGCAGTGGGTTTCAGTTGACAATGACAGGGAGCGTGAGAAGTTGTAACCTACCCTTGTCAGCAGTGTATTTCAGTTGACCATGACAGGGAGCGTGAGAAGTCGTAACCTACCCTTGTCAGCAGTGGGTTTTAGTTGACCATGACAGGGAGCGTGAGAAGTTGTAACCTACCCTTGTCAGTAGTGGGTTTCAGTTGACCATGACAGGGAGCGTGAGAAGTTGTAACCTACCCTTGTCAGCAGTGGGTTTCAGTTGACCATGACAGGGAGCGTGAGAAGTTGTAACCTACCCTTGTCAGCAGTGGGTTTCAGTTGACCATGACAGGGAGCGTGAGAAGTTGTAACCTACCCTTGTCAGCAGTGGGTTTCAGTTGACCATGACAGGGAGCGTGAGAAGTTGTAACCTACCCTTGTCAGCAGTGGGTTTCAGTTGACCATGACAGGGAGCGTGAGAAGTTGTAACCTACCCTTGTCAGTAGTGGGTTTCAGTTGACCATGACAGGGAGCGTGAGAAGTTGTAACCTACCCTTGTCAGCAGTGGGTTTCAGTTGACCATGACAGGGAGCGTGAGAAGTTGTAACCTACCCTTGTCAGCAGTGGGTTTCAGTTGACCATGACAGGGAGCGTGAGAAGTTGTAACCTACCCTTGTCAGCAGTGGGTTTTAGTTGACCATGACAGGGAGCGTGAGAAGTTGTAACCTACCCTTGTCAGCAGTGGGTTTCAGTTGACCATGACAGGGAGCGTGAGAAGTTGTAAACTACTATTGTCATTAAGGGTTTTATTTGACCATGACCCGAAATTTGAGAAGTTGTCAACCACTCTTTTCAGCAGTGGGTATAATTTGTGTTGAGCACCATCACGTTCTGTTTGCAGTCATTCAACTTCTTTGTCGCCGGAATTATACTCGATGGTGCAAAAACCGACTGGAAAACGGAAACTCCCTCTGATAATATTGACTTGGCCTCTTTCCCGATCAAACAGCTGGAAACGAATTATGTTCAATACTGAAATACTTTCATTGGGCAAAATACAAACAACGCACTCTCCGCTTTCAAGTCATTGTTGATCCTTTTTTGTATGTTTCAACCAATGAATGCGTAGCCTAATGTTCATATGGCAAATGGTCTCGAAACACCCGGTTTTAAGTATACGGTTTTTAAAATTATTAGTCGGCTGAAATTCTGTGAGCACTTACAACCATAAAATGTTGCAGTAGCTTACAGTGATTATAAATAATTAATCAAACTTAAGCAAATGAAATCACTTCTATTCTAGATATTAAAGTGGTGTTTGCAGTTGATGGTTGATGGGCAAACCTTGGTAAAAGGACGCTTTTGGTTTATTGTTGACGCTGTGTTATATAAACCTAGTTATTACACTTTACGAGTCTGGTTCAATTTGGGAGGGGGGGGGATTTATGACTAAGTCTAAAGTTAAAACCGTTGAGTCGGAAGATATTTTGGTGAGTTAATATATATGAAGTAAATTGGCTCATATAAAAAGGATCTCACGCAGAAATTATGTTTGAAAACAGAGATAAATAATAGTTGGTCAAAATAAAAACAATTAAGAATGTCTAAACACTTACCGCTTAAAAGTTATTGTTGTTCATTTTTGTATGTTTAACCAACGTTATCATAAGGCTAAGTTTTTTTCACATTGGTACTGAAACACCTGGTTAACAGTATTAATTTTGTAATTAATGATTTTTCTTTTACAATTATGTAACTATTTGAAAAAAATTATTTGTATTTTGTATTTGTATTCAAAGAAATTTTGTATTTTTTTGATGAATTATTATCTAAAATGAGGTTATAAGATATTTTTATGCTTGGACAGTTATGTTAAAGGTAAAAGTTTCAGTGTTAATGGATATGAAAATTTACTCCATGTTATTCTAAAGCGAAAAAATCAAAACTTCTACCTCCATTATCTCCCAAACCGTTAGGATTAGGGATGCACATTAAACTGTAATGTAGTCTTAAAATTATGTCTATAATCCAAAAATACCATAAAAAGTGGGGGTTCGTATTTAAAATTAACGACTTCCGGTCTGGGTTGGTTACTTCTGGTATACCATGTACATTGAAATTATCACTAATGGATAGAGCGCAAACCGTTTTACCTATAATGGCACTATCTGTTTTTGTGAACAATTAATTCTGTAGATTTTGAAAGGGGTGTACGGGTGGTCTGGGACACCCGGTATAATTAACTAGCTCCCTTTTGCTATCTATTCCGTTTATTGTTACATATTGCTTCCTTCCAGATAAGTATGATTTAAACCAGTTCTAAGATTGATTTTTTATGCCTATTAACTGTAATTTGTTTATTACTATATTCCTATTTACAGAATCAAAAGCTTTGGCAAAGCCTAAGAAAATTATTAAACACTTGTTCTCTTTTTTGCAAGATTAATGTCCTTGTTTAAGTCAAATAGAGCAACTGTTATATTTTTACTCGTCATAAAACCATATTGAGAATGGGTTAATCATTTAGATACAGTGTGAACATAATTGGGTCTTTACAACTCTCTCAAGGACTTTGCTGAACACACTCAGCAAAGAGATAGGACGAAAATTAGACATATTCTTTATATTATTAGATTTGTACAGAGGGATGACCTTAGCAATTTTAAAGGCGTCAGGAAACTCTCCAGTGCGTATGCTTTCGTTTATTATGTTCAGTTGAGGGTTCCGTAAAATAGTATAGTATTTTTTTTTAAGTCAGCCGATATGCAGTCATAACCTGGAGCTGAGCCACGACGCAAACTGTTGACATGTCGCTGTAATTCAAATTCAGTAATTGTTTGTAAAGTAAAGGTCCAGTTCAAGGTGTGAGAAGTGTCATCGACAACAGGTGGGCCACTTGAGTCTATGGCACGTGCAACGAGGTTAAATAGATATAGAGTGCTTATCACATGTTAATTTTATGTCCCTTTTTGATTTGCGTCATTTTACCCATGATTCCCGCCGTTTCCTTGGCAACCATCCCACACTTTACTCTCGTTTCCTTGGTTACTAGTTTTAGCTAATCTGATTATTAGTCTCTACAAGCTTCAAAAATTACTGATGATATTTTTAAAACATATGTTTGTTTGTTGTTTGTTTTTAAATTAGTTTGATTTGATGGTCTGTGAGCAGACTATTAAAGTTGGTTACCATAGAAACGTGTGGGTAAAATGGTAAATTACTGTTGGAAAAGTGTAAACAAAGGACTGGTTACCAAGGAAACGGCGGGAATCGTGGGTAACATGGCGCAAGTCAAAAAGGAACACTTTTCCCTATCTGGTGAGCACTCTATATCTATTTAACCTCGTTGGTCACGTGCCAGGTTGTCACCAACCTGTGCAAAGTACTCATTAAATTTGTCAGCGACCCGTTGGCGATAATCGTCAACGTCAGGAATTTTAGGCCAGTCAGCAGTAAATTGGTCTAGTGGAAAAGTTTCTTTTTTGATGCCCCTCCCTGTCAATTCGTTTAATATTTTCCCAAATTTCTTTGCATTGTTTTGAATTTCGATAATTTTTCTTCTATAAAACTGTTGCTTCGTTACTCTAATTTGATTATTTAAGTTATTTCTATATCCTACAAATTGATCTCTTAATAGTGGGTTGAAGGGTGTTTTTTTTTACTAATTTATACTTAATCCATCCCCCTAATACACCTTACTAACTCCCCCGTAATCCATGGTTTTATTTTTTTAAAACGTGAATGCATTTTAATACCATTTCTTGTAGCACCTTTGGGACATTCTTCAATTAAAGCTAAATAACCCCCGTCGCAGCAGACCTGCGTACTCAGCGAATTTCCAAATTAGTAATATTAATTTTGACCAGCTAAACTTGTAAACAAAATTTCATTACGTGCTCATCAACAGGGAAATAAATGTCTATTCCTTAAGATAAATATAGGGAAAGAGTATGAAGGTATGCTGCCATGGGGGACACTAAAAGTAGGTTTTTAGCATAGAAAAAATTTATTTCGACCATATAAAGCCATATAGTAAGTTTCATCAATATCTGTCCATAAATAAAAGAGTTTGCCTATTCTCCATATGATTAACATGGGAAAAGAGTATGCAGGTTTGCTGCCATGATAAGTACAAAAACCAAGATTTTTTATCCTAAAATGGATGAATCTCAACCAAATGAAGCTAAATACCAAGTTTCATCCAAAAATATTGGTTAATAAGTGAAATATTAACACATCTTTATTCTCCATAAGATTAACATTGGAGCCCCAAAAGACAATGTACTGTCTTTAGACTTTGTAATATCTCGGTAACCAATGGAGATAGAGCAAAGCTTCAAAATACTAAATTGTGTGTTTTTTTGAGCTAAATCCAATGGTCAAAATAAAAATTTAAAATCTTTTAAATTTACATATGAAAAATGCAAAAAACCCATTTTTGGGGGACAAAACCCCCCAAAACTACCCCTTCCGGTAGGTCTATATGTCTGGTTTACGAACTCATCCGAATAAATGTAGGATTACACATCTCTACCAAATTTGGTGTCGATCGGACTATTTTTACGAGAGTTATCGTGTCTAGGGACACATATACATATATATATATATATATATATATATATATATATATATATACATATATAAATATATACATATATACATATATATATATATAAAAATTTTAATGACTATTATTTTTGGTCTCTGGGCACCTCAAAACGAAAAAGTAACATGGTCCCGGCCTTAGGTCTTACCATGAGACCTACGGTAATAGCTTATTCCCTATGGGAAATTCGCTAAAAATGTGATGCAACATTATTTGAACATTATTTGTTTAGTTGAGCTGCATGTTCAGAGATAAAGGAGCATTGAGAAGCTGAATCAATCAGTCCTCGTAGGATATGAGAATGTCCAGAGTGGGATTTTACTTTAACAAGAGTTGTGGCTAAAAGCACAGTGGTGTCTCTCTGAGAAGGTGTATCACTTTTACTAATCATAGAGGTTGCGCTTACAGGTTGCGAGACTTCCTTAGGCTCAATCAAGAATAACTTATTTTCAACATTTGAATGATTTCTGTCATTAACCAAAGGCTTAATGGGTTTCAAAAAATGTAGGAGTGAATGGAGTTTTGGAACAAATCTTACAAGTACGTTTAGACTTACACTGTTTAGCTGAATGATTACCAAGGCAATTTGTACAACGTTTAAGTTCACGTACAACATTAAGCCGTTTTTGAGGTGTTTTACTCTGAAAGACTGGACAACTATATACACTGTGACTGTCGTTACAGCAAAAACATCTTGAATCATCAGAGGTATTTCCCCCTGAAATTTCAAAATAGTTTCTTCATTGTCAGAAAAGGTTGTATCATCAAGGTCAAGAAGTTTGTTAAGATTATCTTCAAAACTAGCTGAGATTGTTTTGACTTCATCTAAGTAAAGTTTAAGTTTAGTAATTTGGGCAGCAGTTATTTCAGTTATGTATGTCTTATATGATCATCGATCTTATTAAGCTTATTTAATTGTACGTTACATCTGTTAGTAAATGTTTTAAACCTCATATTTGAAAGCTAGCCTAGGCCAAGTAAGTTACTTATTTTCGTTTTCAATAGCTAGTAAGGAAATACAGTTCATAGTTGAAGTAACTAAGTATATAAGTAAGTGAGTATATATATTAATTTTAGCAACCTCTCTGCATTTTGACATTGCACGATATTTATTGCATATTATTGCTCTCCTGTGGTATTCATTGTAATGATTTATTCATTGGAATGTTCTTATTTATTGGAATGCTCTTATTTATTATTTATTGTGAATGTTTAAATTTTTGCAAGTGAACTTGTTGTCACTCAGTCTTGTGTACGTTATTTTGTATGTACTGTAAGATTGTGTAAGATTGATATTGTGTTATTATATTTTGATGAGATCTATTGCACGTTTGTTGTTTAATGATCATTAAAGTCTATCTATCTATCTGTCTATCTATCTATCTATCTATCTAACAAGAGGCAAAGGGAATAATCTGGAATAAAAATGTGAAATTGTTGATAATTTTCTTCTTTAGGATTGATTTATTTTGAAAAAAACTTACGATGAGCCTTAGGGTATATTTCATCTTCAAAACATAACCTACACAGTTGTTCAGTTTGTTGACATTGGAAGCAGAAGCAGACGATGTTGACAGTTGACACTTGGAACGGGAGGAAAGTGGACTAGTGGATTGACGAAAACCAATATGGCGATGCGGTGTTTTGTCCTTGGCGGCTTGACGTTCAAATGACGATAAACCGAGACAGTCATAAAATTTACTGGAAAAAAGTCTTATTAAACTGTTTGTTGAAACGATCCGGATCGATGTTGACCAAAAAATGTACAGTGAATGCGGTTTTGAGCAAATGAATAAATTCGAGGGACCGAGGTGGGTAAAAAAATAGGTTTATTGAGGATAAAAAAGTGAAACACTGTTTACACTTGAGGTGATTCTACGATAATGAATTTCAACAATGGAAATTTACATATGTTCATGTGACGTGGTTTGATTGGTGATAAAAGGCATTTAAATTTAAAATATACAAAAATAGACATCTAAAATAACAAACATTCAAAAATTATAACTTGAATGAACATATTGAAAGTTTATTGACTCTTAGGCCTAAATGGGTGCTGAACATCCGTCATGTATTTTCCTCCAATGCCGCTTTTCCATGTTGTATTAAAAAGCCGTCATAGCTCAAAGGAATTATTATTTCTTTCAAAACTTATTTTTTATAGATCGATATAAGTTTAACAACCGAAAAAATGAAGCATTTACATACGGGTGGCCTAAGAGTAGGCCTACAGGATTGTAAAGAGTGCTTTGGGGGCGAATGGTCTGTTCAAACGGTATTATTAAAATATTATTTAAATTAAAATTAAATTTTCTGGAAACTTGCGTAGTGACGAGCTGGTAATCCGCTATGTTTCGTGCTATTTTAATTTTATGATTTGGGGCTTTTGCCCCTATGAGCCACTAGTTTATAAAAATAATTCTGTAATTTTGCGTGGTAATAAAAAAAATCATCATAAAAACTCAGTTCACAGCGTACAGATTGGAACTAACTGTCCGTGAAAAGGACTTCTTTTAATATTTGATAGTACTCTCCAGCATTATTATTATTAATCCATTTATTTTATACAAAAATACAAACGTGGCCACGCCGTTCGCACATCTACGATCTGTGTTTTCCATCTTGCCTCAGGCCTTCTATTAGCAGACCTGCTACATATATTATATATGTTTTTACAACATTTGCTACTAATAAAAACAAATTAAACAACGGAGACAACCCCCTTGACTTTTCCCTAATTATTGAAATCTGTTCATCAAATACGTTTTTGAAGCATGTGTTTCAAATTAAACCAATTAGTGTTTTAAATTAACCAAATTATACAACTGTGGCATGATTGTGCTCTGTTCCTCAATTTTCTTCGAAGGTCATATAGGTACAAAATGTAATTTAGTATAGTTTATGTAAGGTACTAAAATAACAAAGCATGACACATGTTTCTGAAACATCTGTTAGTTCAATGTCACATCAATTTATTATTATCCATATTATAAAATTATGGTTAGAATGTCACAGGCCACTTGCAGGTCTCTTTGTTTGATACCCTCTATATGAAAAACACAAAATTAATCAATACACTGTAGGTTGTAAAAATTAAGGGACGGTTTGAGAGCTGGCGTTTAACCTCCTGATTAAAAAATTTTTACAATACCCAAAAATTTCATCAAAATGTTATTACCCTCAACTGAATTAGGAGCACTTCCTACATGCAAGATAATTTTTTGTTCAGTTATTTATAGGAGGATGCCACAACAATAACTTACATTACACTGATAACGAACGAATGTGAACGAACGCTGTTTTGGGCTTCTATGGACCTCAAAACGGAAAAGTACCTTGGTCCTGAGCTTAGGTCTTACCATAACGTATTCTCTACAGGAAAATTAATGCCTATATGAGATGGAACACAAAATAAAATAATTTCGCAATTTAATGGTATAATACCTGAAACGTATGAGCTTCTACGATATTGGTCAAGTTAATCTTCTAAATTTTTAATTCAACACACCAATATATGATTACATTTATTGAGCGGAGCGAGCGAAGCTCCTATACTACACTCTGGCTTTTTATTTACAAGTACTCCTCCTGAACAGCTGGAGTGATCCTCACGAAATTTTGCTCGGTCATAGTAACCATCTATGGGAAGGTATAAATCTGAAATGGTCCAAATCGGACATAAGGGTTCTGCCCTACGGCCCTTTAAAATTACCAAGTTATTTTAATAGGAAAAATATTTTATTTGGTTTGTTTACTGTGTGTTGATTATACAGCTGTTATTCGGATCATATTTAACTGCAGATTGTTACTATCAGCTGTTTGTGAATACAGTAGTTTTATGTGAAATTGTTGTTTTGTTTACGTTGAAATGCCACGTTTACGGAGAGGAGGTGCAAATCTTGGATGACGCACCATTTAATATCTTGTAAACATATAATACCCCGTGGCAGCAAATCTGCGTTGTTAAAAATTATTAGAGTATTGCAGACTTGTGGCAATGAATACAGAGTCTTATAAGAAGAACAGACCTTATGGCTTTAATTCTGCCGGTTTTTTAATTGGGCAACTCAACACCAGGCTGCGCGCGCTGTACTCCTGTGCCGTTCCTTTACGTGAAATCCCCCCCTTCAACCTAGCATCTACGTTAAAATCAGCGTTAATTTAAGGATAGCGCGCCGCTGCTTACACGCCCCTGGACCTAACCAAACTGGTTGATATGCTATAAAACGTATATATTCGGCTTCTGTATGAAATGCATAATCTAACAATATGAATATTTTTTTTTGTGAAATATATGTAATTTACAAGTTGGAAACTTTTAATTTTTTATTTAGTCTGACATTAAAAAGTTACTAAGCGAGGATTTTTTTTTTATTTTTGGGTCAGAAACAAACTTTCAGCGGGAAAGTTGTTGGCATTTAGATGGATTTCATCATGCAATTGAGTAATTTACGATTAAATGTTTTGATCGTTGGCAATTGAATTAATAGTGCCTTGTAGAAATTCACTTTGAGTCTCGCGCTCTCTTACTTCATCGTTCGGTCTATGATTTCATAAGAATGACAAGGTGTATTGACTATTTTTTTTTTTTTTTTTACTTAACATTTGTTAAGCACATAGTTGTGAAATCTCATAATTTTTTTACACTCTATAGAATTAAACATAACCATTATTTCGTCCAGCAATGCTGAAGTATTCTAAACAAGATATGTTATTTTAAATCATGATTACATAAATAATGTAATGCTAAATATTTTAAAATTGAAAATTACTTTTTTAACCTATACTGTACTCATAAAATATGTAGGCTATTCAACAGTAATAAACACAACATCTTGCGATGTCTTGATGTAGTTTCGATTCTAAACTATATTAAAGGCGCTAGATCGCAGAGCGAGGTGTCTACTTATTTAGAATCCCAGACTTCTTTGGAGCCATTAACAAAAATTAATATTGAGCTGTTTTATTATTATATTATTATTATAATCCAGTTTGTAATTTACTTTGTCTTCAATAAACTTCATGGCCGCATAAATATAAAATCAAATTGAACAAAAATTATGAAAACGTTTGTTATCCTGTACATTCATTTGTAATAATGCTATGAAATTGCTATTTCAAAAAATAAAAAAGTTGATTTATAATAAAAATAAATTAAGAATGAATTTATAAGGGTAAAGGTAAATTATATAGTTAATTAAAAGTAACCCTCTAAGTTTTCGCCGTTAACATTATACAATGTCGTTAAAGTGTGGCCAACGTGAAACGTTAGAATCAGAATGTACTCTAGAATTTGAATCAAAAGGTCATGCAACAATAATTTTTAATGGTTTAAAATGTAATTTTAGTCAGATTTTTCGCTATCCTACCCATGTTATCAGCCTTTTCTCTAGGGAAAAATTAAATAATGTTTCTTGGAAAGGCAGAATTGGCAGAATGTTATGATGGTAAAAAATTGATTTTGCACATCGTTTTATGTATGAAATTTTACAACTATGTAACGCTCATTGGAATAGGCCTATTAGTTAATAAATTAATCGGTAGTAGCTCCTAGACAAGACAAAACTTTCTGATGTGTAAGATACGAGAGTTTAATGTTTATGGATTATTGACCGACCTGGAAAGAATATCTACCTTTTATTAAAACAAAATTTTTAACGTGAACGAGCTTTCGTCCACAGCCAAAACACCTTTTTTTATGAATGATTTATTAGGCCTTATTAAATATTTTGGCCATGTTCGTTCAATACATTTAAGTAATTTAAAATCCAAACAACTTATAGAATGAGTCATTACATTCCAATAAACATTTAAATACTTTTTTGGAAACATTAATGAGGAAAATTGATATTTAAGTAAACTTAATATACTGTAATTACAAAACTACAAGCTAATTAATCACTGCCCGTCGGTATGGCCCACGGCTACCTGCCAATCAACAATTAAACTTTTATTTTTGAATAAGCATAGAAAGAGTCCTATGGGTTTTAAAAATTAGGCTAACTTTAAATTAACTGTGCAAATGTAAGTATTTCTCAACTACTTTTTCAAAGACAAAATTTACCAAACCAATAATAAAAAGTTTCTCGCAGACCAACCTTTTCATGTGATTAATTTGAAAGAAATTGCTTCGCAATGTTTTTCAATTTTTCATAACGATCATAGATCTAAAATTAAATTAACACCGTAGTTATTTTTATTTAGGCCTAGTGGTAGCCCAAATTTTACTATGAAAGATTACAATTTTCAATGTGAACGATTATTTTTTTGCAATGAAACGCTGTAATTTGGAATTGGTGCTTTAGCGGTGGTGGCTAGAGGGGGGATGTAGTGTAACTGGAACAGCCAGCTGTGTGTAGTCCGTACTTTGGAACAGCCAACTCTCGACGCAACCTGGTGGTGAGATGCCCAATTAATTACAACAATGAGAGGCGTGGGGGCGCGTAGAGCAGTCGGAACAGCCAACGCTCAGCGCAGCCAGGTGTTGAGTTGCCCAATTAAAAAAACGGCAGAATATTTAACATGGGGTCTGTTCTTCTTATAAGACTCTGTATTCATTGCTTGTGGCGAGTAAGTGCAGCGAACAACCTAAATCTGGCGACGAGTGTGAGCAGCGAATGAGCTGACCCAAAAGGTGAGTAAGCGCAGCGAACGAACTAAATTGACGGTGAGTGAGTAGCGAACGAGCTCACTTGAATTACCTATAAAACATTTGCTATTATTGATTTTAAAAATAGTCGCTCCGCTCAATATTGTAAGCGGGCAACTGCATTGTATACCTAGTTATTATTATTTTTTTATATTAGATTTTATACCTATTCAATGTAAGTAGGTTTGCTCTTAAATTTACTATTTTTTAGAGAAAGGAGAACACTTTATGAATCAGATATAAAGCCAGCTTTAGACGATGGCAGTGACTCCACATACTTCATGTCTGAAGGTTCGGTAAAGACTGCTTTTGTTGAATAGATTGAAATCTATGAAATGTTGTTATTCAATCTGATAGGAATACCTTTGTCATGCGATTTATCGTAGAAACAGCAACTTGTTATTTTACCAATAGGTAATATAACAACAACAACTTACACTACTTAAACTTACTACTAACTTAAAGGTAATATAACATATCATCGGTGTAGATAAGAATAAGGCCCCATTTAAATTCACACGTTTTATGTCGCGCAACATCGAGAATGTGCCAAAAAAACTCATTTTCATGTCTCACTTGGGGCTTAAGGCCAATTGATGAATTTTCGAATTTGACGAGCATAAAATTATCCCAAGTTTAATTTTTAAGTTAAAATTGTCCCAAGTTGGAATCCTGGCAAACAACTCTAAAATTGAACTTTAGATAAAGAATTTAAATATTACCATATTCCATATTGAGATCCGATGCTCAATAAATCGGTTGTTCCTTGAAGAAAGGCGGAGAGATAATAATATATATTGCAGGAATTGTAAGTTATTTAAGTTATGTAAAGTTGTATCTTTGTATGAAAAATGGGTGAAAACAATGTTTTGTATTATCATGAATGAGATGAATGAGATATATATATATATATATATATATATATATATATATATATATATTAATTGTTTTTATTTTATTATGTATATATGTATATTATCTATATATATATATATATATATATATATATATATATATATATACTTGTATTATATTATTATGAATTTGTATTGACACCCTGAGTCAATAATGTCTGTAGTTGGTTAAGTTTTTGAGTTATTGTTAAGTAAAACAATGTTGGATATGAAGAAAATGATCAATGTTATTCCAAGAATCGATATGGTTTCAGACCTAAAAGAAGTACAATTAATGCTATAGGCATAATACTTTCATAAAAACTTGTATTGATGGTTAGGATGAAAAACAAGGTATTAGGCTATTTCACGACATGTTGAGGCTTATGGCACCATATCTCACCACGAAATGTTAGAAAAGCTGTTTTATTATGATTTTGACCAATCTTTCATATTAGCTTTAATTAAATCTTACCTTTTTGATGGGCAGATTATTACCTTTTTGAATAGACCTTTTTGTCTAGGTCTGTGTATTAAATTATGACAATTATTTTTCTTCGTACTTGTCAGTTCAGCCAGAATTCCACAAGGCTCAATGTCAGGCCTATTTGATTTGTTTTACATGTTAATATGCTATTTATTTCACTGGAGGTGGCATCATGATTAAAATGCCAAACTGTAATTCTAGATTAGGTTATTAGGTTCATTTGACACTGTAATCTCAAAGATTGGAAATAAAGATGATTCTGAGTCTGTGTCTGATTCTGATTAATGATTTACCTTAATCCAATTTTATTTGTAATTTAAGTGCATATTATGTATGCTGGTGATCTCGCATACATACAGAGTTATACAGAGTTACACTATATAGAGTCTCTCCCTACGTGTCTTTTCTCTGATGATATGCTGATTAAATGTAATGATGCTGTTATGGCACATCAGTGGTATCTTACAGCGAGTTCTATTATTGTATGGATTTTAGCTAACTCACTATTTTTAAATGAGGATAAACTAAACTTTAAATATAGAATATGATTTTAGATGTAGTAATAATGATAATATTATGTTTTAGTTTAAGAGTCCAATAAAATATTAAATGAGATTCACTTGTTGATTCTGTTTATGTAAGAGTGGCAAGGGGTGTCTTTATGTTAAGGCAAATTAGGTCCTTTTTAAATGTAGATTTACCAAAAACTTTATATTTTGCCAACATTTACAGTCATCTAAGCTATAGTATCATTGAAGTCACATAAGTAGCTAAATAAAACTATAAAGAGCAATACAGTAAGAATAATGTTTAATATTAGTAGTATGACTCATTACAAACCATATTTCAGGGAAATTAAAATGTTAACTTTTGTTTTACAACACATTTTTAGATTTCACATTTTCTCTCCATGACCATTTTACTAGCCAGTATACTTTTCTTAGAGTCAAGTAGTGTAACTTCATGACTAAAACCAACAACTTTTGTAACTTTGGTAAAAAACATACAACTTGCTACTATGAGAAGTATTAAATGTCTTTAATCCCCCAATGTTCATTGTCTATTGTCTCCCTGTTGTGTACGAGTCATCTATCTGTTGTCGATGTACAACTTTTTGGATCATATGGTCTCTCTAAAAAGGAACTAACTAGGCTAATGATCTTGTTAGTTAGTAAAAGAAATAACTTTGTAACATTTAACGTTGATATAAAAGTTCATATGTATTGGCAATATATTAATATGATTTTTCTTTTTTATTTGGCAGTATGTTGAGAATAAATTAGTTAAATCGAAACAGTAATAACTTTCAATTTAATGCTAATCTTTCATAAATGTAGTAGCATAATTTACTCTTATAAAATGGCCTGCATAAAAAATTGTTAATTACTAATTACTATATTAACGTCGAATATTTAAATGGAATCACGTCAAATACACTTCCAAATCGTCATTCCGGAAAGATCCACATCTAGATGAGTGCATGAGGAGTAACACCCCTCCCACCCATCCACCGTCTTTCTTATCGCAATTTATGATAATTAATTGTACCTGGCCCGATCGCCAATATTGAACGGAATTCACGGTGATTATATTGTTGTTATTATATGATTGTACTTCTGACACAATCGTGTAGACATTAACATGCTACTATCGTCAAAGACGTTTTTGTTATTTTTGGCCGTTTGCAATTATAAAATCGCTAACTACCGTTTTTCCGAGTTGTGGACCGATCATCTGTCTGAAAAAGAAAGTAAAAATTATAATCATCTCCGGAAATCTTTGAAGTTTGTAACATTCATCAAACTTTACAGTAAAAAAGTCCACATGTTATCCTGGTGCCTTAAATTTTTTATAATTTAATAACATTATTATAGTAAATACCATCGCTTGGAAAAAATATTGGGAAAGCAAAATAATTTGCATTGACAGTGCAGCAAGGTGTAATTCTTCAAAATAATAAGTGATATCATGATTATTGAAAGCCACAATTATTTCAAAACTTCAATCGTTGGTCATCTCTGGGGTTTTCTAGTAGGCTTATGACATATATAGGCCTATACACATATGTAAAGGACTCTGCCGAATGAACCCGCACTTGAATCCTTATAAACTTGATATCCAGCAATGCGTTGTTCACCAAATTTTTTAACGCAGATGTTTTTCTTAATTTCGCGACCGTAACAATTGTAACATGTTTCAATTTGCTCGCATTCCAGAGCGAGATCTGAAAAAAAACATATTTTCATGAGTTTTTACTAACAAAAAGAAACAATCCTACTTTGTATTTCTTTATTATTAAAAAAAAACTCATAAAATCATAATATTACAAAAAAAATATTTTTAAAGTGGTCAATATCATGTAAAATGGCACTCAATTGTTCAAATATACATACGTGTATGCCACAAAAATACTACAAATATTAAATATATTAACTTAAAATATTATTAAACTTTACTATTTTATCACATTATTGACAGAATGAAACATTCAGCAATCATACTTTAACACATTAAAATCAAATTTGTTTAAGTTACCTTATAATGGTCCACCAAATTGATCCAGTGAATAGTTTCTTTAGTATTTCGGTGTACAGTCATCATCACATCCTCAAGTACGAACTTTATTCTCATCTATTGGTGCGTCAAACATATATATATATATATATATAAGTAGATAGTACTATGGGGTTCCTAGGACACTTTTGGAGCCAATCAAAAATCAAACAAATTTCACAGTTTTTTTATACAATTATGCAATATTTTTGCCATTTTTTGGCCAATTTTCAGCTTTTGTCAAATTGTCATAAAAAATATGCAATTTTAATGACATTTTTAACAAATATGCCTAAAATTTTCTACAAAAAGTTTTTTTTTAAACAAGTAAAATTATCACATTTTATAAGTATTTTTTCAATAGTCGACTTTTCATAAGGTAATTTAAAATTTTAATAGTATTTTTTTCAATAAAATTTGAATTTTTTTAAAACAAGTAAAATTATGGTTTAGTATCAATAATATTGTAATAATTATTCAAATTTAACTAAAGCAGTTTCTTTATCATCAAAAGTCTTAATATCAGTGACAATTAAATGTAAATCTTTTTTATTTAATTCTTTAATCGATTTATCATCAATTACATTAGTAAATCTTTTTGGTAAATGTACTTTACATTTTTCTAATTCAACAATAATTGTCTATCCATATTTATCTTTAATTCTTTCAAATTTTTCAATTTTATATTTTTCATTTAAATTTAAACTTTTTAATGGTTTATATTCTTTAAATCTTAATTCTCCAACATTATTAATTTCTTCTAGCAGATCCATTTATATAGGAAAAAATATCACAAACTTGTTTGTGATAGATATGTTAAAAAGTCATTATCATAATTAGGTTTTATACAAAAATCCATATTTAAGTATTTAAAAATCATAGGTAATAATTTTTTGTAAGATATATTACTTTTCTTAAAACATTAATATTTATTAAAAAATAGTGTAATTTTTTCTTTATCTTCATTATTCAATTCAAAATCAATATTGTATATTTTGTTTAAAAATTGATAGTAAAATATCCAATTTGTACAATTCCTTTGTTTTAAAAATAATTTTATATTCTTAGGTGTTATTTCAAAATGATTGGAAATACATAAAATATATAATTCATTAATTAATTGTTGTGTTTTATATGGTTGAAAATGGTTAAATTCTCTTAAAATATGTTTAAGATGTTTATTCTTATTACTTTTTCTCTTAATCTTTTTTTCATAAATAATTCTTTTACATATATTACATCCTACACAATTTCCAATAATAGTAAAATTAGTTTGATTATGACATCTATAACACATATCCATTTATTTTAAAAAAATTATACATAAATAAATGAACCAATTCATTGTCACAAATGTAAGAAAAAAACTAAAAATATTAATCCACAAATTGTTAAAATGAAAAATGGATTATATAGAATTGCTACTAAATGTTCAATTTGTAAAACAAATAAAACTAAAATTAAAAAAAAAGAAGTTAAACCTATAATTAAAAAAGAATTAACTAAAAATGAACAAATAATTGAAGCAAATGAATTTCATGCTCCAATTAGAAAGAAATTTTTAAAAAGAAAAATAATTACATTAGGTATTGATGATTTATGGGCAGCAGATTTAATTATAATGATGAAAATAATGAAAAAGAAAATGATGGTTATAAATATATGTTAAATGTGATAGATACTTTCTCAAAATATGTTTGGTCAAAACCATTAAAGAAAAAAGATGGAAAAACAGTTTCTAAAGCATTTGAAGAAATAATTAATGATGGAATTAAAATTAATCATAAATCACCTAATCTTTTACATACAGATAAAGGATTAGAATTTATCAATAAAGAATTCAAAGAAATATTAAATAAATATGATATTAAATTGTATCATACAGAAAATGAAGAAAAATCAAGTATAATAGAAAGGTATAATAGAACACAAAATGAAAAAATGAAAATCCAATTTGAAATTAATGAAAATTATAGATGGATAAATATTTTACCAAAAATTGTTAAAGAATATAATAACTCATATCATTCAACAATTAAAATGAAACCAATTGAAGTAAATAAAAATAATGAAAAGGATTTATTAGATACTGTTTTTAAATATAAACCACCAAAAATAATAACCAAATCAAAATTTAAAATAAATGATAGAGTTAGAATTGGAAATAAAAAATCAAAATTTTCTAATAAATATAAAAATAATTGGTCTAGAGAAATATTTATAATTTCTAAAATTAATAATACAAATCCAGTTACATATAGTAAAAAAAATCAAAATAATGAAGATATTATTGGAAATTTTTATGAATATGAATTGAAAAAAAAAATTTGTAAATTTTATTTTATATAAATGGAAAAGAAATGTTTAAGGTGTAAATTATATAAAGATATATCTAAATTTTATAAAGATAAAAATACTAAAGATTTATATTATTAAATTTATAATAATAACTAATTATTATAACTAATAATTTATATTATTATTGTAAACAATGTAAGGATGTGTATTATAAAAAATTATATGATAATATCAAAGTTATTGAATTAAATGAAAAACAATGTCATAAATGTAAAGAAATTAAAGATATTTCAAATTTTAATAATTATCATTATAGTAAAGATAAAAAAATGCAATTTGTATACAATGTATTAGAGAAATGTTTTTAAAACCACAATTTTGTGAATGTGGAAGAAATATTAAATGGACTAATAATCTTTCAAGACATTTAGTAACTAAAATTCATGACAAAAATATAACAAAACTAGAAAATTTAAAAATATGATAAAAAATGAAGACAAAATTTTACTTATTTAAAAAAAATCAAATTTTATTAAGAAAATATGATTTAAACTATAAATTACCTAGTAAAAAGTGGAAATATTTCTTATATTTTTAAGAGTTTTATTTCTAAGTAAAAATTATTTTTAATAAATAAAGAATTTCACCCCTAATAAATGGAACGAACAAATAAAAATATTAATTGTCCTTATTGTAATAAAAATATATTATATAAAAATTATGATTGACATTATAACTCAACTAAACATTTATTAAATAAACAAAAATATGATAATAAAATATTTGAATTAAAACATTGGTGTAAAAATAATAATATATATAATTATAAAAATAAAACTTTAGATGAATTAACAAATATTAAAGAAACATTTGATCTTACAAATTATTCATTATTTAATATAGAAAAATTAAATGAAATTGCAAAAAAATATCTGTCAGAAATTATGAAAATTTATCTAGAGATGAACTAATTAAAAGATTAAACAAAATTAAAGAAAATCCAAATAATTTAGAATATAGATCATTAAAATATATTCAAAATTTAGCAATTAAAAATAGTATTAAAATTGTTAATAAAACTAGAAGAGAATTAATTGGATTATTAAATGATTATTTTAAAAATAGACCAATTCCAAAAGAAAATATAATAAATATTCAAGAAGCTTCGTCATTAAAAGGATATTTTCAAGATTATATTTTAACAAATTCAAATGATGATTTAGATATTAATGATTATTTAGAAACTCAAAGAAATGAAATAAAAAAATTGATAGAAAACAAAAATTTAAAAATATTAAAGGACAGATGGCTTTAGAATGTGAATATGAAAGAAAATTAATAAATGGTGAAATTCAAAATAGTAATATGTATTTTTGCATAAAAAAGCAGATATTTTAAATATGGATGATTTTATTGATGATCAATTTAAGAAATTAATAGTTAGAGAACAACTAAATCAACCATCAAAAGGCTCTGGTTGGTCATTAAAAAGATGTGTTGAATTAAATCTAAAATTATCTAAAAATAATTCATTAAATGCTGGATCATATATAGAATTACCAAATAAAATTAAGAATAAAAAATGTTGTGTAAATTTTAAAAATGAAGATGAATATTGTTTTATTTATGCAATTAGATGTGCTATTGATAAACCAAATGAACATGCTGAAAGAGTTAAACAATATCAAAAATATATAAATGATGATATTTTTAAAGGTTTTGATTATCCAATAACATTAAAAGATATTAAATAATTTGATAAAAGATTGTTTGACTCTAAATATAACTATCCATCAATGTCAATAAATATTTATAGAATTGATGAAGATGAAAAAATAGTGCCATTACAAATATCTGAACATTATAATGTAAAATTAGAAATTGATTTATTATATTATAAAATTGGTAATAATTGTCATTATATATTAATAACAGATTTAAATAAATTGGTATATTCTCAATTATCAAAACATAAAACAAAAAAATATATTTGTAGAAGATGTTTGACTCATTTCTACAAAAATAAAGACTTAAATAATCATTTAGAAATATGTAAATCATTAGAACCTTGTAGACCTATAATGCCATTTCCTGGTCAAAAAGTAAGTTTTAAAAACTATTACAAAAAGTTTGAACATCCATATGTAATTTATATGGATTTTGAAAGTATATTAGAAAAGATTGATAATTGTAAAAATAATCCAAATTGCTCATATACAAATAAAATTCAAAAACATAAACCATATGGATTTACAATCTATTTAGTATCTAGAGTAACTAATAAAATGTATAAACCTATTTGTTATAGAGCAAAAAATGAAGAGGAATTAATAAATGTACCAAATAAATTATTTGAATATTTAGATGAAATTTCAAAATATATAGCTAAAAAATAAAATTCGAAAAATAAAAAGCCTATGAATTTAACTAATGAAGAAGAAATTAATTATCAAAAAACTAATATTTGTCATATTTGTGAAAATAGTGGTTTTGATGATGATAAAAGAATAAAAGTAAGAGATCATTGACATTTAACAGGAAAATTTAGGGGTGCTGCACATTTAAATTGTAATTTAAATCTAAAATTCCCTCAAAATATTCCTATATTCTGTCATAATAGTTCAAATTATGATACACATTTGTTTATAAAAGAATTAGCTAAAAAATATGGTAAATTTGATTTGTTAGCTAATACAGATGAAAAATATATAAACTATTCAGTAAATTCTGGTTATGGTTATGAATTTGAAGGTGATAAACCTAGAAAATTTATAAAATTCTCATTTGTAGATACATTTAGATTTATGGCTACATCAATTGAAAAATTAGCTAAAAATCTTAAAGAATTTAAGCATATAAATAAATTTATAAAAGAAAATGATATAATTGAATATGATAATGAAACTTTAAAAATATTAACTTCTAAAGGTGTATTTCCATATGAATTTATTGATAATGTCGAAAAATTAAACTATGATAAAATATTAGAAAAAGATCAATTTTATAGTTGTTTAACTAATGAAAATATAAGTGATGATGATTATAAACATTATATAAAAGTTTGGAATAAATTAAAAATAAAACATTAGGTAATTATTCAGATTTGTATAATATTCAGGATGTATTATTATTAGCTGATATATTTGAAAATTTTAGATCTGTTTGTTTGAAAAATTATCAATTAGATCCAGCACATTATATAACATCACCATCATTAGCTTGGGATTCTATGTTAAAATTAACAAAAATTAAACTAGAATTAATAAGTGATTATAATATGTATTTAATGATTGAAAAAGGTATTAGAGGTGGTATTTCACAATGTATAACTAGATATTGTAAAGCAAACAATAAATATACAAAAAATTATGATAAAACAAAACCTGAAAATTATATGTTATATATAGGTGCAAATAATCTATATGGATGGGCTTTAAGTCAAAAATTACCTTATAAAGATATAACATGGATGAATCCTAATACATATACATTAAATGAATGGGAAGAAACAATATTAGAATTAGATGAAAATGCTGAATATGGATATATATTAGATGTTGATTTAGAATATCCTATTGAATTACATGATGACCATAAAGATTTACCATTAGCACCTGAACATTATAATAATAAGCTTTGCACAACATTATTTGATAAAAAAGATTATGTTATTCATTCAAGAAACTTAAAATATTACCTACAAAAAGGATTAAAACTAAAGAAAGTTAATAGAGTTATAGCATTTGATCAAGATGATTATATGAAAAAATATATTGAATTAAATACCAAATTAAGATCCAAATCAACATCAGATTTTGAAAAAGACTTTTTTAAATTGATGAATAATAGTGTTTTTGGAAAAACTATGGAAAATATTAGAAATAGATGTGATATTAAATTAGGTGATGAAAAGTTTTCATTAAAACAGGCAAAAAAACCTAATTTTAAAACATTTAGTATATTTGATAAAGACTGTATTGCTTCACATATGATAAAAGAAAAGGTTAAGTTTGATAAACCAATCTATATAGGATTTTCAGTACTTGATTTATCAAAATTACATATTTATCAATTTTATTATGAAAAATTAAAGAAGTTTGATCCAAATATAAGGTTATTATATATGGATACAGACAGTTATTTTATAGAATTTAAAAAGGATCCATATAAAATTATTAAAGAAAATATTAATGAATTTGATACAAGTGATTATAAGAAAGAACATGAATGCTATAGTGAAAAGAATAAAAAAATAATTGGTAAATTTAAAGATGAGTTAAATGGTGAAATATTAGAAGAATATTGTGGTTTAAGATCAAAATTATATAGTTATGAATTTAATAATAAAAATCCTGTAAAATGTAAAGGAATTAAGAAAAGTGTTGTTGATAAAACATCACACATGGATGATTTTAAGAAATGTTTATTTGATGATCAAGAACAATATAGAGAAATGACTTGTATTAGAAGTTTTAAACATGAACTATATACAATTACAATAAATAAATTAGCTTTAAGTAATAAAGATGACAAAAGATTTATTTGTGAAAATAAAATTGATACATTACCTTGGGGGTATAAAAATAATTATAAATAAATGGAAATTTTAATTGTTCCAAAAGAATTAATAAATAATGATTTTGATATAAAATTATGTTTATTTAAAACTAAAATATCAAATAAATTTTTAATATATCTTTTTAAATATAAAAATTATTTTGTATATCATTATAAGTTTAATTTTATAATAGAACCATTTATAAATATAATAAAAAATTATGTTAAAGAAAGTTTTAAAGGAAATGATAAAAATTATATTAATAATTTATAGACATATGATATTGAATTTTACTATCATCTATGTATATTTTTAAATATTTTTTGAGGTAGCATATTACTACCAATAACATTTTATATGTTTCAATATATTTTTCTTTAATAAATTTAAATATATTCAATAATTTAGTTAATTAACATAATTAAATTTTTATGTTTAATTATTTGTTTTGATTCATTTATTATAAGTTTTAATCATTTTTCAATATATTTTTTAATAATTTAGTATCTTTTTGATTTTATAATTAATTCATATAATCTAGATTTATTTATAAAAATAGTTTGTTTTTCATTATAGGTCAGACCCATCTTTAAGACGGGTCTCAATTTTGTATATAATTTATTATATTTATGAATATTTTTTAATGTTTAAGAAGGGTAACGTTTTGTTACCCTTAAGTTTTTATTGTATGATAAGGTTACCTCCTTTAAACATTTTTAAAATAAATATTATAATTTATATGGGACCCATTTTGGGTCCTACCTAATTTTAATAAGTTTTGTATGTTTTTCATTATATGATAGGGGGGACAAATTGTCTCCTCTAAAAATATCTATAAATTTTAATTTATCATCATCTATTTTTATTGTTTATCTACCTTTTTGATTTTAAAATTAAAGAATATGAACCAGATTCATTAATAAATATTGTTTTATTATCTATTTTATTGACGCCCTGTTTTAGGGCATCTGAAAACATGTTTGTACATCAATTTCTAGGGTGTCATAATTTGTGACATCTATAATTTTTATGTAAATTAATTTATCATCATTTTGTAAGTGTAACTGTTGGTTACACTTGATATTTTTAAAGTTTTATATATTTTTCTTTTACATTATCAAATAAAACTTTTCTAGAATTTTTATATTTTAAAATATTACAAATATGTTTTTCCTTTAAACCAAGGATTATTTTGTTTATTAAATACAATTAATTTATTATCAAATATAAAATTATTGTTAATTAAATCAATTATGGTTTTTATTATTTATGTAGACAAATTTTATATTACAAATTTTGTTTTAATCTTAAATATATAATACTTTTAATATTTTCATTATTTATTAGATTTCCATCTCTATCTTGAATAGATATTATAATATTTTGAATTTTATTTATATTTTTTAAAGGAATATAATCAATTTCATTTGGTTTTTCACTAATTTTTGATCCATATTCAACATTTGGATAAAATGAATATAGAATTTCTGATTCTTTATGTAAATGTGAATAATCTTTATGATTTTCAAAACTAGGATCAACTAAATTACAATGAATTTCAATAACATCAAAAGGTCTAATTTTTGGTAGTTTTATTCCTTTTGTTAATACATTTGGTTCAATCATTTTATCATCTAACCCTAATAAATCAATTATAATTGTTGTTACTATAATTTTAACAGGAGATTTTATTATAATATATGGTCCATCATTTTTCAATATAAAATCATTTTCATCAAATTTATTAATTTTCTTTTTAAATTCTTTTAAACTATTAATAAAAATATTTTTTATTTCTTCAATTGTATGATTTCCTTTATTTATATCAAAATATTGAACTATAATTTTATCATCTTCATCTTTAATAGAATATCCATAACAGTTTTTATAATCATTTGGTATATTTGATATAAAATTATCTGAATAAAATCCACTTAAACCAATACTATATTTTCCATCTAAATGTATTGGATGTTCTAATCTTAATTCTAGTTTGGATGAATGACCAATTATTTTAAATAATTTCATCTTATTTAAATGGAGAAATTTTTAGAAAAAAAAGATAATATAAAATTAGAATCATATGATAAAAATAATAAAAATGATCAACCTATTAGATTATTAATTATAGGAACAAGTGGATCTGGTAAAACTACATTATTATTTAATTTTATTTATAAAAGATTAATTCCATATTCAAATTTATATATTTTTAGTAAATCATTAGAACAACCATCTTATAAATTATTACAAAAAAGATTTAAAAATATAGAATCAAATATTAATAAACAAATTTCTTATTAGCGAATTTCCTTTAGAAATAAGCTATTACCGTCGTTTTCATGGGAGCTGCCGTTTGTATCGATGTAGGGACACCTCTGCGATTACATAATTATATATATTATATTGTGGCTTTTTATGTGTACTTTCTGGATACGTAGTGATTATTTGTCGGAAACACATTTAAAACTGCACAAATAACGATTTACTAAAAAATTTAACATGGGCTTATATGGGAAATAGAATTTTCAATTTTGAGTGTTTGTGAACACGATAACTAGTGCAAAAATCGTCTGATCATCATGAAATTTGGTACAGGCATGTAAAGTTAGATTCTATTGGATGAGTTCGTTAACCAGTAAGATCGGCCCAACTTCAGTAGGGAAAGCGGGGGATTTTACCCCTAAAAAGTGGGTTTTTTCCACTTTTCACATAGATATTTTTATTTGATTACCTTTTAGTGTACACCATTAGATTCAGCTCGAAAAAACAAACAATTTGGTATGTTTAATTTTTGCTCTACGTTCACTGGTTACCGAGATATTAGCGAATTTCCTTTAGAAATAAGCTATTACCGTCGTTTTCATGGGAGCTGCCGTTTGTATCGATGTAGGGACACCTCTGCGATTACATAATTATATATATTATATTGTGGCTTTTTATGTGTACTTTCTGGATACGTAGTGATTATTTGTCGGAAACTCATTTAAAACTGCACAAATAACGATTTACTAAAAAATTTAACATGGGCTTATATGGGAAATAGAATTTTCAATTTTGAGTGTTTGTGAACACGATAACTAGTGCAAAAATCGTCTGATCATCATGAAATTTGGTACAGGCATGTAAAGTTAGATTCTCTTGGATGAGTTCGTTAACCAGTAAGATCGGCCCAACTTCAGTAGGGAAAGTGGGGGATTTTACCCCTAAAAAGTGGGTTTTTTCCACTTTTCACATAGATATTTTTATTTGATTACCTTTTAGTGTACACCATTAGATTCAGCTCGAAAAAACAAACAATTTGGTATGTTTAATTTTTGCTCTACGTCCATTGGTTACCGAGATATTAGCGAATTTCCTTTAGAAATAAGCTATTACCGTCGTTTTCATGGGAGCTGCCGTTTGTATCGATGTAGGGACACCTCTGCGATTACATAATTATATATATTATATTGTGGCTTTTTATGTGTACTTTCTGGATACGTAGTGATTATTTGTCGGAAACACATTTAAAACTGCACAAATAACGATTTACTAAAAAATTTAACATGGGCTTATATGGGAAATAGAATTTTCAATTTTGAGTGTTTTGTGAACACGATAACTAGTGCAAAAATCGTCTGATCATCATGAAATTTGGGTACAGGCATTTAAAGTTAGATTCTCTTGGATGAGTTCGTTAACCAGTAAGATCGGCCCAACTTCAGTAGGGAAAGCGGGGGATTTTACCCCTAAAAAGTGGGTTTTTTCCACTTTTCACATAGATATTTTTATTTGATTACCTTTTAGTGTACACCATTAGATTCAGCTCGAAAAAACAAACAATTTGGTATGTTTAATTTTTGCTCTACGTTCACTGGTTACCGAGATATTAGCGAATTTCCTTTAGAAATAAGCTATTACCGTCGTTTTCATGGGAGCTGCCGTTTGTATCGATGTAGGGACACCTCTGCGATTACATAATTATATATATTATATTGTGGCTTTTTATGTGTACTTTCTGGATACGTAGTGATTATTTGTCGGAAACTCATTTAAAACTGCACAAATAACGATTTACTAAAAAATTTAACATGGGCTTATATGGGAAATAGAATTTTCAATTTTGAGTGTTTGTGAACACGATAACTAGTGCAAAAATCGTCTGATCATCATGAAATTTGGTACAGGCATGTAAAGTTAGATTCTCTTGGATGAGTTCGTTAACCAGTAAGATCGGCCCAACTTCAGTAGGGGAAAGTGGGGGGATTTTACCCCTAAAAAGTGGGTTTTTTCCACTTTTCACATAGATATTTTTATTTGATTACCTTTTAGTGTACACCATTAGATTCAGCTCGAAAAAACAAACAATTTGGTATGTTTTCATTTTTGCTCTACGTTCACTGGTTACCGAGATATTAGCGAATTTCCTTTAGAAATAAGCTATTACCGTCGTTTTTCATGGGAGCTGCCGTTTGTATCGATGTAGGGACACCTCTGCGATTACATAATTATATATATTATATTGTGGCTTTTTATGTGTACTTTCTGGATACGTAGTGATTATTTGTCGGAAACACATTTAAAACTGCACAAATAACGATTTACTAAAAAATTTAACATGGGCTTATATGGGAAATAGAATTTTCAATTTTGAGTGTTTGTGAACACGATAACTAGTGCAAAAATCGTCTGATCATCATGAAATTTGGTACAGGCATGTAAAGTTAGATTCTCTTGGATGAGTTCGTTAACCAGTAAGATCGGCCCAACTTCAGTAGGGAAAGTGGGGGATTTTACCCCTAAAAAGTGGGTTTTTTCCACTTTTCACATAGATATTTTTATTTGATTACCTTTTAGTGTACACCATTAGATTCAGCTCGAAAAAACAAACAATTTGGTATGTTTCATTTTTGCTCTACGTTCACTGGTTACCGAGATATTAGCGAATTTCCTTTAGAAATAAGCTATTACCGTCGTTTTCATGGGAGCTGCCGTTTGTATCGATGTAGGGACACCTCTGCGATTACATAATTATATATATTATATTGTGGCTTTTTATGTGTACTTTCTGGATACGTAGTGATTATTTGTCGGAAACACATTTAAAACTGCACAAATAACGATTTACTAAAAAATTTAACATGGGCTTATATGGGAAATAGAATTTTCAATTTTGAGTGTTTGTGAACACGATAACTAGTGCAAAAATCGTCTGATCATCATGAAATTTGGTACAGGCATGTAAAGTTAGATTCTCTTGGATGAGTTCGTTAACCAGTAAGATCGGCCCAACTTCAGTAGGGAAAGCGGGGGGATTTTACCCCTAAAAAGTGGGTTTTTTCCACTTTTCACATAGATATTTTTATTTGATTACCTTTTAGTGTACACCATTAGATTCAGCTCGAAAAAACAAACAATTTGGTATGTTTAATTTTTGCTCTACGTTCACTGGTTACCGAGATATTAGCGAATTTCCTTTAGAAATAAGCTATTACCGTCGTTTTCATGGGAGCTGCCGTTTGTATCGATGTAGGGACACCTCTGCGATTACATAATTATATATATTATATTGTGGCTTTTTATGTGTACTTTCTGGATACGTAGTGATTATTTGTCGGAGAACACATTTAAAACTGCACAAATAACGATTTACTAAAAAATTTAACATGGGCTTATATGGGAAATAGAATTTTCAATTTTGAGTGTTTGTGAACACGATAACTAGTGCAAAAATCGTCTGATCATCATGAAATTTGGTACAGGCATGTAAAGTTAGATTCTCTTGGATGAGTTCGTTAACCAGTAAGATCGGCCCAACTTCAGTAGGGAAAGTGGGGGGATTTTACCCCTAAAAAGTGGGTTTTTTCCACTTTTCACATAGATATTTTTATTTGATTACCTTTTAGTGTACACCATTAGATTCAGCTCGAAAAAACAAACAATTTGGTATGTTTAATTTTTGCTCTACGTCCATTGGTTACCGAGATATTAGCGAATTTCCTTTAGAAATAAGCTATTACCGTCGTTTTCATGGGAGCTGCCGTTTGTATCGATGTAGGGGACACCTCTGCGATTACATAATTATATATATTATATTGTGGCTTTTTATGTGTACTTTCTGGATACGTAGTGATTATTTGTCGGAAACACATTTAAAACTGCACAAATAACGATTTACTAAAAAATTTAACATGGGCTTATATGGGAAATAGAATTTTCAATTTTGAGTGTTTGTGAACACGATAACTAGTGCAAAAATCGTCTGATCATCATGAAATTTGGTACAGGCATGTAAAGTTAGATCCTCTTAGATCCTCTTGGATGAGTTCGTTAACCAGTAAGATCGGCCCAACTTCAGTAGGGAAAGTGGGGGATTTTACCCCTAAAAAGTGGGTTTTTTCCACTTTTCACATAGATATTTTTATTTGATTACCTTTTAGTGTACACCATTAGATTCAGCTCGAAAAAACAAACAATTTGGTATGTTTAATTTTTGCTCTACGTTCACTGGTTACCGAGATATTAGCGAATTTCCTTTAGAAATAAGCTATTACCGTCGTTTTCATGGGAGCTGCCGTTTGTATCGATGTAGGGACACCTCTGCGATTACATAATTATATATATTATATTGTGGCTTTTTATGTGTACTTTCTGGATACGTAGTGATTATTTGTCGGAAACACATTTAAAACTGCACAAATAACGATTTACTAAAAAATTTAACATGGGCTTATATGGGAAATAGAATTTTCAATTTTGAGTGTTTGTGAACACGATAACTAGTGCAAAAATCGTCTGATCATCATGAAATTTGGTACAGGCATGTAAAGTTAGATTCTCTTGGATGAGTTCGTTAACCAGTAAGATCGGCCCAACTTCAGTAGGGAAAGTGGGGGATTTTACCCCTAAAAAGTGGGTTTTTTCCACTTTTCACATAGATATTTTTATTTGATTACCTTTTAGTGTACACCATTAGATTCAGCTCGAAAAAACAAACAATTTGGTATGTTTAATTTTTGCTCTACGTTCACTGGTTACCGAGATATTAGCGAATTTCCTTTAGAAATAAGCTATTACCGTCGTTTTCATGGGAGCTGCCGTTTGTATCGATGTAGGGACACCTCTGCGATTACATAATTATATATATTATATTGTGGCTTTTTATGTGTACTTTCTGGATACGTAGTGATTATTTGTCGGAAACACATTTAAAACTGCACAAATAACGATTTACTAAAAAAATTAACATGGGCTTATATGGGAAATAGAATTTTCAATTTTGAGTGTTTGTGAACACGATAACTAGTGCAAAAATCGTCTGATCATCATGAAATTTGGTACAGGCATGTAAAGTTAGATTCTCTTGGATGAGTTCGTTAACCAGTAAGATCGGCCCAACTTCAGTAGGGAAAGTGGGGGATTTTACCCCTAAAAAGTGGGTTTTTTCCACTTTTCACATAGATATTTTTATTTGATTACCTTTTAGTGTACACCATTAGATTCAGCTCGAAAAAACAAACAATTTGGTATGTTTAATTTTTGCTCTACGTTCACTGGTTACCGAGATATTAGCGAATTTCCTTTAGAAATAAGCTATTACCGTCGTTTTCATGGGAGCTGCCGTTTGTATCGATGTAGGGACACCTCTGCGATTACATAATTATATATATTATATTGTGGCTTTTTATGTGTACTTTCTGGATACGTAGTGATTATTTGTCGGAAACACATTTAAAACTGCACAAATAACGATTTACTAAAAAATTTAACATGGGCTTATATGGGAAATAGAATTTTCAATTTTGAGTGTTTGTGAACACGATAACTAGTGCAAAAATCGTCTGATCATCATGAAATTTGGTACAGGCATGTAAAGTTAGATTCTCTTGGATGAGTTCGTTAACCAGTAAGATCGGCCCAACTTCAGTAGGGAAAGTGGGGGATTTTACCCCTAAAAAGTGGGTTTTTTCCACTTTTCACATAGATATTTTTATTTGATTACCTTTTAGTGTACACCATTAGATTCAGCTCGAAAAAACAAACAATTTGGTATGTTTAATTTTTGCTCTACGTTCACTGGTTACCGAGATATTAGCGAATTTCCTTTAGAAATAAGCTATTACCGTCGTTTTCATGGGAGCTGCCGTTTGTATCGATGTAGGGACACCTCTGCGATTACATAATTATATATATTATATTGTGGCTTTTTATGTGTACTTTCTGGATACGTAGTGATTATTTGTCGGAAACACATTTAAAACTGCACAAATAACGATTTACTAAAAAATTTAACATGGGCTTATATGGGAAATAGAATTTTCAATTTTGAGTGTTTGTGAACACGATAACTAGTGCAAAAATCGTCTGATCATCATGAAATTTGGTACAGGCATGTAAAGTTAGATTCTCTTGGATGAGTTCGTTAACCAGTAAGATCGGCCCAACTTCAGTAGGGAAAGTGGGGGATTTTACCCCTAAAAAGTGGGTTTTTTCCACTTTTCACATAGATATTTTTATTTGATTACCTTTTAGTGTACACCATTAGATTCAGCTCGAAAAAACAAACAATTTGGTATGTTTAATTTTTGCTCTACGTCCATTGGTTACCGAGATATTAGCGAATTTCCTTTAGAAATAAGCTATTACCGTCGTTTTCATGGGAGCTGCCGTTTGTATCGATGTAGGGACACCTCTGCGATTACATAATTATATATATTATATTGTGGCTTTTTATGTGTACTTTCTGGATACGTAGTGATTATTTGTCGGAAACACATTTAAAACTGCACAAATAACGATTTACTAAAAAATTTAACATGGGTTATATGGGAAATAGAATTTTCAATTTTGAGTGTTTGTGAACACGATAACTAGTGCAAAAATCGTCTGATCATCATGAAATTTGGTACAGGCATGTAAAGTTAGATTCTCTTGGATGAGTTCGTTAACCAGTAAGATCGGCCCAACTTCAGTAGGGAAAGTGGGGGATTTTACCCCTAAAAAGTGGGTTTTTTCCACTTTTCACATAGATATTTTTATTTGATTACCTTTTAGTGTACACCATTAGATTCAGCTCGAAAAAACAAACAATTTGGTATGTTTAATTTTTGCTCTACGTCCATTGGTTACCGAGATATTAGCGAATTTCCTTTAGAAATAAGCTATTACCGTCGTTTTCATGGGAGCTGCCGTTTGTATCGATGTAGGGACACCTCTGCGATTACATAATTATATATATTATATTGTGGCTTTTTATGTGTACTTTCTGGATACGTAGTGATTATTTGTCGGAAACACATTTAAAACTGCACAAATAACGATTTACTAAAAAATTTAACATGGGTTATATGGGAAATAGAATTTTCAATTTTGAGTGTTTGTGAACACGATAACTAGTGCAAAAATCGTCTGATCATCATGAAATTTGGTACAGGCATGTAAAGTTAGATTCTCTTGGATGAGTTCGTTAACCAGTAAGATCGGCCCAACTTCAGTAGGGAAAGTGGGGGATTTTACCCCTAAAAAGTGGGTTTTTTCCACTTTTCACATAGATATTTTTATTTGATTACCTTTTAGTGTACACCATTAGATTCAGCTCGAAAAAACAAACAATTTGGTATGTTTAATTTTTGCTCTACGTTCACTGGTTACCGAGATATTAGCGAATTTCCTTTAGAAATAAGCTATTACCGTCGTTTTCATGGGAGCTGCCGTTTGTATCGATGTAGGGACACCTCTGCGATTACATAATTATATATATTATATTGTGGCTTTTTATGTGTACTTTCTGGATACGTAGTGATTATTTGTCGGAAACACATTTAAAACTGCACAAATAACGATTTACTAAAAAATTTAACATGGGTTATATGGGAAATAGAATTTTCAATTTTGAGTGTTTGTGAACACGATAACTAGTGCAAAAATCGTCTGATCATCATGAAATTTGGTACAGGCATGTAAAGTTAGATTCTCTTGGATGAGTTCGTTAACCAGTAAGATCGGCCCAACTTCAGTAGGGAAAGTGGGGGATTTTACCCCTAAAAAGTGGGTTTTTTCCACTTTTCACATAGATATTTTTATTTGATTACCTTTTAGTGTACACCATTAGATTCAGCTCGAAAAAACAAACAATTTGGTATGTTTAATTTTTGCTCTACGTCCATTGGTTACCGAGATATTAGCGAATTTCCTTTAGAAATAAGCTATTACCGTCGTTTTCATGGGAGCTGCCGTTTGTATCGATGTAGGGACACCTCTGCGATTACATAATTATATATATTATATTGTGGCTTTTTATGTGTACTTTCTGGATACGTAGTGATTATTTGTCGGAAACACATTTAAAACTGCACAAATAACGATTTACTAAAAAATTTAACATGGGTTATATGGGAAATAGAATTTTCAATTTTGAGTGTTTGTGAACACGATAACTAGTGCAAAAATCGTCTGATCATCATGAAATTTGGTACAGGCATGTAAAGTTAGATTCTCTTGGATGAGTTCGTTAACCAGTAAGATCGGCCCAACTTCAGTAGGGAAAGTGGGGGATTTTACCCCTAAAAAGTGGGTTTTTTCCACTTTTCACATAGATATTTTTATTTGATTACCTTTTAGTGTACACCATTAGATTCAGCTCGAAAAAACAAACAATTTGGTATGTTTAATTTTTGCTCTACGTTCACTGGTTACCGAGATATTAGCGAATTTCCTTTAGAAATAAGCTATTACCGTCGTTTTCATGGGAGCTGCCGTTTGTATCGATGTAGGGACACCTCTGCGATTACATAATTATATATATTATATTGTGGCTTTTTATGTGTACTTTCTGGATACGTAGTGATTATTTGTCGGAAACACATTTAAAACTGCACAAATAACGATTTACTAAAAAAATTAACATGGGCTTATATGGGAAATAGAATTTTCAATTTTGAGTGTTTGTGAACACGATAACTAGTGCAAAAATCGTCTGATCATCATGAAATTTGGTACAGGCATGTAAAGTTAGATTCTCTTGGATGAGTTCGTTAACCAGTAAGATCGGCCCAACTTCAGTAGGGAAAGTGGGGGATTTTACCCCTAAAAAGTGGGTTTTTTCCACTTTTCACATAGATATTTTTATTTGATTACCTTTTAGTGTACACCATTAGATTCAGCTCGAAAAAACAAACAATTTGGTATGTTTAATTTTTGCTCTACGTTCACTGGTTACCGAGATATTAGCGAATTTCCTTTAGAAATAAGCTATTACCGTCGTTTTCATGGGAGCTGCCGTTTGTATCGATGTAGGGACACCTCTGCGATTACATAATTATATATATTATATTGTGGCTTTTTATGTGTACTTTCTGGATACGTAGTGATTATTTGTCGGAAACACATTTAAAACTGCACAAATAACGATTTACTAAAAAATTTAACATGGGCTTATATGGGAAATAGAATTTTCAATTTTGAGTGTTTGTGAACACGATAACTAGTGCAAAAATCGTCTGATCATCATGAAATTTGGTACAGGCATGTAAAGTTAGATTCTCTTGGATGAGTTCGTTAACCAGTAAGATCGGCCCAACTTCAGTAGGGAAAGTGGGGGATTTTACCCCTAAAAAGTGGGTTTTTTCCACTTTTCACATAGATATTTTTATTTGATTACCTTTTAGTGTACACCATTAGATTCAGCTCGAAAAAACAAACAATTTGGTATGTTTAATTTTTGCTCTACGTCCATTGGTTACCGAGATATTAGCGAATTTCCTTTAGAAATAAGCTATTACCGTCGTTTTCATGGGAGCTGCCGTTTGTATCGATGTAGGGACACCTCTGCGATTACATAATTATATATATTATATTGTGGCTTTTTATGTGTACTTTCTGGATACGTAGTGATTATTTGTCGGAAACACATTTAAAACTGCACAAATAACGATTTACTAAAAAATTTAACATGGGTTATATGGGAAATAGAATTTTCAATTTTGAGTGTTTGTGAACACGATAACTAGTGCAAAAATCGTCTGATCATCATGAAATTTGGTACAGGCATGTAAAGTTAGATTCTCTTGGATGAGTTCGTTAACCAGTAAGATCGGCCCAACTTCAGTAGGGAAAGTGGGGGATTTTACCCCTAAAAAGTGGGTTTTTTCCACTTTTCACATAGATATTTTTATTTGATTACCTTTTAGTGTACACCATTAGATTCAGCTCGAAAAAACAAACAATTTGGTATGTTTAATTTTTGCTCTACGTTCACTGGTTACCGAGATATTAGCGAATTTCCTTTAGAAATAAGCTATTACCGTCGTTTTCATGGGAGCTGCCGTTTGTATCGATGTAGGGACACCTCTGCGATTACATAATTATATATATTATATTGTGGCTTTTTATGTGTACTTTCTGGATACGTAGTGATTATTTGTCGGAAACACATTTAAAACTGCACAAATAACGATTTACTAAAAAATTTAACATGGGTTATATGGGAAATAGAATTTTCAATTTTGAGTGTTTGTGAACACGATAACTAGTGCAAAAATCGTCTGATCATCATGAAATTTGGTACAGGCATGTAAAGTTAGATTCTCTTGGATGAGTTCGTTAACCAGTAAGATCGGCCCAACTTCAGTAGGGAAAGTGGGGGATTTTACCCCTAAAAAGTGGGTTTTTTCCACTTTTCACATAGATATTTTTATTTGATTACCTTTTAGTGTACACCATTAGATTCAGCTCGAAAAAACAAACAATTTGGTATGTTTAATTTTTGCTCTACGTCCATTGGTTACCGAGATATTAGCGAATTTCCTTTAGAAATAAGCTATTACCGTCGTTTTCATGGGAGCTGCCGTTTGTATCGATGTAGGGACACCTCTGCGATTACATAATTATATATATTATATTGTGGCTTTTTATGTGTACTTTCTGGATACGTAGTGATTATTTGTCGGAAACACATTTAAAACTGCACAAATAACGATTTACTAAAAAATTTAACATGGGTTATATGGGAAATAGAATTTTCAATTTTGAGTGTTTGTGAACACGATAACTAGTGCAAAAATCGTCTGATCATCATGAAATTTGGTACAGGCATGTAAAGTTAGATTCTCTTGGATGAGTTCGTTAACCAGTAAGATCGGCCCAACTTCAGTAGGGAAAGTGGGGGATTTTACCCCTAAAAAGTGGGTTTTTTCCACTTTTCACATAGATATTTTTATTTGATTACCTTTTAGTGTACACCATTAGATTCAGCTCGAAAAAACAAACAATTTGGTATGTTTAATTTTTGCTCTACGTTCACTGGTTACCGAGATATTAGCGAATTTCCTTTAGAAATAAGCTATTACCGTCGTTTTCATGGGAGCTGCCGTTTGTATCGATGTAGGGACACCTCTGCGATTACATAATTATATATATTATATTGTGGCTTTTTATGTGTACTTTCTGGATACGTAGTGATTATTTGTCGGAAACACATTTAAAACTGCACAAATAACGATTTACTAAAAAAATTAACATGGGCTTATATGGGAAATAGAATTTTCAATTTTGAGTGTTTGTGAACACGATAACTAGTGCAAAAATCGTCTGATCATCATGAAATTTGGTACAGGCATGTAAAGTTAGATTCTCTTGGATGAGTTCGTTAACCAGTAAGATCGGCCCAACTTCAGTAGGGAAAGTGGGGGATTTTACCCCTAAAAAGTGGGTTTTTTCCACTTTTCACATAGATATTTTTATTTGATTACCTTTTAGTGTACACCATTAGATTCAGCTCGAAAAAACAAACAATTTGGTATGTTTAATTTTTGCTCTACGTTCACTGGTTACCGAGATATTAGCGAATTTCCTTTAGAAATAAGCTATTACCGTCGTTTTCATGGGAGCTGCCGTTTGTATCGATGTAGGGACACCTCTGCGATTACATAATTATATATATTATATTGTGGCTTTTTATGTGTACTTTCTGGATACGTAGTGATTATTTGTCGGAAACACATTTAAAACTGCACAAATAACGATTTACTAAAAAATTTAACATGGGCTTATATGGGAAATAGAATTTTCAATTTTGAGTGTTTGTGAACACGATAACTAGTGCAAAAATCGTCTGATCATCATGAAATTTGGTACAGGCATGTAAAGTTAGATTCTCTTGGATGAGTTCGTTAACCAGTAAGATCGGCCCAACTTCAGTAGGGAAAGTGGGGGATTTTACCCCTAAAAAGTGGGTTTTTTCCACTTTTCACATAGATATTTTTATTTGATTACCTTTTAGTGTACACCATTAGATTCAGCTCGAAAAAACAAACAATTTGGTATGTTTAATTTTTGCTCTACGTTCACTGGTTACCGAGATATTAGCGAATTTCCTTTAGAAATAAGCTATTACCGTCGTTTTCATGGGAGCTGCCGTTTGTATCGATGTAGGGACACCTCTGCGATTACATAATTATATATATTATATTGTGGCTTTTTATGTGTACTTTCTGGATACGTAGTGATTATTTGTCGGAAACACATTTAAAACTGCACAAATAACGATTTACTAAAAAATTTAACATGGGTTATATGGGAAATAGAATTTTCAATTTTGAGTGTTTGTGAACACGATAACTAGTGCAAAAATCGTCTGATCATCATGAAATTTGGTACAGGCATGTAAAGTTAGATTCTCTTGGATGAGTTCGTTAACCAGTAAGATCGGCCCAACTTCAGTAGGGAAAGTGGGGGATTTTACCCCTAAAAAGTGGGTTTTTTCCACTTTTCACATAGATATTTTTATTTGATTACCTTTTAGTGTACACCATTAGATTCAGCTCGAAAAAACAAACAATTTGGTATGTTTAATTTTTGCTCTACGTCCATTGGTTACCGAGATATTAGCGAATTTCCTTTAGAAATAAGCTATTACCGTCGTTTTCATGGGAGCTGCCGTTTGTATCGATGTAGGGACACCTCTGCGATTACATAATTATATATATTATATTGTGGCTTTTTATGTGTACTTTCTGGATACGTAGTGATTATTTGTCGGAAACACATTTAAAACTGCACAAATAACGATTTACTAAAAAATTTAACATGGGTTATATGGGAAATAGAATTTTCAATTTTGAGTGTTTGTGAACACGATAACTAGTGCAAAAATCGTCTGATCATCATGAAATTTGGTACAGGCATGTAAAGTTAGATTCTCTTGGATGAGTTCGTTAACCAGTAAGATCGGCCCAACTTCAGTAGGGAAAGTGGGGGATTTTACCCCTAAAAAGTGGGTTTTTTCCACTTTTCACATAGATATTTTTATTTGATTACCTTTTAGTGTACACCATTAGATTCAGCTCGAAAAAACAAACAATTTGGTATGTTTAATTTTTGCTCTACGTTCACTGGTTACCGAGATATTAGCGAATTTCCTTTAGAAATAAGCTATTACCGTCGTTTTCATGGGAGCTGCCGTTTGTATCGATGTAGGGACACCTCTGCGATTACATAATTATATATATTATATTGTGGCTTTTTATGTGTACTTTCTGGATACGTAGTGATTATTTGTCGGAAACACATTTAAAACTGCACAAATAACGATTTACTAAAAAATTTAACATGGGCTTATATGGGAAATAGAATTTTCAATTTTGAGTGTTTGTGAACACGATAACTAGTGCAAAAATCGTCTGATCATCATGAAATTTGGTACAGGCATGTAAAGTTAGATTCTCTTGGATGAGTTCGTTAACCAGTAAGATCGGCCCAACTTCAGTAGGGAAAGTGGGGGATTTTACCCCTAAAAAGTGGGTTTTTTCCACTTTTCACATAGATATTTTTATTTGATTACCTTTTAGTGTACACCATTAGATTCAGCTCGAAAAAACAAACAATTTGGTATGTTTAATTTTTGCTCTACGTCCATTGGTTACCGAGATATTAGCGAATTTCCTTTAGAAATAAGCTATTACCGTCGTTTTCATGGGAGCTGCCGTTTGTATCGATGTAGGGACACCTCTGCGATTACATAATTATATATATTATATTGTGGCTTTTTATGTGTACTTTCTGGATACGTAGTGATTATTTGTCGGAAACACATTTAAAACTGCACAAATAACGATTTACAAAAAAATTTAACATGGGCTTATATGGGAAATAGAATTTTCAATTTTGAGTGTTTGTGAACACGATAACTAGTGCAAAAATCGTCTGATCATCATGAAATTTGGTACAGGCATGTAAAGTTAGATCCTCTTGGATGAGTTCGTTAACCAGTAAGATCGGCCCAACTTCAGTAGGGAAAGTGGGGGATTTTACCCCTAAAAAGTGGGGTTTTTCCACTTTTCACATAGATATTTTTATTTGATTACCTTTTAGTGTACACCATTAGATTCAGCTCGAAAAAACAAACAATTTGGTATGTTTAATTTTTGCTCTACGTTCACTGGTTACCGAGATATTAGCGAATTTCCTTTAGAAATAAGCTATTACCGTCGTTTTCATGGGAGCTGCCGTTTGTATCGATGTAGGGACACCTCTGCGATTACATAATTATATATATTATATTGTGGCTTTTTATGTGTACTTTCTGGATACGTAGTGATTATTTGTCGGAAACACATTTAAAACTGCACAAATAACGATTTACTAAAAAAATTAACATGGGCTTATATGGGAAATAGAATTTTCAATTTTGAGTGTTTGTGAACACGATAACTAGTGCAAAAATCGTCTGATCATCATGAAATTTGGTACAGGCATGTAAAGTTAGATCCTCTTGGATGAGTTCGTTAACCAGTAAGATCGGCCCAACTTCAGTAGGGAAAGTGGGGGATTTTACCCCTAAAAAGTGGGTTTTTTCCACTTTTCACATAGATATTTTTATTTGATTACCTTTTAGTGTACACCATTAGATTCAGCTCGAAAAAACAAACAATTTGGTATGTTTAATTTTTGCTCTACGTCCATTGGTTACCGAGATATTAGCGAATTTCCTTTAGAAATAAGCTATTACCGTCGTTTTCATGGGAGCTGCCGTTTGTATCGATGTAGGGACACCTCTGCGATTAAATAATTATATATATTATATTGTGGCTTTTTATGTGTACTTTCTGGATACGTAGTGATTATTTGTCGGAAACACATTTAAAACTGCACAAATAACGATTTACTAAAAAATTTAACGTGGGCTTATATGGGAAATAGAATTTTCAATTTTGAGTGTTTGTGAACACGATAACTAGTGCAAAAATCGTCTGATCATCATGAAATTTGGTACAGGCATGTAAAGTTAGATCCTCTTGGATGAGTTCGTTAACCAGTAAGATCGGCCCAACTTCAGTAGGGAAAGTGGGGGATTTTACCCCTAAAAAGTGGGTTTTTTCCACTTTTCACATAGATATTTTTATTTGATTACCTTTTAGTGTACACCATTAGATTCAGCTCGAAAAAACAAACAATTTGGTATGTTTCATTTTTGCTCTACGTCCATTGGTTACCGAGATATTAGCGAATTTCCTTTAGAAATAAGCTATTACCGTCGTTTTCATGGGAGCTGCCGTTTGTATCGATGTAGGGACACCTCTGCGATTACATAATTATATACATTATATTGTGGCTTTTTATGTGTACTTTCTGGATACGTAGTGATTATTTGTCGGAAACACATTTAAAACTGCACAAATAACGATTTACTAAAAAATTTAACATGGGCTTATATGGGAAATAGAATTTTCAATTTTGAGTGTTTGTGAACACGATAACTAGTGCAAAAATCGTCTGATCATCATGAAATTTGGTACAGGCATGTAAAGTTAGATTCTCTTGGATGAGTTCGTTAACCAGTAAGATCGGCCCAACTTCAGTAGGGAAAGTGGGGGATTTTACCCCTAAAAAGTGGGTTTTTTCCACTTTTCACATAGATATTTTTATTTGATTACCTTTTAGTGTACACCATTAGATTCAGCTCGAAAAAACAAACAATTTGGTATGTTTCATTTTTGCTCTACGTCCATTGGTTACCGAGATATTAGCGAATTTCCTTTAGAAATAAGCTATTACCGTCGTTTTCATGGGAGCTGCCGTTTGTATCGATGTAGGGACACCTCTGCGATTACATAATTATATATATTGTATTGTGGCTTTTTATGTGTACTTTCTGGATACGTAGTGATTATTTGTCGGAAACACATTTAAAACTGCACAAATAACGATTTACTAAAAAATTTAACATGGGCTTATATGGGAAATAGAATTTTCAATTTTGAGTGTTTGTGAACACGATAACTAGTGCAAAAATCGTCTGATCATCATGAAATTTGGTACAGGCATGTAAAGTTAGATTCTCTTGGATGAGTTCGTTAACCAGTAAGATCGGTATCTAAAAAAATGTCTGATCATCATGAAATTTGATATCACACTTATGTAAAGACTTATAGAGTGTGTTTAAATGTGTTATGTACACTTATGTAAAGATTGCCATTGGAAATTCGCTAAGTACGCAGGTCTGCTGCGACGGGGGTATTTTTCAAGTAATGATATGATTCCACTAAATAAATGTAAACCAAAATCATTAGTAGTTTTTGATGATTGTATTTTAGAAAAACAAAATAAAATTAAAGAATATTTTATAATGGATAGACATAAAAATATATCATGTATTTATTTATCACAATGTTATTCAAAAGTTGATATGCAATTAATTAGAAATAATTTAAATATGTTATGCATTTTTAAACAAAATGAACATTATATGAAAAAATATATAATAATTTTGTTGGATCAGATATGAAATTTGATAAATTTAAAACTATTTGCAATGATTGTTGGAAAGAAGACTATGGGTTTTTAACTATTAATTTATTGAAAAAATCAAATGATGGAAAATATATGAAAAAATTTTCTGATATTAAATAATGATAATGGCTTGTTGTATATTTGAGTCAATAATTGATAAAATATTTATTTTATTAGTATTATTTATTTCATTAGTATTTATATATTTAATGAAAATTACAGAAATAAAGTAAAATGAATTGTGTTTAACATAATTAGTGTTTATGTTAACATGATTTGTGTTTGTGTTAACATGATTTGTGTTTTGTGTTAACATGATTTATGTTTGTGTTAACATGATTTGTGTATTAACATGATTTGTGTTTGTGTTTATATGATTTGTGTTTGTGTTAATATGATTTGTGTTTTGTGTTAACATGATTTGTGTTTGTGTTAACATGATTTGTGTTTTGTGTTAATATGATTTGTGTTTTGTGTTAACATGATTTGTGTTTGTGTTAACATGATTTGTGTTTTGTGTTAATATGATTTGTGTTTGTGTTAACATGATTTGTGTTTTGTGTTAATATGATTTGTGTTTATGTTAACATTATTTGTGTTGAACATAAATTTTTCTTTGTAATAAATGGATAAAATATCTGTTAATGAAGCTAAAAAATTAGATGATATTGAGAAAAAATTAATAAAAGAATTTAAAAATCAAATTAAAATTGAAGATAATTATGAAAAAATTAAACAAAAAGCATATGAACCTATAACATCAGCAATTGGTAAAGTTGAAAATAAAATTGGTGAAGTCTCAAATGAAAATAAAAACCTTATGGAATTGGTACCTATTGTTAATAATTTTGCCAATTTATCAATACCAGAAACTGAAGAATTAAATTTACCTTCAAGTACTCCATTTAGACCAATCAGACAACCAATAATTTAAGAAGAATCGACATTTATTGACCCAAATTTAATTTCACCTCAAACATTAGATAAAATTATTGGTCCATTAGCACAAAAATATTTACCAAGAACAAAAGATGATAAATTTGGTTTATATTGGAATAAACATAAAAAATCATTTATGATTGGTGATAAAATAACTGTAATTGATAATGATGATTTAATAATTGATGATAAAAAAATATAATGGAACACATGGATTATGGAGATTGTTAACTTATGAAAAGAAACCAGATAATAATTTATATACACAAGATGATTTAAATAATTATTCAAAGATTTTATGGGAAACTAATTCAATTTATAAAAATAATGATCCAAATAGTAAGAAACCAAAATCTAGTAAAGGTGATAAATATATTAATTTAATTAAACATATTTGGGAATTAAAAGGTGAAATTGAAGGTTCAGGAATCAGACAATATACAGAAAATAAAATTGAATATAGATTTATAGATGATTTAAATAAATTAGATAATATTATTAATTATATATATGCACAAGAAAAAGCTGGCAATAATAATTTTTTAAATGAAAAGAAAGCAATTAAAGACTTTATATCAAATAAATTAGATGAATTAATTGAAAAATCTGAAGGAATTAAGTATTTAAAAAGAATTTTGGCAAATATTTCATCACCATTATTAAAAGATGGATCAGGTATTTTAAATTATGTTATAAATAATTTACCTTTTGAATTACATGTACCTGGTTATCAATATCTAGGGCCTGGAACTAAATTAAATAAAAGAATAAAAAGAAGTGATCCTGGAATAAATGATTTAGATACAGCTGCTAAAGAACATGATTTATTTTATAGAGATCATAAAGATACAAAATCTAGAAATGAAATAGCTGATAAAATTTTACAAGATAAATCATGGGATATAGTAACATCAAATGATCATGGAATTGGTGAAAGATTAATTGCATTACCAACATCAGGTGCTATGTGGATGAAAAGAAAATTTGGTATGGGTTTAGAAGTAGGATTAAAATTTTAATAAAATTTTTTATTAATTATGTTAATCTATATTATAAAAAACTATAAATTTTTTTCTTAATAAATGGAAAAAATAAATATAAACTTGACAGATAATCAAAAATCAAAAATAAAATTAGCATTTAAAAATAAAAGATCAGGTATAATTCAATTTAATATTGATCAATTTAATGAAAATTTAAAAGATATTATATTATTATCTAAAAGACAAATTAATAAACTAAATAAACATAAAAAATTAAATAAAGGATTAAGATTTGAATTTTCATATAATCAATTAAAAGAAGTAAAAAATGGTGGATTACTAAAAGAAATTTTAGATTTTGCTGATAATATACCTATAGTTAAAAATTATACACCAAATGTTATAAAGGGAGCAAAAGTTGTAAAAGAATCTATAATTCCTAAATTTAGAAATTTTGTTGATTGGTTAGATCATGAATTAAAAAATGTAGAAGGATCTGGTTTAGATAAAAAAACATTAAAATATATGAAACAAAATTATGAAAAAATTTTGAACCACTAACATTAGGTGAATTAGAAAAATTGTGTAAAAATATAAAATATTTTAGAGGTGTATTTATGAGAGATATATTACCTAATAAAGTTAATAAATTTGAATGTGGAATTATAAATTTAGATTCATTTGATGGAAATGGAACTCATTGGGTTTGTTATTATAAAAAAGATAAAATTAAATATTATTTAGATTCATATGGAAATATAGTTAATAAACCACCAATAGAATTAGTTAAATATCTAGGAAAAGATAATATATTTTATAATGATTCAAATTCAAATTCAAATTCAAATTCAAAATTATAATGATCCACCAATTTGTGGTCATTTATGTATTTTTATATTAAATGAATTAAATAATAATAAAAAATTTGATAATATAATAAATAAATTAATCCTTAATAAATATAGATTCACAAAATATATTTGATCTGTTTGGAAGACAGAAAAAACAACCAATCAATATTAAAGAAGATTATATAAATTTTAAATTAAATATATTTTTTAATAATTTTAGTAAAAGTTTTAAAAGTCATGTAAAAAAGACTGAAAATCTAGTAAATGCTATTGGTTTATCAACAAATTATGTAAGTATTAATGGTAAAAGAATTGTTAATGTTAAACCAAGTATAAATAAATATGATGTTGTAATAAAATCAGAATTAGATGAAGTTTTAGATTCAATTATTAAAATTGGTAATGATCATTCAGAAACTGAAAAAGATTTAAATAAAATTACAGACTTTTTAATTAATATTGGAAAATATGTTGAAAATTTAGAAGAAAAATTAGAAAAAGAACTAAAATTTCTATTTGATGGAGTCAATGAATCCATAAAAGAATTAAATGCTGAAATAATACTAATTAAAGATGATATAGATAAATTACAATAATTATTTTATATAAATGGAGTTGATTTACTGTCTTAAATGTAAACAAAAAACTAATTCTAAAGATATTCAGATAATAAAATTGAAAAATATAAATGTAATTAAATCAAAATGTTGTATTTGTAATTCAAAGAAAAGTTGTTTTACAAAATTTTCTCCCTAATAAATGGCTCTATACAGTTCATTTGATTTATTCATTATCAGAAACCAAAATCAATTAAACAAACATGATTGGGATGATATTTCTGAAAAATATGAATTAAGTATTAATATGATGAGATTGTTTCAAAATAAATTAAATGGGCAAAAAATTGCTCAATATCAAAATTTAACTGTAGATTTTATTACTGAATTCATAAATTATCAATTAAAAGATTATATTGATCTGATTTGTAAATATCAAGATTTAACTGAATATTTCATTCATGATTATGCGTTTACATTAAATTGGGAATTAATTTTAGAACATCAAAAAATATCAGCAAAATTTATACTTGATCATGCTACTGAAATTGAATATTTTAAAAGTAAAAATGAAATTAATACATAAAAATTATAAAATTTAACATCATAAAATTATAAAAATTTTACTTGTTTTAAAAAAGCTTTTGATTTAAAAAATTTATCCTTAATAAATGGCTGATTACAAAAAATATATAAATGATATTGAAAGAGCTGAATACAAAAATTTCTATCCATTATCTAAATTACATTTAAATGAACCTAATAAAAAACTGAATTTAATATAGATTATGGAGATGGATTTTGTACTTCTAAATTTCAATTTTATATATCTGGTAAATTGACTAAATCTGATGGAAATGCATATGATAATGGTGCTAATATAAAATTAATTGATAATTTTGTTCCATTTTTATTTTCAAAAATTGAAGTTAGAAAACGTAATATATTGATTGATGAAATTGAATATCCTGGACTATTAAGTACAATTAAAGGTACTATAACTTATTCAAAATCAGAAATAAATCAAATAAATAATGGTTTTGAATCAAATTTTAAAAATAAATTTGAAGCAATTGGTAATTTATCTCATTTTGGATTAGGATTTTTTGAAAATGTAAATATTCCAATATGCAAAGGAGGTTTTAATATAACATTTATTAGATCAGAAGATAATGATGCAATTTTCAGATGGAAAACTAAAAAGGCTGATGGAACTTATGATAATGCTACGTTACCAACTGAAGGTAAAATAACAATTGCTGAATTTTTTATTAGAGTTCCTATAATTGAATACAAAACAACAAGTAAAATTCAATTAATTAATGAACTAAGCAAATTTGAAAAAGTAAATTTTCATTTTAATCATTGGCAATGCATTGAACAAAAAAATATTACAGGAAAGAATTTAAGTTTGGATATAACAAATATCTATAGAAATATTTATAATCCAAAATTTATTATAATTGGATTTCAAAAATCAAGAACAAATGATCAGTTATATGATACTTCTAAATTTGATAGTATGTATGTAAAAAATATAAGAGTAAAACTAAATGGTCATTATTACCCTGATGAATTGGAAAACTTTGATATATTCAATGAAAAATTTAGAATTATGTATGAAATGTATCAAGATTATAAAAAAGTTTATTATATTAGTAGTAAAATGTATTATAGTCCAACAGAATTTCTAGAAAATAGACCAATTTATGTAATTGATACTACAAAAAATCCAACAAATATTTCAAGTTCAAAAAATGATATTATTATTAATGCAGATTTTGATTATGATATAGTAGCTACTAATAAAACAAATTGTTATATTATTATTGTATCTGAAAAATTACTTGAATATAATATAATCAAAAATGATATTACTGAAATTAATTAAAATGTATTATTACTATTTTAGTCAAATTTATTGAAAAAATACTATTAAAATTTTAAATTACCTTATGAAAAGTCGACTATTGATTTTATTAAAAAAAAATACTTATAAAGTGTGATCATTTTACTTGTTTTTTAAAAAATTTTATTTTGCAGAAAATTTTAGGCATATTTGTTAAAAATTTCATTAAAATTGCATATTTTTTATGACAATTTGACAAAAGCTGAAAATTGGCCAAAAAGTGGCAAAAATATTGCATAATTGTATTTAAAAAACTGTGAAATTTGTTTGATTTTTGATTGTCTCCAAAAGTGTCCTAGGAACCCCATAGTACTATCTACTTATATATATATATATATCACCAATAGTAAGATCGAACTTGAGGATCTGATGAAGGCTGTGAACCGAAACGCGTAATCCAGAGAGGATTCACTGGATCAATTTGGCGGACATTAAGATATCTTAAACTAGTTTTAGAGTTTAATTTTGATTCGGAAACAAACAATTAAAACTTTAAGTTAATATAACAGATAACATTTAATGATATGTTAGCCGTAATTTATACGTATTTAATGTCACATGCTTACATATTTTAATCCTTCTAAACAATATTCCAATTTATTAAGGCCATTGATTTTTCACCAAGACCTTCCTTAGGAACGACCCTAACAGGATACGGTACTTTAAAATTTAAGACAAGTTCTTTGGTATTCGTCATACCATGCATAGGAGTTTTAAATGCCTTTGAGCTATAAACAATGTGACACACACTCGACCTCCAAAGTCATAGTTTAATCTCAGAAGCTATTGCATTTTAATGTTTCAGCAAGTTATTCCAACTCTAAGATATGATCACCTGCAATTTCCGTTCAGTTGACGAGTTGAGGCTATTTTTGGAGCATTGACCTCTGCCAAGATAGGGGTACCAAAAGTTAGTATCTATATGAAATGCTATTGCTTAGTAAGACCTTTCATCGTATGTTTCAAAGTTCACCCCACATTAGCCAAACACCATCGTAACTAGTGGAGATTGTGGGTAATAACATTTAAAATGTATTTTAAGTAGAGCAGTTTGGATGGTTTCAGCGCATGATTTAATCGACATGGGCACCGTGACTCTGCATAGCTCGTCATTTGACAACACTTAGAGGTAAACGAACTGGGCTAAGACAATCCAAACTGCATCTCAGGACAATTTTAAAACTGGTTTATACTAGTTGCGAAGTTGACATTGGATTCAGCAAACGAAGTTGTAATAACACTGTGGTAAGTCTTTTGGCTGTCCACTAGGACAATTTCCCTTCCTTCAAACCTCATTCCTGTTCAAGACAGCTGGGGGTTAATGCGAACTGCATAGTTAATACCTAGCTGGAATATATGTAGACGGCAGGGGGTGAGTAGAAATGCTATGGGCATGGAAACCCCTAGCTGGAACATATGTTCAAGACAGCAGGGGGAGAGGAGTGCGACGGGCATAGAAACCCCTAGCTGGAACATGAGTGGACAGTCTATCCCGTGCCTCACTCTTTCTCTTCCTTAAATATCCCATCCTTCCGGGGGCTAGCACAAAATGCCCATTAGAGGCAGACGTGCTCAACGGTTCGGCTGGGGGTCTCCTTATCCACCAATAACACCACCCTTTGACACATAATACCAAGTAGCAATACTAAAAACCCCATCAATACACCCAAATCCGAAACAAAACACCCTTTTAACAAAGTTGTGTATGACCTTAGGGGAGGAACATGTCAACGAGTCAAGAATCAATTAACGAGATTTGGAGGAACACAAGTGCTAAAGGACAGCCGTATGATTAAATATCGCAACAGTCTTTGAAAAAATACTATGTTTCAATTTAAGTTTACTAGCTTCTATATAAGTTAACAATAATTAATTCTTTTTGAAATCTTATTTTTTATAGACCACAGTGTTTATTAATATATTTGTATATAAATTCAAAATTTTGTTTAAATGTGTTTTTTTATATATTTTTTTGTTAAATTATCTTTATCAAAAAGTACAAAGTATGATTTGAAAACTGAAGATATGTATATTGTATTTTATAGTGCAGTTAAATCTACATGTCTATACTTTACACAATGCAATCTTTGGTAAGTGTCAGCTGTTTACATAGAAAATATTTTTTACTATCAATTCAATAAGACCAAAGTATAAACGTTTAGAAATTCGATTCAATATTCCAACTTAATTCGATTTTTTTATATCTTTTTAAAAACAATGTTTTTATTGATTTACATGCATATAACCTAAACATCTATCCACTTATTTCTATAAGGGTTTCGTCTGTTACGTCCCTTTTTCTCTTGATCTACTGAACCGATTTTTAAGATTGAGGTGTCATTTTAAAACTTAGGATGTACCGCAGTGACGAATCGTAACTAAAAAGGTCATATTGTTTCGGGCTTCGCCCCCCTCGCCTTTGATTTATTTCTAGAGGGCGCTTTAAAATGTTGACCAACTTTTATTGCAAGTTCTTCGATGTGAATTGTAATTTAACAGCTGATTACCTTCAGATGAATATTAAAAGCCGGATAGTAAACAAAAATAGATCTCTGTCACTTCATAATCAACATTCACGTACTGTAGGTAGGTTTCAAGTAGTGTGTTTTGGTTACACCTAGACCGGAAGTGGGGCAGCTGCTGCAGTTGACTCGGGCAGCTGGCGCCAGCTGTTATGCCATATAGCTTCCGGTGGGGGTTAGATGGTATATATGAGATGCTGTAGTTATATGTTATGCCATATAGGTTGGGGTGGAGCTGGCGATAGTGTTGGCGTTAGGGTGAAGTGAATTTGCGCATAAAGTGGGGTTGAACTAAAAATGCGCATAAATTAAAAGTCAGTTGAAAATTGAAATTCGTCGGTGTTAACGAAACTCTAACAGTTGAAGAAAAATTAAGAGTTAGTTCAAAATTGAAATTCAAACTTATAACTGGGATGTGGAAAATACGTCAAGGTCATCCAGAGTAAGTTTTTAAAAATTCCATCCAACTATCACTAGAAATAGTTTTAAGTTGAAGTAGTTGGTGATAGCGGGATAATTGATTCGTGCCATGGGAGAGGTGTTTATCGTATGAAAGTTGGCGATCGAATGAGAAACGCCGCCTAGGGAGAGGGCTTATAAAATGGCAACCTCCCCCACCACCCCTTCTCCCACTCCTTTAGACCAATAACCGGTCGCCGACTCTATGTGTTGAAACTGAAGCAGACATGGCGGCCGCCATGGATAATTCTAACCTCAAACCTTAGCTTAGCTGAAGAGAATAGAGGATAATGAAGTAGGAATTGCGGTGAGCGCATTTATATAAGGAATGGTGGGAGTAAAATAGGAAAACCTGTTGAACACAGTCGATAGGAGTAATAAGTTGAAAGTTGTGGAAGCATAACATAGAACGTAAAATGTCGTGAATAACACTATCATCAACGTTAACCTGCGAAGTTGTAGACGAATATAATGGGTTAAAACTGTATTTCTTCCTAACTCTATTTAAATTAGTTCTACACTTTGAAATTGAAGATTTAGAAGTACTTTGTAATATATGTTGTGTTCGCAAAAGTTTTAACCTTAAAGATTGTGAAACCATTATAGCTAATGTGTTACATTTAGAAGTTAAAAGAAGACTGAGGTATAAAATGAAGTGTAAAGGATATTGAAACAGAACACTATAGTAGTAATATTTGAGGTTAGAATTAACTAGACTCATTTAATGAAGTGGCTAGGAAGCCACATGCTGATGAATGCTAAATTGCATGTTAGAAGTAATGAAGTAGTTATAAAATAAAAACTAATGAGAGGTGATCACTGCGAGGATGCAAGGTAATGAATGTTTGTGACGCGATAAACTATCCGCTTTTATAGAGGCAGTAATAACCCTAGCCAAATGCCGGCAGATGCCGACCAACTACCTGGTTTTATAGCGCCAATTACTCCGGGCAGCTGGCGGACAGATGGCAAGAGAAGTAGGGGGCTTTGGGGCAATGACCGGAAAGGTCAATGACCCCCTCCCCCCCCTCCCCCCCCTCCCCCCCCCCTCCCCCCCCGACTCAGCAAGAGGTTTCAAATATATAGTAGGCCTATATATATTTGAACTTCTTATACTACGTTGCGTTTTTTAATGCAATGTGGTATGTGTGTGTGTGTGTGTGTGTGTATTAGTTGTAAGTTGTATTTAATTTAAGAAATAATTTGCGCATTGCGATGTTAGTTATAAGTTGGGTTTAGCCTTAAGGTGTATTAATTTTTAAGAGGTGTTTAGCATTAAGGTGTATTAATTTTAAGAATAATGATGGTATTTGGTTGTGTTGAATTATTTTGGTTTTTAATAATGATGTGTTGTTAGTTTTAAGTGTTGGTACTAATAATTAATGTTGTTTTGCCTTACAGCTAGATGTTAGGGGGTAGATTAAATGTAAATTCAGAAGTTTGGTTGAACTTCACTTAGAAGGGGTGGGACATCCGCAAAATGCGGACTAGGTTTTTGCATTTTGTTTAGGAATATGATGGGTGGGATTAGTTTGGGTGGGGTTAGAGTTGCGTTTCTGCATTAACTGTTCCAGTTTCCCTGAAATTAATGGTTACGCTTTGATGCGGACGGGAAGTTACGCTTTGATGCGGACGGCCCAGGGACCTCCCTTGCAGAACGTAACTAGTGGGTTGGGAGTGGGAACCGCTAGGCAAACAGGGTGGTGGGAACAGTATTACTGTTCCCATCACCTTCGATCATTATAAATCTTGAATGACCTTGACCCACTTTCGGAAGGGTCAATAACCCCCCCCCCCCCCGAAAAAATGGAGTCGATTCCCCCCCCCCCCGAAAAAATGGAGTCGATTCCCCCCCCCTCCCTCCCCCCCGAAAAAATGGAGTCGATTCCCCCCCCCCTTCCCCCACTCCTACCCCTACTCCTTCCCCCACTACTCTGGGTGAATGACCGGTCATGACCTGAAAAATTAAAATGGCTATAACTTGATAACGGATTGACGGATTTGGACAAGCGATACATCATTGAAAAGGTCTATGTAAGACAAACATTTTGGTAAAAGAAGAATTTGGTTATCTTATTTTAGTCAAAAGTTATGCGAATTATTTGAAATAAATACATTCTCTTTCCCCTTTTCCCCCACCTCCCAGGTCAATAATCAGTCTCGGCCAGCTGCTACCCCTCTCATTTGCATATTGTTATAAAAGACGCGGCGACTGTGGCTAGTGTTTCATTCTGATTCCAGACATCACGCTGTGTACTCGGAGTTCTAACCATGTCGTCTCTGCCAACTACTACTTCTGCTACTTCAAATTTAATTTCTACTACGACTGCACCTAAGAAAACTCTTCGCCTTAAAAACCTTCCTGATTGCTACAAGAATCAACTTGCATCTCTACCTTCAACTTCTGGAGCTATTCTTCCGCCAACCAACACTTCTAGACTTCGCAGTATTTTTTCACCACCTTCACCTTCGCCTTCAAAGGACTCCGCACCACCATCAACTATGATGCCACCACCGCAGAAGCCAGTTCCCCGTATTAATACCCCTTCAATTGAAACTATTGTTCATCGCTTTAGTACACCCATCATCCCACTATCACCATTGCCTCCTACCCCACCACTTACTACACCTGAAGATCATACTTATCACAAAACTGATTCCTCTAAACCAGCTCCTAAACCAGCTCCTAAACTTGCCCCTAAACCTGCTCCTTCAGAGCAATTTCAATCATTACAAGAAGAGCGTCGTAGGGCATTTAGACGTCCCACTACTTGCCCTGAAGTGCTCACTAGGGGAATTAAGAAAGGATCAGCTTGTGGGAGGAAATGTGTTAAAAACGAAAGTTTTTGCCGTGTACATGTCGTGAAACACCTTTCTGAACCACAACTGACAGAAACCCCCACTATTGAATACCAATCCAAAATTATTGGTGTGAAAGGAAATAGGCTTAAGAGAGGTTGTGTTTATTTATTTGAAAGTGTTATTGACAACGAACACATTTTGGCAAGTTGTAACGGCGAAAAATATAATATTAAAGTAATTGAATCCTTGCGCAAAGAGAAATCCGTTTATGAGTTAGACTCTAAAGACTATCTCCTCAGACACAAAGTGGATGGTATTACAAAGTGGGGGCGTAGAAAGTAAATTCAGATAGTTTTTTTTCTAAATTGTTGCTTAAAAAATAATGGGGGAGAAACACAATGCGTTATAGCGTTGTGTTTCTCCCCCATTATTTTTTAACACTCTAAGTCTTGTGACCTACTAACCTACTTCCATCTGAGTAGTAAAAAAAAGTACTTCCCCCCCCACTCCTTTGGGTCGATGTCTGGTCACGGTCAGCTCCTACCCCTCATTTGCATACTATTATAAAAGCAGAGCGAGCGTTGGTTACTCCTTCATTTATCTTCTACACGCCGCTCTTGTCGTTTCGTCTCTGCTGTTTACAATATTTCTTGCTTCAAAATGCCTCCTCATCTGAATGAAAATTTCAATTTTTCCGAAATTTCTGATGTTTTTGAACAATCTGAAGACATTTTAAGTAACGACAGTGAAAGTGAAGATGATGAGGACGATGATGATTATACTGTTGAACTTAGTGAAGAACGTAAAGTCATAGCAATTGATCCACAATTTCCATTTGATACAATAGAAAAGTTTATGGCTGAAGCTAATAAATGGTTGGACTCAGGATGTTATGTACGAATTGACTCTTTTATATTGTATGGTGATAGTCATTCTTTCCTTGTCACACCAAATGACAGAGACCGCATGTTGCAGTGGGCACAATCTATGATGGAGTGCTATGAACAAGGTGTGGACACTGGCGGCTATTTTCTTGCACAACTAGTGTAATAACAAAATTACCCTTCCCCCACCCTACACCCTATCCCTTTCAAATCCTATAAAGAAGGGGGAAAGGAGTGGGGATTATAAAATGGTGGGGGAATGTGTATAAATGCAGGTTGTTTGAAGAGACTTTTATTATTGTGGCTTTAGCAGAAACAACATGGAGTTTAAATCTTCAGCAAAAATAAGGAACAACATAATAAAGAGAGAAATTCGCAAGAAAGAAAAGATTGAACTTATAAAATTACAACTTATAATTCCTTCCATTGAAATTGGATGTAGCAAAATAAAGACTTTGGTGAAAACTAACGAATATTTGTTACAATTGCTAAAAACAATCGAAGAGTTGAAGAGCAAGAATGGACATTCTACATAGTAAAATTTGAACCTTTTAATATAAATAAGTAAAGATAAAAAAGTAGATGTAGAATAGAGAGCGAGGAATAGATCACTTTGTGGTAATGGACTAACATGCCACTTAGTGCTCTATTCCTCGATCTCGCGTTAAATTGGATTATCTTGACCTATTTGTTCGACTGTTAGGATTTGGTTAACACTGTTGAATTTCAGTTTTAAACTAACATTTATTTTTGTTTAACTGTTAGATTTTTTTTTAACACTGTCGAATTTTAGTTTTGAACTAACTTTTAATTTATGCAAATTTTTAGTTCAACTATAGTTAATTTATGTGCAAATTTAGTTCAACCAAGTATCTGTGCTCTAGCCATTTCCACCTAAAAGTAACTAGAATTAGTTGGGTGGGGGAAAGTTCGTTAAAGCTCGAATATAAAGAAGTATATACTAAAACTCCAATGGGAATAAAGAACACGAATGAACAATTAGTTTGTAGAAGGTTAATATTTTTGTTGAAAACGTTTGATTTCCTTGGATAGTGAAGAAGATGAAATAGTGGTGGGGGAACCGTTATAAAAGGAGGAACATGAGAGCCCATTTCATTTCTTGGCGAAATTTCGAAGAGTAAACATCTCAACATGTATCGTTGTGATAAATGTTCGGAATCGTTTCATGATGAAATTCTATTAGACTGTCATAAAGAACTAATTCATAACAACCTAGAAGAAAAACAAGAACAAGAATAAGAACAAGAACAAGAACAAGAACAAGAACAAGAACAACAAGAACAACAAGAACAACAAGAAGAACAAGACGAACAAGATGAAATAACTGCAACATCTTCAACTACTTTACCGAATCTACAAGTATTTGCATTACCCGGTAAAGTAGTAATGCATCATAAGATTCAAAATGAAAACTTGAAGCTAGAAGAATTTATTAGAGAAGCAAAACCAATCGTAAGTAAAACTTTAAAAGAAGAATTAAAAAGATTGAACTTTCTTAAATTTGGTTTACTACTAGAAGCTATGTTTATAAATGTACAAGAAGAATTATCACCAAGAGGATTCATAACAAAAAACCGAACCATTATGGAAAGTTCAAACATTGATTCAATAGTAGAAAACTGTATAGAAGAAATATTAACAAAAATTCAGGAACACGAAGGAAGAGGATCCGGATGGAGTCTTACAAGTATTGAAGTATTAGATATAAGAGTTCATAAACATGGATATGGACTAATGGGATCTAGTTACATTCCTTTACCAAAAATAATTGAAAATACAAAATCTTGTGTTAATGTTAAAAATGAAGACAATGAATGTTTTCGTTATGCAATGACAGCTAAATTTGTACCACATCATGCGAATAGACCTGACCAAGAATATGAAAATCAAAGATTTAGATACAATTTCCAAGGAATCACTTATCCTGTATCACTGAAAGATATATCAAAATTTGAGAAGAAAAATCCCTGTACGTCTATCAATGTTTTTGCATTAGATAGTTCAAACAAAGTGTATCCTTTACGTATTGCGAAAGAAGAGCTACCAGATCATACGGATTTACTACTACTTACGCGAGGAGATGTGTCTCACTATGTGTACATAAAGAAATTTGACTCTCTTGTTAACAAGCAACTTTCAAAAAATAGAAACAAAAAGTTGATTTGTAAGAGATGTTTTAATTTTCAACGAGAAGGAAGACAAGGAAGAGAATGGTTACAAGAGCACAAAAGACTATGTAACAATAATTATGAAGCAAAGATTAATTTACCTTCGGAAAGCAAAGCATTTGTTACATTTCAAAAGGTTCATCATCAATACCGTATCCCTCTAGTTGTGTATGCAGACTTTGAATCAACACTTGTTCCTGTTGAAGATGAAAATTGTGAAGCTCGAAAAAGTGTCAAGTATCAAATGCACAAACCAAACAGTTTTTGTTTAATGGTCAAATCAACATTATCAGAAGAACATTTAAACAGATATGGATTAACTTCAGAACCTTTAGTATATCGTGGTTAAAAAGGCGGAAAAAATATTTCTTGATCACTTATATTCAATAGCTGGAAATATGCAAAGATTATATACAAATATTGTACCAATAAAACCGATGGACGAAGAAGAAGAAATTCAACATGAAAATGCAACTCGATGTTTCTTATGCAAAAATGATTTTACTATTGAGAATTATAAAGTTAAAGATCACGATCACCTCACATGTTATTACAGGGGTGCTGCTTGTAATAAATGCAACTTGAGCTATCGTTTACCACTATTTATTCCTGTGGTTCTGCATAACCTCAGTGGGTACGATGCTCATTTTATAATACCCGAATTAGGAAGAGACGATGGTAAAATTGATGTATTAGCTGAAACTTCAGAGAAGTTCATCAGTTTTTCCAAAGAAGTTGGAAACATGAAACTAAGATTCTTGGACTCCTACAGATTTATGCCGTCGAGTTTATCCAAACTTTCAGAAAATTTAAGGAAACAAGATTTCATCGAAACAAAGAAGATTGTAAATAACGACAAACTGGATCTGGTACTTCGGAAAGGTGTTTTCCCATATGACTACATAGACAGTTTAGAAAGATTTAATGAAACATCACTTCCAGCAAAAGAAGAATTCAAAAGTAAACTTTACGACATGGATATATCTCAAGAGGACTATGATCATGCATGTAAAGTATGGAACGAATTAGGATTTAGAACATTGGGAGAATATTCAGATTTTTATGTTAAATTAGATGTAACTTTACTATGTGATATAATGGAAGAATTTAGAAATACATGTTTTGCAGCATATGGATTGGACCCTCTTCATTCATACACTTCACCTGGACTAGCATGGCAAGCCATGTTGAAAGAAACAAATTGTAAATTACAACTTCTTACTGATATAGATATGGTTTTAATGTTAGAATCAGGAGTTCGAGGGGGATTGACGCAAAGTGTAACCAGACATGTTAAGGCGAATAACAAGTATCTGCCCGATTATGATGCATCAAAACCAACAACATTCCTGGGTTATTTCGATGCAAATAACTTATACGGATGGGCAATGTCGAATCCCCTTCCATATGATAATTTCAAATGGATAGACCCAGAATCAATTGGAAACATAATGGATATACCGAAGCATGGTGAAACTGGTTACATTTTTGACGTCGATTTTGAATATCCTGAACATCTTCACGATCATCATTATGATTTACCACTTCTTCCAAAGACTGAAATTTCCCCTACTGGAAGATGGCCAAAATTATTGATGACTTTAACCAACAAGTCTCGGTATGTTGGACACTACTGGATGATACAACAGGCTTTAGACTTAGGATTGAGAATTACAAAAATTAATCGAGTACTACAATTTTCTCAATCTTGCTGGTTAAAATCGTACATCGACAACAACACAAGAAGAAGAGCTGCCGCTACATCAAGTTTTCAAAAAGATTTTTTTAAACTAATGAACAACGCAATATTTGGCAAGACTTTGGAAAACAAAAGAAAACATAAGGATATCAAATTGGTAACTGATCCAGTAAAATTACAGAAATTGGTGCAACAACCAAACTTTGGTTCATCTGTAATTATTAATGAAAATCTAGTTGTTATTTCCATGAACAAGAAGTCAGTTGAAATGGATCGTCCTTTGTATCTTGGAATGTCAATCTTGGATATTTCAAAAACACATATGTACGAGTTTCATTATAAGAAGATGGTTAACTATTATGGAAGAGAGAACATTGGTATTGCATATATGGATACGGATGCACTAATTTACTGGATTAAAACAAATGACATGTATGAAGATCTACGCACCTTTATATATAAAGATGATTTCGACTTTTCCGATTATCCTAAGGGTCATCCAAATTACGACTATGACAGAAACAAGAAAGTATTGGGAAAATTTAAAGATGAAACAAATGGTGTGCCAATGATGGAAATTGTAGCATTAATGTCCAAACTGTATTCGTTTCAACTGTACATAAATGAGAGGAACGAACATCAAGTCACGAAGAAGGCCAAAGGAATAAAAACTTCTTTTCTTAAGAAGAACGTACAGTTTGAACATTATAAAAGATGTTTGTTTGAAAATGTTGAAACAACTGCAACTTTTAACACTATTAGAAGTTATAATCATCAACTTTTTAGTGTCAAACAAACAAAGTGGGCATTAAGCTACAAAGATGACAAGCGCCATATTTTAGAAGATAAAATTAATACTTTACCATTCGGCCACTACTCTCTAAACCCTATCGACCAGTAAGTCTATTCTTCGTCCTCTACCTTTTTCCTTTTTCCTTTCCGTAAAGAAGAGGGGACATGGCAAGCCCAATGCCATGTTCCCTCTTTTTTACACTAATATGAAATGGCCTTGACCTATATTCAAACTATATATAGATGAGAATAAACTATTCTATGGATCAGTATTTTTACATGCGGTGTACAAGCAACATCTGAAGATGGAAAGTGTGAAGGACAAGATTGTAAATGAACTACATAAACCAGCAAGAAGAAGAGTTCTAAGAAGAAGTACAATCATTAAAGGAATGAATGATCTTTATCAAGCTGATCTCATTGAAATGATACCGCACAGTAAATTAAACAAAGGATTTAAATATATTTTAACAATTATAGACTGTTTTACTAAAATAGCTGACGCTTTACCATTGAAGGATAAGACTGGTAAAAGTGTTACAAAAGCTATGGAAACCACAATACAAAGAAATAAATTTAAAATTAAACATCTACAGACCGATGATGGAAAAGAATATTTTAATAAAGACTTTAGAGCTTTGATGAAGAAATATCAAATAAATCATTATTCTACAAATTCTGAAGTTAAAGCTTCAATAATTGAAAGATTCAATAGAACATTAAAAGGTGCGATGTATAAACAATTTTCAAAACGAGGATCATACGTGTGGTATGACATATTACCACAACTTATAAAAGAGTATAACAACAAATATCATCGTACCATTGGAATGAAACCTATCCAGGTAAATAGTGCTAATGCCAAAATTGTATTACAACGCATTAAAAATAATACAACACCGAAATTGGAAAAATTGCAACCAAAGAAGTTCAAGTTCAACGATAAAGTTCGTATAAGCAAATACAAAGGTGTATTTAGTAAAAGATATCTACCAAATTGGACTAATGAAGTATTTACAATTTATAAAGTGCAACCAACTATACCTGAAACCTATTTATTAAAGGATAACAAGGGTGAATTACTTCAAGGTGGATTTTATGGACACGAATTGTTGAAATCAACAGTTGGTGATGTATATCTTGTCGAGAAGATTTTACAAAGGAAAAAGGATATGGTTAAAGTCCGGTGGTTAGGGTTTGATAAAAGTGAAGACTCTTGGATTCCTTCAAAAGACTTAGTATAGTTGTTTAATAGCTCATTGTGTGTTTAACCTTTATACAAGATGGAGATTGTACAACAAAAAGATCGATTTAATATAAATAACATTGATGAATTGACAGTTGACAATGATAAGTTAAATCATGGAAAACATGGTGAATTACTACCAAATACGATAAGATGTCTAATAACTGGTCCTTCAAATTGTGGAAAAACTAATGTTGTTTTTAACCTTATAACTAATCCTAAAGGATTGCGTTTTAACAATATATACATTTTTTCAAAATCATTGCAACAACCAAAATATCAATTATTGGATAAAGTACTTGCAAGTGTACCTGAAGTAAATTTTTACAAGTTTAATGCCAGTGAAACAATTATGCAACCAAATGAAGCAAAACCATTTTCTATTTTTATATTTGACGATGTTTCTTGTGAAAATCATGACACAATAAGGAATTATTTTGCTATGGGAAGACATCATATATATTAGATAGTATAGTATATTAGATAGTATATATATTAGATAGTATATATTAGATAGTATATTGGGATAGCATTTATATTGGTCAAACATACAGTAAAATTCCAAAACAACTCATAAGAGACAATGCAAATATGTTGATCATCTTCAAGCAAGATGAAACAAATTTAAAGCATATATATAACGATCATGTAAATGCGGATATGCCATTTGAAAAATTTAAAGAGATGTGTGGCAAAGCATGGAATGAGAAATATAGCTTTCTCGTTATTATGAAGGAAGAAGATATTAAAAATGGTAGATATCGTATAGGGTTGGATAAATTTGTATTTATGCGTTGAACTACCGATGCTACATCTAGTTACACGTTGAACTTCACAGTGTAAACATGGTGAATCAAGAAAAACTATTGAAAGAAATAAAATCACTCAGTGATTCTATTAGGATGAAGAATCGTGCATTGAGGATGGGTTTAAGTGAAAGAGAAGAATTTCTAGAGACTACATTTAAACCTATTACGGAACCTTTAAAACAGATATCAGAAACTATTGGTAAACCTCGTTATGAAGGAGATGTTTTACTACCAGTTTCTAAACAAGAAGTACAAGCATTAAAAAAAGAAGAAGATGATGATTCATACACAAGTGCTAGTGAGCAAGAAGAAGCAAAAGAAGAAGAACCAATTGTTGAAAAGGGAGAAGAACAGCCAATACCTGAAGCTGAACAATCTATTCCAAATTTAACTCAATTGAGTAGCGATATATTACAACATGGACCTCTTAGAAGAAAATATATAATGAAAATGCTAGATGACATGAAATCAAACCCGAATTTGAGTAGATCACACATATACGGAGCAAGAATTGATGGGAATGAATTAAAGATTGGTGATTCAAAGCTTGAAATAACTCAAGACGATTACATCATTATTGGTGAGCATAGATATAAAGGAACAAAAGGATTATATGAATTAATTTTTAAAAATATACCACTAAGATATTCATCCAAAGATTTAAGTGTTTTTAAGGAGATTCTCCAAAATACTAACGCTCATAAAAGAAACTACTTAAAGGATGCAATGATTAATCGTTCACGTGCAACAAAATATAACATCATTATAAAAAAGTTGTTTCCTCCACGAAAATTGCCAACATTACGTACTGCACCAGCGGTGAGACAACCACTGAAAAGAAAATCTTTATCACTTATGGATTTATCACTTCTTGAACAACATGGTAAAAAGAGTAAAGGAGATACTTCAACATCTGGTAAAGGATTGATGAAAAATCTATACAATACAAATGTGATTTACTACAACGACATCAATAAATTGGTTGACCGAATGAGACTATTGCATGAAGCCATGGAAGCCGGTCATACGGGTTTTAATAATGAATGGGTGGCTCTAGTTGATGAACTTAGGAATCGTGGTATAGTTGTATAATTGTCCGCGGATATAAAAGAGTTGCAAGCGTAAGACGTATCAGTTCTAACATGAGCGTCGACAAGTTCGGACGGTACTCCGCGTTAGGAGTGCAAGTTGGAGAAGACAGAAAAAGAAGTGGATTACCGCAAACACCTGAAGGTGACTATAGCATAAGTAATAAACGTTTAAAACTAGTTAAAGATCCAGAAGAAGATACTGATGGAGCAAATTTGAAGACAGTAAAAGAAGCTACTTCAACATCATTGAAATTACATAAGAATACTTACGATGTTAAATCACATAGATTAATTAATGTTGGTAAACCAACTGAAGGTTCTGATGCAATTACTAAAGAGTACTTATCATCTGAACTTTCAAATACTTTAAAATTGCAATGGGGTAATAACTTAAAAGATGGACAAACGTATGATGCTGGAAATTATAGAATAACCAACGTGGGAAATCCCAAAAATGATAAAGATTCAGTTAATAAAGAATATTTACATTCTATAATACCGGAAAAAACTGAACATGGATTTTCTTTTTATAAATTTATTATAAATGACATTGGATACCCAAAGGAAGACGGTGATGCTGTAAACCTAAAATACATCAAGGACAACTGTATTTTACAAGATGTTAATGGAATCGATTGTCATGGTAAAACATTGACAAATGTAAAGTTTGGTTCTCAACCAAAAGATGCTGTTACTATGGAACAATTATCTAAAGAATTAAAAAAGGAAACATCAAATTTTGTAAAACATGAAGATGCCGTGTTAAAGCGGGGAGATAAATTTATACATGGAAATGAAAAGTTTGATTTAATGCAAGGAAAAAATGATGAATGGGATGCAGGACATAAAACAATAACAAATGGAAGATTTGGTATAAAAGATTCAGATGTACCTCTTATGGTACAAACATTAATTGCAAGTGGTGGTAGATTAGATACATACGATGGTCGTAATAGAAGAATAAAAAATATTTATCCTGGTTATGAAGAAGATGATTGTGTTACATTGAAACAAACAATAACTTGGGATAAACACTTTGGGACCAAATATGATGCAAAGATGAAGAAAATAATTAATATTTTACCAGGTGAAGATTCAAATGATGCTGCTACTATTGGACAAGTCATAACAACATCAAAAAGTGATTCAACCGCATATACTTGTAATGATAAATGTATTATGCAGTTACAAGATCCTCAACATCCGAAAGATGCTGTAACTTTAGATTGTTTAATAAGAATAGTGGGTAATTTACTTATTGATACCCACAATCATATAGCTAGTACAACGAGTCATGTGATGATTCAACCCGATGAACGAGAAGCTTGGATTAAAAATAGAATTATAAATCAGTATATAATTAATTTGAATAACTAAGTCTTTAAATATAAAAGATTTTGCACAAGTTATTCATTTGTGTAAAGTATCTCGTGGAGTAAACACGCCAGTTATATAAGACAACATAATGAAGACCGTATCTCTCAGTCATTGTCAAGACAGCGGCAAGAGAGGACGTGGTATAACATCAGCTGCATTATCCCTGCTCAGACGGATTCCAGTTGGTGCTGTTGTAAATCGAACAATAGACACTTTACCATACGAATTACATCTGCCCGGAGGTTATCAATATTGTGGACCTGGAACTAAGTTGGCAAAGCGTTTAGCAAGAGGAGATCCTGGAATTAATAAATTAGATCAAGCTTGCAAGGAACACGATATAGCATATTCAAAGTATAAAGATTCAACAAATAGAGCAATAGCAGATAAAATTCTAGCAGAAAAAGCTTGGCAAAGAGTAAAATCAAGTGACGCAAGTATTGCAGAAAAAGCATCGGCTTGGGCAGTAACTACAGCCATGAAGACGAAAGCAAAGTTAGGTGGTGGAAGAAGTCGCAGAGGAAGACCTGCAAAGAAAGGCGCTCCCAAAAGAGGTGGAAACATTAAAAAAGGACGTCGTAGAACTCATAAGGCAAATGTAAAGAAGACTTCTGTTTGGCAAATGGTAAAAAACGGAGCAGGTTTATACCTAAGACCATACCGTGTGTACTAAATAAGAAGAGTCAATTGATAATTCCAAATAAAGCCTTAACAAATCATCAGTTAAATGATTATGTAAAATGTTTGAAAATACCATTCTTTCGAGGAGTTTTTATGAAAGATGCATTACCAACTAAAATATGGAAAAATGAAACTGGAATAGTAAATTTGGATTCCACCTATGGTCCAGGCACTCATTGGGTATGCTATAAAAAGCTCGGACAAACCGTTTACTACTTTGACAGTTTTGGCAATCTACCACCGCCAAAAGAACTTCAACATTATTTTCGAAACTCCAAAAACATTTTTTACAATTACAAAAGAGAACAACCTAACAATACTGAAATATGTGGGCATTTATGTTTGGAGTTTCTAGCGAAAAGTGTCAGTCAGCTTTAAGATGTCATCGTATACAGTGTCATTGAGTGGAAATTCATCCACATTGAAAAGTACGCTGTTCCCAGCATTGCGTCTATCCAAGGAACGATTATGGGAAGCGGCATTACTTGATTTGACTACCTACAACTCAATTCCCAATGTTACGGAAGGGAAGAATAATTTACTACATTATTATGAAACTAAGGATGCTGCAGGAAAATACTCAGAATTGAAAATAATTACATTTCCTACTGGAGCTTATGAAATCGATGATATAAACCAATTATTACAGAAACAACTCGGAGAAGACAATATCACCGTTAAAGGAAACAATAATACTTTAAAAGCAGAAATAACTTCGAAATATTATATTGATGTCAGCTTGGAACAGTCGATTGGCAGTTTACTTGGATTTACAGATACAAAAAAGAAAATCTTAACTCCTGGAACTACTCATTCAGGTGATTCAACTGTAACAATATTGAATGTAAATAGTATCGATGTCACGTGCAACATTATACACGGATCTTATAGAGATGGAGTTAATCAACATATTTTACATACATTTTATCCAACAGTGGCTCCCGGTTTTAAAATTGTTGAGAAGCCACAAAACTTGATATACCTACCGTTAAACACCAGTTTCATTTCAGACATCGTACTGAACATATTGGATCAAGACGGTCATAGTGTTGACTTTAGAGGAGAAACAATTACTATACGGATACACATCAGAGCAGCAACATAAAAGTCAACATGGGATTATCATTTAAACCGCAACGGAAGAGTCGGGAGCTCAGTAGCTCCTCGACATTGGAAGAGTTAACATCGGAAAACATTCGTTTTCTACAGAAGATTGGATTGAAACTTAACAGCGATGGATATCCTGGATATATCTCAAGGACCAACGTTCGACGAAACACTATGGGAGAAGGAATATCACACGCACAACCCTTACACTTCATCAAAATTAAACAATAACGATGAAATAAGGATCCCCATTCAACAACAAGATATTTACACTTTACCGTGTGAAAGTTACTTGTACATCGAAGGACGGGTATTAAAATTGGATGGAAAAACTGCTTCAACAGTTCCTTTTATAAATAACCCGATGGCATATCTTTTTGATGAAATAAGATATGAAATATCAGGGGTGACGGTTGATTCAACAAAAAAGGTTGGTTTAACAACGACATTGAAAGGATTAACATCATTAACACCGCATGAGAAGAATTCAATAGTCACTGCCGGATGGGTTGCCCCCGATAAAGACACTATAACACCGGCTTCCAACGGTCACTTTGATTTTCATGTACCTTTACGATTGCTTTTGGGATTCGCTGAAGATTACAAACGGGTAATAATAAATGTCAAACAAGAATTAGTATTACTCAGATCTTCAACTAATAAGGACTTGATACTTGCAGACCCTGCAACTACGGAAGATAAACTGGAATGGCAACTACAGTTGGATAAAGTTGTTTGGAGAGTACCTCATGTAAGATTAGCTGATGAACATAGAATCCTATTATTGAGAAAGTTGAAATCTGACCGTGATATTGTGATGCCATTCCGAAGTTGGGAATTTCATGAATACCCTACACTACCTCAGACAGAACGACAAACATGGACCGTCAAGACATCAACTTACTTGGAACGAGCAAGGTACATAATACTCGGTTTTCAAACTAAGCGAAAAGATGTTATCACTGCAAATGCTGGTCAATTTGATCACTGTAAAATAAAGAATTGTAAAGTTTTCCTAAACTCTCAATTCTTTCCCTATGACAATTTGAATGTCATGTTCAGCAAAAAACGTTTTTCCATTTTATACGATATGTATGCAAGATTTCAATCGTCATATTATGGAAAAACTAATACACCACTATTATCACCTGACCAGTATTATTCCAAGGCTCCAATAATTGTAATCGATTGTTCAAAACAAAATGAATCGGTAAAATCATCAAGTGTGGATATAAAAATTGAAATGGAATTTGAAGAACCAGTAGCGGATGGAACTTCGGCATACTGTCTAATTCTACATGATAAAATAGTTACTTACACACCGCTGACCGGAATTGTGAAGAATGTACTTTAAGAAGAATTGTACAACGACTGCAAATTTTTGAGGTTAGAATTATCTGCTTCAATTTTTGAGGTTAGAATTTCATTTGTGAAAGACAAGTTGAAAACAAACAATTATGTAATTGTATAAATTTCAAGGATTTTACGAAAAATATAAAAGCGAGAAAATAATTAGTGGAAACTTCATTCTATCTTCAACCGTCGTATGGGAAACATCATTCGCAAGATGAATTCTACTAACGGAGAAGAAAATACACCTCTAATGGATGATAATAGTTCAGATATAGAAAAACAAGTTGAACGAGAAATGGACGAGTTCCTAAAGTTTAACAAACATAAGAAGAGAGAAGAAGAAGAAGCTGAAAAAGAAGTAAAAAGGAAGAAGGTTGAAGTTAACATTACAACCAATATTTTAACAGAAGTATTTCTTCGGATTATCTACCCAATTTCTTCATGCATGACAAAAAGTATATCAGTTGGAATTTTAAAATCAATGGATTATTCACCAATTGTTATTTTAAATCATGGAAACAAAATGGTTACTTTCAGTGAAACTACTTGGGAATCTCTCATGAAACATTTACATCTTTTGGAGTGCTATTTAAGTAACAACACATTTGGAAGAAGAACAAGATTAAGTTTATTGGAATCAAATATTGAAGTTGATATAGTAAAACATCGTGGAGGACAAATTGTTCGCTTCAGAGATTTAACTACCCACAATGTTAAATTATATTTTACTAAAGAAGAATTTTACACTTTAAGTTGTACTACCGGTCCCGTCACCAGATATTTGAAACAACTAATATTTTCAAGTGCAATAATTAAAGACTATCTAATCGATACATTGGACAAACAACCTTTTGTTCCAATTTTATACGGTCCCGTGGATACTTCAATCTTTAATAGAATACCTCAAGAAGTTGAAATGTGGAGACAATTAAACAACTATCACACCAATTTTAATATCGATGAAGTGGCACAAGAAGTGAAAGAAGAAGAACAATCCTGTCTGTTATAAACGTCGGCTCATTCAATTTTTAAGTCAGTTGTTAATAAGACTTCATCATGAATAAACGGGTTTCGTTTTCTAATGCACCACACATAATGGAAGTTAAAAGAGGTATAATTGAATTTCAAGCTTTCCGAGGAAATGATGGTAATTTTATTATTAAAGAATTAGTAATCTTGGACATGAACACATCAGTAGCTTATCATTATTTGTTCAAACCTCCAGTACCATTTAATAGACTAACAACTAAAGCGAAAGTTACAAACAAATGGTTGAACAAACATTTTCACAACTTAAGATGGGATGAAGGTTTCATTAATTATAACATGATGCCGCACATTATGAATCATTATTGTAAAGAGTTTAAAATTATCTACACAAGAGGATTGGAAAAAGCAAATTGGATACAATCATTTACAAGCAACGAAGTGATTAATGCAATAATTGATAAAGATTTCCAATGCTACTTCAACGAACTTTGTATTTCATCAAAAAGTTTTAAACATCGAAGGTCGCAGTGCGCTTTAAAGAATGCCTACCGCTTGAATAGTTTCCTTCAAAAAAGTGGTGGGGGTAGTGTCGACTATAAAAGTGAGAGCGCTACCATGACACAGCATGAGTATTACTCGAACCTCCGAAGAGACAACATCTCCAACGGACATTCTTATTTACAAGAAAATTAACAATAACATCAAGATGGCATCGCAGAACTTACTTCAAAATTTGGTCGATCAGTTCAACGCTCATTCTAAATCATCAATTCTACCTACGAAGAAATGTTCTGAACTAAAAGAAGAAAAACATTACATTATTCATACGATCAAGAAAATGGAAACTTCAGTAGGTGATGCTATTAATTGCACATTGAGCGAGGCACCGTATACAGTTGGTGACGAACCGAAGTTTCAAATCTTCCTACCTACACGTTTTGTACAACTTCTTCAAAATGAAGATCTTCGTGTAGTTCAACCCGGTGCACTCTATTTGGTTTCGCACGGACCAAGTGGAAATAACTCTACTGAACTTACAATTCATGTAACACCTACTAGTAGTGGGAAAAAGCCACTTCTAAACCGGAAGTGACGTCAGCTGCCAGGTCAGCTGCAGGGGTCAGATGGTGTCAGCTGCCAGGGCAGCTGCAGGGTGCAGATGGCGAGAGCATATGCCCTGAATTTGAAGTAGAATTGGGCATGAATGAAGAGTTAGTTGAAAAGTAAAATTCAACTGTGTTAACTAAACTCTAAAAGTTGAACAAAAATTAAGAGTAAGATGAAAACTGAAATTCAACAGTTATAACTGGGGGCCTGGAAAGTATGTCAAGGTCATCCAGAGTAAGTTTTAAAAAAGCCTACCCAACTACCACCAGAAATAGTTCAAAGTTGAACTAGTTGGTGATAGTGGGATAATTAATTCATTCGTGCCATGGGAGAGGTGTTTATTGTTTGAAAGTTGGCGATTGAATGAGAAGCGCCGCCTAGGGAGAGGGCTTATAAAATGGCAACCTTCTCCCCACCACCCCTTCCCCCACTCCTTTAGACCAATAACCGGTCGCCGACTCTATGTGGTGAAACTGAACTAGACATTGCGGCCGCCATGGATAAGTCTAACCTCAAACCTTAGCTTAGCTGAAGAGAATAGAGCAGCATGAAGTAGGAATTGTGGTGACAGCGCTTATATGAGGAATAGTAGGGGTAAAATAAAAAAACTTGTTGAACACAGTCGATAGGTGTAACAAGTTCAAAGTTGTTGAATTGTAACATAGAATGCAAAATGTTGTAAATAACATTATCATCAACATTAACCTGCGAAGTCTTTGAGTATAATGGGTTAAAACTGTACTTCTTTCTAACTCTATTTAAATTAGTTTTACACTTTGAAATTGAAGGTTTAGAAGTACTTCGTAATATGTGTTGTGTTCGCAAAAGCTTTAATTTTAAACATTGTGCACTCATCATAACCGATGTGTTAAGTTTAGAAGTTAAAATAAGACTGAGATATAAAATGAAGTGTAAAAGAAATTGAAACAGAAAGCCAGAGTAGTAATTTTATAGGTTAGAATTTACGAAGGCTATTCCATGGATAATTCTAACCTCAAACCTAGTAAGTGAAGTAGTCATAACATAAAACTAACGAGAGATGATGACCGAGCGGATGCGAGGCAATGAATGTTTGTAGCGCGATAAACTACCCACCTTTATAGAGGCAATAACTCCAGCCAGATGGCGGCAGATGGCAAGCAAATGACTGGTTGACCGACTTTCACCTGAGTAGTAAGAGAAGTAGGGTTCTGTGTCTATCCCTACTCCTTGGGGTCAATGACCGACCGGAAAGGTCAATGACCTCCCCCCCCCCTCCACCCCCCCCTCCAACCCCCTCCCCCCCCTCCCCCCCCCGAAAAAATGGAGCCCCCCCCCTTCCCCCACTCCTTCCCCCACTCCTTCCCCCACTCCTCCAGGTCAATGGCCGGTCACCACCGGTTGTTGACTTTATGTGGTGAAACCAGACTAAATATGGCAGCTGCCATGGATAATTCTAACCTCAAACCTGCTGCGCATGCAACAAGTTCTCCGGATCGGAATGAGTCTATGCTATGCGCATGCGCCTAGTCCTGTATTACTCACTTTAGCGCTACTGCACATTGATAATTCTAACCTCAAACCTTGGATTTGTGTTGTTGCGCATGCGCCGCTCCCCACTCCTTTGCCTTCCTTTTACACTGGTGCGAACTGGACTGGATTGAACACTGTACTGGAGTGAAACAACTTCCCCCACTACTCGAGAATCCGAGGAGCAATACGAGCCTGATCTTAGCGTCAGTCGTCAACAAACTTTCATAGCGAAAGGTTGTTGGCGACTCAGCAAGAGGTTTCAAATATATAGTAGGCCTATATATATTTGAACTTCTTCTACTATGTTGCGTTTTTTAATGCAATGTGGTATGTGTGTGTGTGTGTGTGTGTGTTTAGTTTTAAGTTGTATTTAATTTAAGAAATAATTTGCGCATTGCGATGTTAGTTATAAGTTGGGTTTAGCATTAAGGTGTATTAATTTTAAGAGGTGTTTAGCATTAAGGTGTATTAATTTTAAGAATAATGAAGGTATTTGGTTGTGTTGAATTATTTGGTTTTTAATAATGATGTGTTGTTAGTTTTAAGTGTTGATATTAATAATTTATGTCGTTGTTTTGCCTTTCAGCTAGATGTTAGGGGGTAGATTAACTGTAAATTCAGAAGTTCAGTTGAACTTCACTTAGAAGGGGTGGGACATCCGCAAATTGCGGACTAGGTTTTTTGCATTTTGTTTAGGAATATGATGGGTGGGATTAGTTTGGGTGGGGTTAGAGTTGCGTTTCTGCATTAGGTGTTCCAGTTTCCCTTGGAATTCATGGTTACGGTAGACCCGGACCGGACCGTTACGGTAGACCCGGACGGTCCAAACAAAATTGCGTCGATGTCCCTTGCAGAACGTAACTAGTGGGTTGGGAGTGGGAACCGTTAGGCAAACAGGGTGGTGGGAACAGTATTACTGTTCCCATCACCTTGGATCATTATAAATCTTGAATGACCTTGACCCACTTTTGGAAGGGTCAATGACCCCCCCCCCCCCGAAAAAATGGAGTCGATTCCCCCCCCCCCCTTCCCCCACTCCTACCCCCCACTCCTTCCCCCACTCCTTCCCCCACTACTCCGGGTGAACGACCGGTCATGACCTGAAAAATTAAAATGGCTATAGCTTGATAACGGATTGACGGATTTGGACAAGCGATACATCATTGAAAAGGTCTATGTAAGACAAACATTTTGGTAAAAGAAGAATTTGGTTATCTTATTTTAGTCAAAAGTTATGCGAATTATTTTAAATAAATACCTTCTCTTTTCCCTTTTCCCCCACCTCCCAGGTCAATAATCAGTCTTGGCCAGCTGCTACCCCTCTCATTTGCATATTGTTATAAAAGACGCACCGACTGCGGCTAACATTTCATTCTGATTCCAGACGTTACGCTGCGAACTTGGAGCCACAACCATGTCATCTCTGCCAACTACAACTTCTACTTTAACTTCTACTTCAACTTCTACTATGGCTGTTACTGCACCAAAGAAAACTCTTCGTCTGAAAAATCCTCCTGACTGGTACAAGAAGCAACTTGGATCCAAACCTTCAACTTCTGGCACTATTCTTCCGCCTATCAAGACTTCTAAACTTCGAAGCATTTTTTCACCGCCTTCTTCTTCTACTTCGCTTTCAAACGACTCCACACCGCCATCAACCATCATGCTGCCTCCACAGAAGCCAGCTCCCCGTCTTAATACCCCTTCATTTGAAACTTTGCTTCATAGTCTTAGTACACCTATCATTCCACTGTCACCATTGCCTCCTACCCCACCACTTACTATGCCTGAAGACCACACCTATCATAAAACTAAATCCACTAAGCCTACTCCCAAACCTGCTCCTAAGCCTGCTCCTTCAGAGCAATTTCAATTATTACAAGAAGAGCGTCGTAGGGCATTTAGCCGTCCCACTACTTGCCCTGAAGTGCTCACTAGGGGAATTAAGAAAGGATCAGCTTGTGGGAGGAAATGTGTTAAAAATGAAAGTTTTTGCCGTGTACATATCGTGAAACATATTTCTGAACCACAACTGACAGAAATCCCCACCGTTGAAGACGATCCTAAAATAATATCCGTCAGAGGAGAGAGGCTTAAGAAAGGTTTGAAATATTTTTTTCTAAGTGTTGTTGACCACCAACACATTTTGGCAAAATGTAACGGCTTAAAATATAAAATTAGAGTTTGTGAGAATTTGTGTAAAGAGAAGAGATTTAACACTTTAGATTCTCAAGACTTTCTCCTCAGGGATAAAAAGGATCGTATTACAAGGTGGGGGCGTAAACAGTAAATTCACTTAGTTTTTTCCAAATTGTTGCTAAAAAAATAATGGGGGAGAAACACAATGCGTTATAGCGTTGTGTTTCTCCCCCATTATTTTTTAACACTCTAAGTCCCGTGACCTACTAACCTACTTCCATTTGAGTAGTAAGAAAAGTACTTCCGATGTTTTTCTACAACCTGAAGACATTTTAAATAATGATAGTGAGAGTGAGGATGATGATGATTATACTGTTGAACTTAGTGAAGAACGTAAGGTTATAGCAATTGATCCACAATTTCCATTTGATACAATAGAAAAGTTTATAGTTGAAGCTAATAAATGGTTAAATTTAGGATGTTATGTACGAATTGACTCTTTTATATTGTATGGTGATAGTCATTCTTTCCTTGTCACACCAAATGACAGAGACCGCATGTTGCAGTGGGCACAATCTATGATGGAGTGCTATGAACAAGGTGTGGACACTGGCGGCTATTTTCTTGCACAACTAGTGTAATAACAAATTACCCTTCCCCCCCATGTAGTGAAAAAGGAAAAGAAATATTAGGAATCTAATTATAATACTTCCTTCCACATATAAAGAAGAGGGGGAAAGGAGTGGGGATTATAAAGTGGTGGGGGAATGTGTATAAATGCAGGTTGTTTGAAGAGACTTTTATTATTATTGTGGCTTTAGCAGAAACAACATGGAGTTTAAATCTGCAGCAAAAATAAGGAATAATATAATAAAGAAAGAAATTCGCAAGAAAGAAAAGATTGAACTTATAAAATTACAACTTATAATACCTTCCATTGAAATTGGATGTAGCAAACTAAAGACTTTGGTGAAAACTAACGAATATTTATTACAATTGCTAAAAACAATCGAAGAGTTGAAGAGAAAGAATGGACATTCTACATAGTAAAATTTGAACATTTTAATATAAATAAGTAAACTGAAAAAAGTAGATGTAGAATAGAGAGCGAGGAATAGATCACTTTGTGGTAATGGACTAACATGCCACTTAGTGCTCTATTCCTCGTTCTCGCGTTAAAATTGGATTACCTTGACCTATTTGTTCGACTGTTAGAATTTGGTTAACACTGTTGAATTTCAGTTTTGAACTAATGTTTATTCTTGTTCAAATGTTAGAGTTTCTTAACACTGTCGAATTTTAGTTTTGAACTAACTTTTAATTTATGCGAATTTTTAGTTCAACTCTAGTTAATTTATATGCAAATTTAGTTCAACCAAGTGCCTGTGCTCTAGCCATTTCCACCCTAACATTTGTTTTTTCAACATCTGTCCCATAACATCTGTCCTAATAGATGTTTGGAGGGCAGGTGTTTGGTTTTAAAAGTAACTAAAATTAGTTGGGTGGGGGAAAGTTAGTTAAAGCTTGAATATAAAGAAGTATATACTAAAACTCCAATGGGAATAAAGAACATGAATGAACAATTAGTTTGTAGAAGGTTAATATTTTTATTTAAAAAGTTTGATTTCCTTGTATAGTGAAGAAGATGAAATAGTGGTGGGGGGACCGTTATAAAAGGAGGAACGCGAGAGCCCATTTCATTTCTTGGCAAAATTTCGAAGAGTAAACATCTCAACATGTATCGTTGCGATAAATGTTCGGAATCGTTTCACGATGAAATTCTATTAGACTGTCATAAAGAACTAATTCACAACAACCCAGAAGAAAAACAAGAACAACAAGAACAAGAACAACAAGAAGAACAAGAACAAGAACAAGAACAAGAACAAGAACAACAAGAAGAACAAGATGAAATAACAGCAACATCTTCAACTACTTTACCGAATCTACAAGTATTTGCATTACCCGGTAAAGTAGTAATGCATCATAAGATTCAAAATGAAAACTTGAAGCTAGAAGAATTTATTAGAGAAGCAAAACCAATCGTAAGTAAAATTTTAAAAGAAGAATTGAAAAGATTAAACTTTCTTAAATTTGGTTTACTACTAGAAGCTATGTTTATAAATGTACAAGAAGAATTATCACCAAGAGGATTCATAACAAAAAACCGAACCATTATGGAAAGTTCAAACATTGATTCAATAATAGAAAATTGTATAGAAGAAATATTAACAAAAATTCAGGAACACGAAGGAAGAGGATCCGGATGGAGTCTTACAAGTATTGAAGTATTAGATATAAGAGTTCACAAACATGGATATGGACTAATGGGATCTAGTTACATTCCTTTACCAAAAAGAATTGAAAATACAAAATCTTGTGTTAATGTTAAAAATGAAGACAATGAATGTTTTCGTTATGCAATGACAGCTAAATTTGTACCACCACTTCATGTGAATAGACCTAATCAAGAATATGAAAATCAAAGATTTAGATACAATTTTCAAGGAATCACTTATCCTGTATCACTGAAAGATATATCAAAATTTGAGAAGAAAAATCCTGGTACGTCTATCAATGTTTTTGCATTAGATAGTTCAAACAAAGTGTATCCTTTACGTATTGCAAAAGAAGAGCTACCAGATCATACGGATTTACTACTACTAACGCGAGGAGATGTGTCTCACTATGTGTACATAAAGCAATTTGATCGTCTTGTTAATAAGCAGCTTTCTAAAGATCGACACAGAAAGTTAATTTGCAAGAGATGTTTCAATTTTAAACGAGATGGGCTACACTCAAGAGAATGGTTACAAGAGCACAAAAGATTATGTAACAATAATTATGAAGCAAAGATTATTTTACCTTCGGAAAGCAGAGCATTTGTTACATTTGAAAAGGTTCATCATCAGTACCGTATTCCTCTAGTTGTGTATGCGGACTTTGAATCAACACTTGTTCCTGTTGAAGATGAAAATTGTGAAGCTAGAAAAAGTGTCAAGTATCAAATGCACAAACCAAACAGTTTTTGTTTAATGGTTAAATCAACATTATCAGAAGAACATTTAAACAGATATGGATTAACTTCAGAACCTCTAATATATCGTGGTGAAAATGTAGAAAAAATATTTCTTGATCACTTATATTCAATAGCTGGAAATGCACAAAGATTATATACAAATATTGTACCAATGAAACCGATGGAGGAAGAAGAAGAAATTCAACATGAAAATGCAACTCGATGTTTCTTATGCAAAAATGATTTTACTATTGAGAATTATAAAGTTAAAGATCATGATCACCTCACAGGTTATTACAGGGGTGCTGCTTGTAATAAATGCAACTTAAGCTATCGTTTACCACTATTTATTCCTGTGGTTCTGCATAACCTCAGTGGGTACGATGCTCATTTTATAATACCTGAACTAGGAAGAGACGACGGTAAAATCGATGTGTTAGCTGAAACTTCAGAGAAGTTCATAAGTTTTTCCAAAGAAGTTGGAAACATGAAACTAAGATTCTTGGACTCCTACAGATTTATGCCGTCGAGTTTGTCCAAACTTTCAGAAAATTTAAGGAAACAAGATTTCATCGAAACAAAGAAGATTGTAAATAACGACAAACTGGATTTGGTACTTCGGAAAGGTGTGTTTCCATATGATTACATAGACAGTTTAGAAAGATTTAATGAAACATCACTTCCGGCTAAAGAAGAATTCAAAAGTAAACTTTATGACATGGACATATCTCAAGAGGACTATGATCATGCATGTAAAGTATGGAACGATTTAGGATTTAGAACATTGGGAGAATATTCAGATTTTTATGTTAAATTGGATGTAACTTTACTATGTGATATAATGGAAGAATTTAGAAATACATGTTTTGCAGCATATGGATTGGACCCTCTTCATTCGTACACTTCACCTGGATTAGCATGGCAAGCTATGTTGAAAGAAACAAATTGTAAAATACAACTTCTTACTGATATAGATATGGTTATGATGTTAGAGTCAGGAGTTCGAGGGGGATTGACGCAAAGCGTTACACGACATTTCAAGGCGAACAACAAGTATCTGCCCGATTATGATGCATCAAAACCAACAACATTCCTGGGTTATTTTGATGCAAATAACTTATACGGATGGGCAATGTCGAATCCCCTTCCATATGATAATTTTAAATGGATAGATCCAGAATCGATTGGAAACATAATGGATATACCGAAGCATGGTGAAACTGGTTACATTTTTGATGTTAATTTTGAATATCCTGAACATCTTCATGATCAACATTATGATTTACCACTTCTTCCTAAGACTGAAATTTCCCCTACTGGAAGATGGCCAAAATTAATGATGACTTTAACCGACAAGTCTCGATATGTTGGACACTACTGGATGATACAACAAGCTTTAGACTTAGGATTGAGAATTACAAAAATTAATCGAGTACTACAATTTTCTCAATCTTGTTGGTTAAAACCTTACATCGACAACAACACAAGAAGAAGAGCCACCGCTACATCAAGTTTTCAAAAAGATTTTTTCAAATTAATGAATAACGCAATATTTGGCAAAACTTTGGAAAACAAAAGGAAACATAAGGATATCAAATTGGTAACTGATCCAGTAAAATTACAGAAATTGGTGCAACAACCAAACTTTGGTTCATCTATAATTATTAATGAAAATCTAGTTGTTATTTCCATGAACAAGAAGTCAGTTACAATGGATCGTCCTTTGTATCTTGGAATGTCAATCTTGGATATTTCAAAAACACATATGTACGAGTTTCATTATAAGAAGATGGTTAACTATTATGGAAGAGAGAACATTGGTATTGCATATATGGACACGGATGCACTAATTTACTGGATTAAAACAAATGACATGTATGAAGATCTACGCACCTTTATATATAAAGATGATTTCGACTTTTCCGATTATCCTAAGGATCATCCAAATTACGACTATGACAGAAATAAGAAAGTATTGGGAAAATTTAAAGATGAAACAAATGGTGTGCCGATGATGGAAATTGTAGCATTAATGTCCAAACTGTATTCATTTCAACTGTACATAAACGAGAGGAACGAACATCAAGTCACGAAGAAGGCCAAAGGAATAAAAACTTCTTTCCTGAAGAAGAACGTACAGTTTGAACATTATAAAAGATGTTTGTTTGAAAATGTTGAAACAACTGCAACGTTCAACACTATTAGAAGTTATAATCATCAACTATTTAGTGTCAAACAAACAAAGTGGGCATTAAGCTACAAAGATGACAAGCGCCATATTTTAGAAGATAAAATTAATACTTTACCATTCGGCCACTACTCTCTAAACCCTATCGACCAGTAAACCTATTCTTCGTCCTCTACCTTCTTCCTTTTTCCTTTCCGTAAAGAAGAGGGGACATGGCAAGCCCAATGCCATGTTCCCTCTTTTTTACACTAATATGAATTGGCCTTGACCTATATTCAAACTATATAAATGAGAATAAACTATTCTATGGATCAGTATTTTTACATGCGGTGTACAAGCAACATCTGAAGATGGAAAGTGTGAAGGACAAGATTGTAAATGAACTACATAAACCAGCAAGAAGAAGATTTCCAAGAAGAAGTACAATCATTAAAGGGATGAATGATCTTTATCAAGCTGATCTCATTGAAATGATACCGCACAGTAAATTAAACAAAGGATTTAAATATATTTTAACAATTATAGACTGTTTTACTAAAATAGCTGACGCTTTACCATTGAAGGACAAGACTGGTAAAAGTGTTACAAAAGCTATGGAAACCACAATACAAAGAAATAAATTTAAAATTAAACATCTACAGACCGATGATGGAAAAGAATATTTTAATAAAGACTTTAGAGCTTTGATGAAGAAATATCAAATAAATCATTATTCTACAAATTCTGAAGTTAAAGCTTCAATAATTGAAAGATTCAATAGAACATTGAAAGGTGCGATGTATAAACAATTTTCAAAACGAGGATCATATGTGTGGTATGACATATTACCACAACTTATAAAACAGTATAACAACAAATATCATCGTACCATTGGAATGAAACCTATCCAGGTAAACAGTGCTAATGCGAAAATTGTATTACAACGCATTAAAAATAATACAACACCGAAATTAGAAAAATTGCAACCAAAGAAGTTCAAGGTCAACGATAAAGTTCGTATAAGCAAATACAAAGGTGTATTTAGTAAAAGATATCTACCAAATTGGACTAATGAAGTATTTACAATTTATAAAGTGCAACCAACTATACCTGAAACCTATTTATTAAAGGATAACAAGGGTGAATTACTTCAAGGTGGATTCTACGGACACGAATTGTTGAAATCAACAGTTGGTGATGTATATCTTGTCGAGAAGATTTTACAAAGGAAAAAGGATATGGTTAAAGTCCGGTGGTTAGGGTTTGATAAAAGTGAAGACTCTTGGATTCCTTCAAAAGACTTAGTATAGTTGTTTAATAGCTCATTGTGTGTTTAACCTTTATACAAGATGGAGATTGTACAACAAAAAGATCGATTTAATATCAATAACATTGATGAATTGACAGTTGACAATGATAAGTTAAATCATGGAAAACATGGTGAATTACTACCAAATACGATAAGATGTCTAATAACTGGTCCTTCAAATTGTGGAAAAACTAATGTTGTTTTTAACCTTATAACTAATCCTAAAGGATTGCGTTTTAATAATATATACATTTTTTCAAAATCATTGCAACAACCAAAATATCAATTATTGGATAAAGTACTTGCAAGTGTACCTGAAGTGAATTTTTACAAGTTTAATGCCAGTGAAACAATTATGCAACCGAATGAAGCAAAACCATTTTCTATTTTTATATTTGACGATGTTTCTTGTGAAAATCATGACACAATAAGGAATTATTTTGCTATGGGAAGACATCATAATATTGATAGCATTTATATTGGTCAAACATACAGTAAAATTCCAAAACAACTTATAAGAGACAATGCAAATATGTTGATCATCTTCAAGCAAGATGAAACAAATTTAAAGCATATATATAATGATCATGTAAATGCGGATATGCCATTTGAAAAATTTAAAGAGATGTGTGGCAAAGCATGGAATGAGAAATATAGCTTTCTCGTTATTATGAAGGAAGAAGATATTAAAAATGGTAGATATCGTATAGGGTTGGATAAATTTGTATTTATGCGTTGAACTACCGATGCTACATCTAGTTACACGTTGAACTTCACAGTGTAAACATGGTGAATCAAGAAAAACTATTGAAAGAAATAAAATCACTCAGTGATTCTATTAGGATGAAGAATCGTGCATTGAGGATGGGTTTAAGTGAAAGAGAAGAATTTCTAGAGACTACATTTAAACCTATTACGGAACCTTTAAAACAGATATCAGAAACTATTGGTAAACCTCATTATGAAGGAGATGTTTTACTACCAGTTTCTAAACAAGAAGTACAAGCATTAAAAAAAGAAGAAGATGATGATTCATATACAAGTGCTAGTGAGCAAGAAGAAACAAAAGAAGAAGAAGAACCAATTGTTGAAAAGGAAGAAGAACAGCCAATACCAGAAGCAGAACAATCTATTCCAAATTTAACTCAATTGAGTAGCGATATATTACAACATGGACCTCTTGGAAGAAAATATATAATGAAAATGCTACATGACATGAAATCAAACCCGAATTTGAGTAGATCACACGTATACGGAGCAAGAATTGATGGGAATGAATTGAAGATTGGCGATTCAAAGCTTGAAATAACACAAGACGATTACATCATTATTGGTGAGCATAGATATAAAGGAACAAAAGGATTATATGAATTAATTTTTAAAAACATACCACTAAGATATTCATCCAAAGATTTAAGTGTTTTTAAGGAGATTCTACAAAATACTAACGCTCATAAAAGAAACTACTCAAAGGATGCAATGATTAATCGTTCACGTGCAACAAAATATAACATCGTTATAAAAAAGTTGTTTCCTCCACGAAAATTGCCAACATTACGTACTGCACCAGCGGTGAGACAACCACTGAAAAGAAAATCTTTATCACTTATGGATTTATCACTTCTTGAACAACATGGTAAAAAGAGTAAAGGAGATACTTCAACATCTGGTAAAGGATTGATGAAAAATCTATACAATACGAATGTGATTTACTACAATGATATCAATAAATTGGTTGATAGAATGAGACTATTGCATGAAGCCATGGAAGCCGGTCATACAGGTTTGAATAATGAATGGGTGGCTCTAGTTGATGAACTTAGGAATCGCGGTATAGTCGTATAATTGTCCGTGGATATAAAAGAGGTGCAAGCATAAGACGTATCAGTTCTAACATGAGCGTCGACAAGTTCGGACGGTACTCCGCTTTAGGAGTGCAAGTTGGAGAAGACAGAAAAAGAAGTGGATTACCGCAAACACCTGAAGGTGACTATAGCATAAGTAATAAACGTTTAAAACTAGTTAAAGATCCAGAAGAAGATACTGATGGAGCAAATTTGAAGACAGTAAAAGAAGCTACTTCAACATCATTAAAATTACATAAGAATACTTATGATGTTGAATCACATAGATTAATTAATGTTGGTAAACCAACTGAAGGTTCTGATGCAATTACTAAAGAGTACTTATCATCTGAACTTTCAAATACTTTAAAATTGCAATGGGGTAACAACTTAAAAGATGGACAAACATATAATGCTGGAAATTATAGAATAACCAACGTGGGAAATCCCAAAAATGATAAAGATTCAGTTAATAAAGAATATTTACATTCTATAATACCGGAAAAAACTGAACATGGATATTCTTTTTATAAATTTATTATAAATGACATTGGATACCCAAAGGAAGACGGTGATGCTGTAAACCTAAAATACATCAAGGACAACTGTATTTTACAAGATGTTAATGAAATCGATTGTCATGGTAAAACATTGACAAATGTAAAGTTTGGTTCTCAACCAAAAGATGCTGTTACTATAGAACAATTATCTAAAGAATTAAAAAAGGAAACATCCAATTTTGTAAAACATGAAGATGCCGTGTTAAAGCGGGGAGATAAATTTATACATGGAAATGAAAAGTTTAATTTAATGCAAGGAAATAATGATGAATGGGATGCAGGACGTAAAACAATAACAAATGGAAGATTTGGTATAAAAGATACAGATGTACCTCTAATGGTGCAAACATTAATTGCTACTGGTGGTACATTAGGTACATACAATGGTCGTAATAGAAGAATAAAAGATATTTATCCTGGTTACGAAGCAAATGATTGTGTTACAATGAAACAAACAATAACTTGGGATAAACACTTTGGGACCAAATATGATGCAAAGATGAAGAAAATAATTAATATTTTATTAGGCGAAGATTCAAATGATGCTGCTACTATTGGACAAGTCATAAAAACATCAAAAAGTGATTCAACAGCTTACACATGTAATGATAAACGTATTATGCAATTACATGATCCTCAACATCCAAAAGATGCTGTAAATTTAGATTGTTTAATAAGAATAGTGGGCAATTTACTTATTGATACCCATAATCATATAGCTAGTACAACGAATCATGTGATGATTCAACCCGATGAACGAGAAGCTTGGATTAAAAATAGAATTATAAATCAGTATATAATTAATTTGAATAACTAAGTGTTTAAATATAAAAAATTATACATAACTTATTCATTTATGTAATGTATCTTGTGGAGTAAACACACCAGTTTATATAAGACTACATAATGAAGGCTGTATCACTCAGTCATCATCAAGACAGCAACAAGAGAGGACGTGGTATAACTTCAACTGCGTTATCCCTGCTTAGACGGATACCTATTGGTGCTGTTGTAAATCGAGCAATAGACGCTTTACCATACGAATTACATCTGCCCGGAGGTTATCAATATTGTGGACCTGGAACTAAGTTGGCAAAACGTTTAGCAAGAGGAGATCCTGGAATTAATAAATTAGATCAAGCTTGCAAAGAACACGATATAGCATATTCAAAGTATAAAGATTCAACAAATAGATCAATAGCAGATAAAATTCTAGCGGAAAAAGCTTGGCAAAGAGTAAAATCAAGTGACGCAAATATTGCAGAAAAAGCAGCAGCTTGGGCAGTAACTACAGCCATGAAGACAAAAGCAAAGTTAGGTGGTGGAAGACGTCGCAGAGGAAGACCTGCAAAGAGAGGCGCTCCCAAAAGAGGTGGAAACATTAAAAAAGGACGTCGTAGAACTCATAAGGCAAGTGTAAAGAAGACTTCTGTTTGGCAAATGGTAAAAAACGGAGCAGGTTTATACCTAAGACCATACCGTGTGTACTAAATAAGAAGAATCAATTGATAATTCCAAATAAAGCCTTAACAAATCATCAGTTAAATGATTATGTAAAATGTTTGAAAATACCATTCTTTCGAGGAGTTTTTATGAAAGATGCATTACCAACTAAAATATGGAAAAATGAAACTGGAATAGTAAATTTGGATTCCACCTATGGTCCAGGCACTCATTGGGTATGCTATAAAAAACTTGGACAAACCATTTACTACTTTGACAGTTTTGGCAATCTACCACCGCCAAAAGAACTGCAACATTATTTTCGAAACTCCAAAAACATTTTTTACAATTACAAAAGAGAACAACCTAACAATACTGAAATATGTGGGCATTTATGTTTGGAGTTTCTAGCGAAGAGTGTCAGTCAGCTTTAAGATGTCATCGTATACAGTGTCACTGAGTGGAAATTCATCCACATTGAAAAGTACGCTGTTCCCAGCATTGCGTCTATCCAAGGAAAGATTATGGGAAGCGGCATTACTTGATTTGACTACCTACAATTCAATTCCTAATGTTACAGAAGGAAAAAACAATTTACTACATTATTATGAAACTAAGGATGCTGCAGGAAAATACTCAGAATTGAAAATAATTACATTTCCTACTGGAGCTTATGAAATTGATGATATAAACCAATTATTACAGAAACAACTCGGAGAAGACAATATCACCGTTAAAGGAAACAATAATACTTTAAAAGCAGAAATAACTTCAAAATATTATATTGATGTCAGCTTGGAACAGTCGATTGGCAGTTTACTTGGATTTACAGATACAAAAAAGAAAATCTTAACTCCTGGAACTACTCATTCAGGTGATTCAACTGTAACAATATTGAAAGTAAATAGTATTGATGTCACGTGCAACATTATACACGGATCGTATAGAGATGGAGTTAATCAACATATTTTACATACATTTTATCCAACAGTGGCTCCCGGTTTTAAAATTGTTGAGAAGCCACAAAACTTGATATACCTACCGTTAAACACCAGTTTCATTTCAGACATCGTACTGAACATATTGGATCAAGACGGTCATAGTGTTGACTTTAGAGGAGAAACAATTACTATACGGATACACATCAGAGCAGCAACATAAAAGTCAACATGGGATTATCATTTAAACCGCAACGGAAGAGTCGGGAGCTCAGTAGCTCCTCGACATTGGAAGAGTTAACATCGGAAAACATTCGTTTTCTACAGAAGATTGGATTGAAACTTAACAGCGATGGATATCCTGGATATATCTCAAGGACCAACATTCGACGAAACACTATGGGAGAAGGAATATCACACGCACAACCCTTACACTTCATCAAAATTAAACAATAACGATGAAATAAGGATCCCCATTCAACAACAAGATATTTACACTTTACCGTGTGAAAGTTACTTGTACATCGAAGGACGGGTATTAAAATTGGATGGAAAAACTGCTTCAACAGTTCCTTTTATAAATAACCCGATGGCATATCTTTTTGATGAAATAAGATATGAAATATCAGGGGTGACGGTTGATTCAACAAAAAAGGTTGGTTTAACAACGACATTGAAAGGATTAACATCATTAACACCGCATGAGAAGAATTCAATAGTCACTGCCGGATGGGTTGCCCCCGATAAAGACACTATAACACCAGCTTCCAATGGTCACTTTGATTTTCATGTACCTTTACGATTGCTTTTGGGATTCGCTGAAGATTACAAACGGGTAATAATAAATGTCAAACAAGAATTAGTATTACTCAGATCTTCAACTAATAAGGACTTAATACTTGCAGACCCTGCAACTACGGAAGATAAACTGGAATGGCAACTACAGTTGGATAAAGTTGTTTGGAGAGTACCTCATGTAAGATTGGCCGATGAACATAGAATCCTATTATTGAGAAAGTTAAAATCTGACCGTGATATTGTGATGCCATTCCGAAGTTGGGAATTTCATGAATACCCTACACTACCTCAGACAGAAAGACAAACATGGACCGTCAAGACATCAACTTACTTGGAACGAGCAAGGTACATAATACTCGGTTTTCAAACTAAGCGAAAAGATGTTATCACTGCAAATGCTGGTCAATTTGATCACTGTAAAATAAAGAATTGTAAAGTTTTCCTAAACTCTCAATTCTTTCCCTATGACAATTTGAATGTCATGTTCAGCAATAAACGTTTTTCCATTTTATACGATATGTATGCAAGATTTCAATCATCATATTATGGAAAGACTAATACACCACTATTATCACCTGACCAGTATTATTCCAAGGCTCCAATAATTGTAATCGATTGTTCAAAACAAAATGAATCGGTAAAATCATCAAGTGTGGATATAAAAATTGAAATGGAATTTGAAGAACCAGTAGCGGATGGAACTTCGGCATACTGTCTAATTCTACATGATAAAATAGTTACTTACACACCGCTGACCGGAATTGTGAAGAATGTACTTTAAGAAGAATTGTACAACTGCAAATTTTTGAGGTTAGAATTATCTGCTTTTATTTTTGAGGTTAGAATTTCATTTGTGAAAGACAAGTTGAAAACAAACAATTATGTAATTGTATAAATTTCAAGGATTTACGAAAAATATAAAAGCGAGAAAATAATTAGTAGAAACTTCATTCTATCTTCAACCGTCGTATGGGAAACATCATTCGCAAGATGAATTCTACTAACGGAGAAGAAAATACACCTCTAATGGATGATAATAGTTCAGATATAGAAAAACAAGTTGAACGAGAAATGGACGAATTCCTAAATTTCCTGAAAAAGCTGAAAAAGAAGTAAAAAGGAAGAAGGTTGAAGTTAACATTACAACCAATATTTTAACAGAAGTATTTCTTCGGATTATCTACCCAATTTCTTCATGCATGACAAAAAGTATATCAGTTGGAATTTTAAAATCAATGGATTATTCACCAATTGTTATTTTAAATCATGGAAACAAAATGGTTACTTTCAGTGAAACTACTTGGGAATCTCTCATGAAACATTTACATCTTTTGGAGTGCTATTTAAGTAACAACACATTTGGAAGAAGAACAAGATTAAGTTTATTGGAATCAAATATTGAAGTTGATATAGTAAAACATCGTGGAGGACAAATTGTTCGCTTCAGAGATTTAACTACACATAATGTTAAATTATATTTCACTAAAGAAGAATTTTACACTTTAAGTTGTACTACCGGTCCCGTCACCAGATATTTGAAACAACTAATATTTTCAAGTGCAATAATTAAAGACTATCTAATTGATACATTGGACAAAAAACCATTTGTTCCAATTTTATACGGTCCCGTGGATACTTCAATCTTTAATAGAATACCTCAAGAAGTTGAAATGTGGAGACAATTAAACAACTATCACACCAATTTTAATATTAATGAAGTGGCACAAGAAGTGAAAGAAGAAGAACAATCCTGTCTGTTATAAACATCGGCTCATTCAATTTTTAAGTCAGTTGTTAGTAAGACTTCATCATGAATAAACGGGTTTCGTTTTCTAATGCGCCACATATAATGGAAGTTAAAAGAGGTATAATTGAATTTCAAGCTTTCCGAGGAAATGATGGTAATTTTATTATTAAAGAATTAGTAATCTTGGACATGAACACATCAGTAGTTTATCATTATTTGTTCAAACCTCCAGTACCATTTAATAGACTAACAACTAAAGCGAAAGTTACAAGAAATGGTTGAACAAACATTTTCACAACTTAAGATGGGATGAAGGTTTCATTAATTATAACATGATGCCGCACATTATGAATCATTATTGCAAAGAGTTTAAAATTATCTACACAAGGGGATTGGAAAAAGCAAATTGGATACAATCATTTACAAGCAACGAAGTGATTAATGCAATAATTGATAAAGATTTCCAATGCTACTTCAACGAACTTTGTATTTCATCAAAAAGTTTTAAACATCGAAGGTCGCAGTGCGCTTTAAAGAATGCCTACCGCTTGAATAATTTCCTTCAACAAACTGGTGGGGGTAGTGTCAGTGGTGGGGGTAGTGTCGATTATAAAAGTGAGAGCGCTACCATGACACAGCATGAGTATTACTCAAACCTCCGAAGAGACAACATCTCCGACGGACATTCTTATTAACAAGAAGATTAACAACAACATCAATATGGCATCACAGAACTTACTTCAAAGTTTAGTTGATCAGTTCAACGCTCATTCTAAATCATCAATTCTACCTACAAAGAAATGTTCTGAACTAAAAGAAGAAAAACACTACATCATTCATACTATTAAGAAAATGGAAACTTCAGTAGGTGATGCTATAAATTGCACTTTGAGCGAGGCACCTTATACAATTGGTGATGAAGCAAAATTTCAGATCTTCTTACCAAAGCGCTTCGTACAACTACTTCAAAATGAAGATCTTCGTATAATTCAACCCGGCGCACTCTATTTGGTATCACATGGACCCAGTGGAAACAACTCTACTGAACTTACAATTCATGTAACACCTACTACTGATTAATTTGTACATAACATTATAAATATTTCTTTGTATTTGTTTTTTCAATAAATATGATATAAAACAAAAAAAAAATAAAAATAAAAAAAAGCAACATATTGTAATGTCTTTGTACATTACAATATGTTGCTTTTTTTAAAAATTCCACAGGATGACCTTGACCCAATTTTGTATAATTATAAAAGGGGAAATGTACTTGCAAAATTCATCAGTCTACTGCTACCTTTCATACCGTACACATCTCGCTCTTAATCCCTGAATATAAAACTGCAACATGTCCCTAAAGGTCAAGTGTGCATCTTACGATACTAACACCATAACAACTTTTGAACAACTCGAAGATTTAACCAACGAAATGCGAGTTTTACTTACCGGTGGTTATCACTTAACTGTTGATGTTAGTGCTACTAATACAAGAATGTTCACTAAAACAAAATATTGCGATGATGAAATATTTATTTCTACACAACCTACAACTTCTTCATCGCCAACTGGTCAACATAACATCAAGTTCCAAAAGTATTACCAATGTTGAATAACTTTTGACAGACAAAACTACAACTAAAGAATCACGTGATCAATGTGAGTTAATAAAAAGGATGTAATACTTGTATAAATAATCATTCGCTTCTTAGCTCTCACCACGACAAGACCTATTTAAGAAAATGTTGTACAGAATGATGATTCAACTTGATGGAAAAATCTATGGAAAAGATTACAACACTGTTGAACAAATGACTAAAGATATAGATGTATTAGCTAAAGAAGGATACCAAGCTAAATTAATTTTAAAATTCCCTGAAGTACATCCACTATCAATAGAAGAACTAGTTGCTATGGCTAAAGATGAGAGAGATAAAAAGTCTGAAGAAAACAAAGAGAAACAAACTTCCTAAATTTTAATAATCCTTACACTTGTAAGGTATAATTTTTTAAAACTCCATTTGGATGACCTTGAAATTACCCCCACCACTTTTCACAGTACATAAAACTCACTATTCAACACTATACACTCTTATTCTTTCACTGGACTCCGCAGCGTCAACATGGAAGAGCAAAAATACAAGTACAAACCTCGTTACTGTTGTGAACAACAGTGTACAGATTTAGGACCAATGATGGTGGATGGGTTAGCTTGTACTAAATGTGAATTCTTCGGATCTTGTTATTGCAAATGCAAAACAAAACAACTACCACCACCGGAATTGCGAACTTTCAAATTTTACAAATCAAGATATTTTCATACATGTTGTCCTCAAAGATGTTTCAAATTTCACCCTCTAGATCTTGCTCATTGTCAACGCACCAATTCTCATCAAGATGATTTTTGTACACATATGATAAAAAGATGTAAATACAGGTCAGATTGGTATTCCGATCCTGTAGAACCATCAAATGTGTAATTTCAGTTTTACACTCTTTTTTAAAACTTCATTTGGATGACCTTGAGATTTCCCCCACCACTAGTTCTAATTTTTATATAATATTAAATCATTCCACTTCCAACACTCTAACTAACAACATGGAAAACAAATTTATCAAATTTGAACATATAATAACTGACAGGGAGGAGATGGAAGAATTGTTTCAAAACTTACTTTCTGTCATTGACGAATATCCTATAAGATGGTTCAGAATTGTAGTTCAATATTTAAATCCTGGTGAATTGTTTTCTTCATCAAGTGAAGAAGATGAAACAAATACTTCGGTTCAAATAATTGAATTAAAAGATGGAGAAGAAGAACTAAACGTTTTATTCAATCATAAGCTCAAGGTTCCCTATATAAAAGCCCCCTCCCTAGACAGCCCCCCTCCCTAGACGCCTGCTCAAGGTCACCATTATATAAGCCCCCTCCCTATGCGCCGATCCTCATTCCATCACCGACTCTCCAATAATGAACAACTCTCCATTGGCCCGAATGAATTCTAGTTTTGAAATAAACTCTAAAGAAGAGTTACAAGACATTTTTAATATTTTACAAGAACTTGTAGATAATTTTACAACCATCAAAATGAATTTGGAAATAACATACGATTGTCCTATTTGTGATAAGATTGAAAGTTCGGACGAAGACAGTTTACTAAATCTAACTCCTGCACCATCTGACACTACTGATGGTAATAATGAACAGCAAAATATTTCCCCCACCACTTCTTTGTAATTCTTCGTTCCCCCCACCACTTCTTTATTTAACTAACATTTCTCGCTTTCACTTCTCATTCCGTCTTCAACTTTTGAACTATCAACATCACTTGTTTTAAAATTTCAAACACTACAAAATCATGATGGATATGATGGATGAAGTTCCCTTCATAACTAGAATGGAAGAGGATAAATTGAAATTGGAAATTAAACGATTGGAAATGGAACTGGAAAACCAACTCGAAATGTTACGTTTGTTCAAGCTTTTCAAATACATCATCTGGGGACTCTGCGTTTACCTTCTCATCGTCGTTGGTGTTTGCATTTACAACTCTGTAGTTCATCACAAAAGTTCAACTTGTTTAAACTCTGCTGTTGCACATTAATTATATGTTCACAAATAAAATTCAAAATTTACTTCAGCCTATCCCACTATCACCAACTAGTTCAACTTTGAACTATTTCTGGTAGTAGTTGGGTAGGCTTTTTTAAAACTTACTCTGAATGACCTTGACATACTTTCCAGGCTCCAGTTATAACTGTTGAATTTCAATTTTGAACTAACTCTTAATTCATGCCCAATTCTACTTCAAATTCAGGGCATATGCTCTCGCCATCTGCACCCTGCAGCTGCCCTGGCAGCTGACACCATCTGACCCCTGCAGCTGACCTGGCAGCTGACGTCACTTCCGGTTTAGAAGTGGCTTTTTCCCACTACTCCTACTATTGATTAGTTTGTACATAACATTGTAAATATTTGTTTGTAATTGTTTCTCAATAAATATGATATAAAACAAAAAAATAAAAAGCAACATATTGTAATGTCTTTATACATTACAATATGTTGCTTTTTTAAAAATTCCACGGAATGGCCTTGACCCAATTTTGTGTGATGATAAAAGCAGAAATCTACTTGTGAAGTTCATCAGTCTACGACTACCTTTCGTACCGTACACATCTCGCTCACTCTATTGCTTAATATAAAAAACTAAATATGTCTCTCAAAGTCAAGTGTGCATCTTACGATACCAACACCATTACAACTTTTGAACAACTCGAAGATTTAACCAACGAAATGCGAGTTTTACTTACCGGTGGTTATCACTTAACTGTTGATGTTAGTGCTACTAATACAAGGATGTTCACTAAAACAAAATATTGCGATGATGAAATATTTATTTCTACACAACCTACAACTTCTTCATCGCCTACTGGTCAACATAACATCAAGTTCCAAAAATATTACCAATGTTGAATAACTTTTTACAAACAAAACTACAACTAAAGAATCACGTGTTGAATGTGAGTTAATAAAAAGGATGTGATACTTGAATAAATAATCATTTGCTTCTCAGCTCTCACCACGACAAGACCTATTTAAGAAAATGTTGTACAGAATGATGATTCAACTTGATGGAAAAATCTATGGAAAAGATTACAACACTGTTGAACAAATGACTAAAGATATAGATGTATTAGCTAAAGAAGGATACCAAGCTAAATTAATTTTGAAATTTCCTGAAGTACATCCGCTATCAATAGAAGAACTAGTTGCTATGGCTAAAGCTGAGAAAGATAAAAAGTCTGAAGAAAACAAAGAGAAACAAACTTCTTAAGTATCAACATTCCTTACATTAGTAAGGTATAATTTTTTAAAACTCCGTTTGGATGACCTTGAAATTACCCCCACCACTTTTCATAGTATATAAAACTCGCTATTCAACACTATACACTCTTATTCTTTCACTGGACTCCGCAGCATCAACATGGAAGAGCAAAAATACAAGTACAAACCTCGTTACTGTTGTGAACAACAGTGTACAGATTTAGGACCAATGATGGTGGATGGGTTGGCTTGTACTAAATGTGAATTCTTCGGATCTTGTTATTGCAAATGCAAAACAAAACAACTACCACCACCGGAATTGCGAACTTTCAAATTTTACAAATCAAGATATTTTCATACATGTTGTCCTCAAAGATGTTTCAAATTTCACCCTCTAGATCTTGCTCATTGTCAACACACCAAGTCTCATCAAGATGATTTTTGTACACATATGATAAAAAGATGTAAATACAGATCAGATTGGTATTCCGATCCTGTAGAACCATCAAATGTGTAATTTCAGTTTTACACTCTTTTTTAAAACTTCATTTGGATGACCTTGAGATTTCCCCCACCACTAGTTCTAATTTTTATATAATATTAAATCATTCCACTTCCAACACTCTAACTAACAACATGGAAAACAAATTTATCAAGTTTGAACATATAATAACTGACAGGGAGGAGATGGAAGAATTGTTTCAAAACTTACTTTCTATCATTGACGAATATCCTATAAGATGGTTCAGAATTGTAGTTCAATATTTAAATCCTGGTGAATTGTTTTCTTCATCAAGTGAAGAAGATGAAACAACTACTTCGGTTCAAATAATTGAATTAAAAGATGAAGAAGAAGAACTAAACATTTTATTCAATCATAAGCTCAAGGTTCCCCATATAAAAGCCCCCTCCCTAGACAGCCCCCCTCCCTAGACGCCTGCTCAAGGTCACCATTATATAAGCCCCCTCCCTATGCGCCGATCCTCATTCCATCACCGACTCTCCAACAATGAACAACTCTCCATTGGCCCGAATGAATTCTAGTTTTGAAATAAACTCTAAAGAAGAGTTACAAGACATTTTTAATATTTTACAAGAACTTGTAGATAATTTTACAACCATCAAAATGAATTTGGAAATAACATACGATTGTCCTATTTGTGATAAGGTTGAAAGTTCGGACGAAGACAGTTTACTAAATCTAACTCCTGCACCATCTGACACTACTGATGGTAATAATTAAGAGCAACGTCTTCCCCCCACCACTTCTTTATTTAACTAACATTTCTCCCTTTCACTTCTCATTCCGTCTTCAACTTCTGAACTATCAACATCACTAAAATTTCAAACACTAACACAATCATGATGGATATGATGGATGAAGTTCCCTTCGTAACTAGAATGGAAGAGGATAAATTGAAATTGGAAATTAAACGATTGGAAATGGAACGGGAAAACCAACTCGAAATGTTACATTTGTTCAAGCTTTTCAAATACATCATCTGGGGACTCTGCATTTACCTTCTCATCGTCGTCGGTGTTTGCATTTACAACTCTGTAATTCATCACAAAAGTTCAACTTGTTTAAACTCTGCTGTTGCACATTAATTGTATGTTCACTAATAAAATTCAAAAGTTACTTCAACCTATCCTACTATCACCAACTAGTTCAACTTAGAACTATTTCTGGTGGTAGTTGGGTAGGCTTTTTTAAAACTTACTCTGGATGACCTTGACATACTTTCCAGATCCCATTTATAAATTTGAATTTCAGTTTTAAACTAACTTTTAATTTTGTTCAACTATTAAGAGTTTTGTTAACACCGTCAAATTTCAGTTTTCAACTAACTTTTAATTTATGTACACTTTTAGTTCAACCCTAGTTACTTTATTCGCAAATTCAGTTTAACCGACCACCAACGCTATCGCCATCTCCACCCCAATATTTCAACATTTCTGCCCCCAACACTTGCCCGAACATCTGTTCATAGGGGCAGCTGCCCGGACAACTGTTCGGTTTTAAAAATATAAAAGAAAGGTAAAGGAGTGGGGGTGGCGCATGCTCACCAATGCAAAACTAAGGTTTGAGGTTAGAATTATCCATGGCGGCCGCCATGTCTGGTTCAGTTTTACCACATAGTGTCGGCGACCGGTTATTGGTCTAAAGGAGTGGGGGAAGGGGTGGTGGGGGGAGGTTGCCGTTTTATAAGCCCTCTCCCTAGGCGGCATTTCTCATTCGATCGCCAACTTTCAAACGATAAACACCTCTCCCATGGCACGAATCAATTATCCCGCTATCACCAACTACTTCAACTTAAAACTATTTCTGGTGATAGTTGGATGGAATTTTTAAAAACTTACTCTGGATGACCTTGACATATTTTCCACATCCCAGTTATAAGTTTGAATTTCAATTTTGAACTAACTCTTAATTTTTCTTCAACTGTTAGAGTTTCGTTAACACCGACGAATTTCAATTTTTAAACTAACTTTTAATTTTATGCTCAAATTCACTTCACCCTAACGCCAACACTATCGCCATCTCCACCCCGACCTATATGGCATAACATATAACTACAGCATCTCATATATACCCTCTAACCCCCACCGGAAGCTATGTAACATGGCAGCTGGCACCAGCTGCCACGGCACGTGGCTCGGGGGGCAGCTGATCTGTGCCAGGAGTGGCTTTTTCCCACTACTGTTTCACTTAACAGAATCATAAAATGCGCAATTTGCGCACGGGTCACCTCGTCATTCATAATAGAATAGTACCTGATATACTTATTAATATTATATTTATAGATTTCATAAAAATTTATATTTATATAAATCCATTTGAATAAACATTTAAAATCACCAGTATAAACCAGGTAAACTGAAAATTGAATTAGATATTTGCTTTTTAACTTAATGAAACAATACTTAAGAAGTTATAATTTTTATTCAAGTTTTAAGCAAAATTATAGTTTTAAAATCAAATAGTTAGAGCCATTTTTTAGTTCATTTTGGTGACATAAAAACAAAATTTACTGGGGTATGGGTGCATATCATACCTATTAAAGTAATATTCTACTTACGGCAATCAAAAAAAGCATCTTTTTTCTCCACACTTCCAAGTTCATAGTCCAGACATCTGCTCATGAGTACTTCCCCGCTACGTGGACACTCGTCACAGCTTCCCGCTACTGATGTGAAAAATAAAACACATAAATATTTCTTAGCATATAGATTCAAAATTACTAGATTTTAACTAAATATCACTATCAGCCTTAAATAAAAATAAGTATTGAGTAGCTTACAATAGAGTTAACTGTACAATATTTTCAATATAAAAGTGCCATCTTTTTTACACACACTGCATATTCATGCCTGTGTCTGTAGTCTTTTAATGAAATGAAGATGACTGATATGAACTGCAATGCTGAACTGATTTAAAGGGTGGTCATTTTATTGTAAGATAAAGACTATTTAAAAAAAACTGTTTTTTTTTATATAGGAGAGTTATAAATTTATGAAAATAATAACAAAATCCTCTAATAAATAACAACATTAATAGATCAAAAATTATGGAACTAAAAAGAAATGGCAGAGCTGTGAATATTATTTAATTAAATTTTTATTTCTAGAAAATAAACTGTTTAACTTTAATACATTTTAGTTTTAGTATTTTTATCCTCTTTCAGTCGTTGCTACTGTACTGTATCACAATTTCTATTGATGAACATTTAAACTCGCTTAGATTAAAACTTATTATTCACTTTTTAACGCCTAGGAATTGGAATTCATGATTTTTTTATTAAATGGAATAATATTCAGATTTGCACAAACCAGCTATTTTCAATATATAAGTTTTGAATATATATAAAAAAAAGTTCAAACCCAACTAAAGAAATTTCCAATAACTTTATTAAAATTACAAAATCAGTTGAAATTGAGAAAATCAAGAAAATAAATACTGTTAAAATATTCGTCTGATGAGGGTAATATTTATACTGTGATTTCCAAACAAATCATGGGGTAAAATTTTTCAACGCAGCAAATATTTAAACCAACAATACATCAAACATTAGTAGGAGTAAGACATTCGTGTTACATAAAATTCGTGAAAACCCAACGAAACTAAATGTACAAAATATAATATAAAATCCAAATTCGTATCAAGTAGTATTAATTATAATAAAAGAAAACTTACAGAATATCCCTGCCAAAGTGGCGACAAGAGCAAATGCCTGTAAAACGTTCATGACTAACTGTTTGAAATGAGAATTTTAATGTTTACAGACTGATTTAGAATCTGCTGTGTACGAGCTTTTATACCCAACAATGACATAAATATGCCGATTAAAAATAACCATTTGTGCAGGTGGATTAAAGTTTATTTTAAACAATGATTCAAATTGTTTGTTACGTAAATGTATAAACTTACGTAAGTCAAAACTTAAATAAGGAAAACTGTATATTAGAATGAGAAATCGTATTTCTCATTCTACGAGAAATGAGAATGAGTGTCGTAAATAAGGCTTTGAGAGCGGAGATAATCCTCGATGGGTCGCAACAGATATGCAGGAACGCGAAAGGTGTTGCGAAGCGCATCCAACATATCGACCCACCTCGCCGAGTTAAAGGCATTCTTGACATAATACCTTTTAATACCTTTAATACCTTTATTGAAATGGCGACCTAACTCAATAGGTAGTTTAAAGCCAAGTATGAATGAGGAGTAGTGGAAAAGTAAGGCTGCTGGCTCACTTCAAGGTCACCTGAGCGATGACGTCATCGAGGTCAATGACCCCACCGATGACGTCATCGATGACGTCATCGATGACGCAATCGATGACGTCATCACCAATGACGTCACATCCATGACGTCACACCCATGACGTCACAGAAATGACGTGCTGATGACGTCATCACCCCTTACGTCACCAAAATGACGTCATCGATGTCACAAAGGTCAAGGTCACGCTGAAACCCAAAATTTTTTGGCACTTTTGCTGTTTCTCGCACTACGCTCCGAGTTTCAGTCCGGTTCCCATGACCTTGACGACTTGGAGCGAAATTAGACAAGAAACAGCAAAAGTGCTGAGGAAACTTGAAGTTTGCAACGTGACTCTGCCTAAACCGTCATGTGACACCGCTCGGGTGACCTTGAACTAGCCCAGCTGCCTTACTTTAACCATTACTGCAATTGCGATGCGCACCCTATGACAGACACCGAGCGACTGACTGTCCGGCCCCGCGCACTCTAGGTATATGGGAAGTGGTGGGGGAAATTGCGACGACCTTGGGAAACTTGAAAATGTCAAGCCGGGTAGCACCGTTTCGGTGCTACCTTAAAGTTACATGTTAAAGTGTGATGACCTTGAGTAAAAACATAGTAATACTACAAGTTGATACCGTCCCAGAGTTAAAGTGTGATGACCTTGAGTGAAAACACAGAAATACTACAAGTCGATCCCGTCCCAGAGTTAAAGTGTGGTACCTTGAGTCAAAACACAGAAATACTACAAGTCGATCCCGTCCCAGAGTTAAAGTGTGATGACCTCAAAGTTGTAGAAGTGTTGTGACCTCGTACTACCCCAAATTGTCAGGAATTGGAGTAGCAACCGCGATGTGCACCCTACGACGGACACCGAGCGACTGACTGTCTGACCCTGCGCACTCTAGGTATATGGGAAGTGGTGGGGGGAAATCTCAAGGTCATCCAAATTGGGTTTTAAAAAATAAGAAACTCTAAACCCCATGCTCCTCTTCTTCCCTTTCCACCTCATTTGTAGGATATATGGTTGACAATGGTAAATTTGACAAATACTCCGGTGATTGTTGATCGTCTTGCTGCAGTATAACTTCAGACCAATCATAATCTAAAGTGGCCTTGAGCTTTATTCCCGGGTTGTCGAGGAGAATAGACTTCATCCAATCGCAGATGGTTTCTAAATAATGCACGTTGTCGATTGTGAATTTCCAATTCGTAGTGGGTACATCTTCGGTGGAAGACATGGCATTGCAAGCAGGTGTGTCCGCCATGGTTGTTGGAGGAGGAATGATGCTTGTTGCAGCGAGCAATGCTGGTATTACAGAGTAGTGGGGGAAATTTCAAGGTCATCCAAATGGAGTTTTAAAAAAAGGAAACTTTGTCTATTTACTTATAACATAACCACATAAACTAAAAAGAATTGGGATCAACAGTACGTTTAATCATCATATTCATTATATTCTTCATGTTTCTCAGTTTTCACCTCCGCCCGGATAGTACCTCCACTCTTTAGCTCCTTTTCGGCTTCTTCTAGTTGCTGGGTAATCGCCATCTGACATTGAAGTTCAAAATCATCACGCGGCACAGATCCGCAAATATCCATCTGAGCCAACCAGAGCTGCCTGAGGTTCTTTTCCTTTTCCTGGACAGCTTCGACGGCTGTATGTAATTCCTTTTCTGTAATAGAGGAGTCCCACAATTGTTGATTTTCGGTTTTGTTGACAACCTCCTTTTTGGACTCCTTGTACAAATCGTTCAGCTCCTGCTGAGTCTTAATGGTTACCTCCTCGTAACTAGCACAACTTACATTGAGAGACATCTTGATGTTGTACGGTTGACCGTTGGAGTTGAAATGAAGCTGAGGCACAGCGCTTGGGGTACTAAAAAAAGTGGGAAAAAGTGGTGGGGGAAGTTTCAAGGTCATCCAAATTGTGTTTTAAAAAATCCTATCTTGTTACTGAGCACATATGTCAGTAACAAGATATTTTTTCTCTTTTACATCCTTAATATAATAAAGAAATAAACATATTCTACAATGGTAAGAAGAAGGAAGACAACTGCTAGTCAGCTGAAATAATCCAAAGTCTGGCTCGCTTCAGTCTTCATGGACGCCGGTGATGAAGTCACTGGAGAAGAGTAATGTTCAGACTCTTCTTTTGGGTGTCGGAGATTGCGTATATTGCAAGCGTAGACTTGCACATTTATATGGTAGCCTCGCGCCACCATCAGCTGCAACTCCTTGTACAAGTCGTTCAGCTCCTGCTGAGTCTTAATGGTTACCTCCTCGTAACTAGCACAACTTACATTGAGAGACATCTTGATGTTGTACGGTTGACCGTCGGAGTTGAAATGAAGCTGAGGCACAGCGCTTGGAGGTACTATGAAAAAGTGGTGGGGGTGTTTGCATCGAAGCAGGTTTGACCTTTAGCTTGGTGGTGGGGGTAACTGTGAAATGCAAAGGTCAAAGGTCAAGGTCACCCGCGAAGTTTAAAAAAAATGCAACATATCAATATGTGACAAACCTATGTGAGGTTTGTCACATATTGATATGTTGCATTTTTTTGGTCTTTTGTATTTTTTTGTCTTTTATGATTTATTTATAAAACATTACAATAACATATGTACAACAGTAAAACTTAAATCTAACACTGCTGCTTGTCGACGATGTGGATGGTCAACTCGGTGGAATTTCTACCCGTGCAACCGTGGGAAACCAGGTAGAGACAGCCGGGTTGGATGGAGCGCAAATCCTCGTTCTGGAGGAGATGGACGAATCGTTTCGGCAGGTAGACTTGGAACTTGGGCTCATCCCCCGGAGTGAACGGTGCCTCGCTAAGACTGCAGCAGATGGCCTCTCCAACTGTAGTCTCCATCTTCTTCATGGCGTGGATAATGTAGTGCTTCTCATCTTTAAGTTCGGAACACTTCTTGACAGGTAGTATGGTAGATTTGGAGTGAGCATTGAACTGCTCAACCAAAGTTTGCAGGAACTGGTGAGATGCCATGGTTGAGTTAAAGATTGTCTTCTTCTTCGTCTTCTTGCTGGGAGATGTTGTCGTCTCGGAATCTGGAGTAATACTCATGCCAGGTCCCGGTCTGCTCCTCACTTATATAACCCCCGTCACCCCCACCACTCCCCATTTCCCCACTTTGAAGGTAAGATGCGAGTTTATAGGCGTTTTTTAAAGCGCAATGTCTATCTTTTTCATGTTCTGGACTTTTAGTACAAATACAAACATTTTCCATCGTATACTTGTAGTTTTTATCCAAGTCCACATCATTAACCGGAACATGAGTAAATTCTTCGATCCATCTCTTCTTTTCCAGTCCTTTTGTGTAAATATCGGTAAACCTGTTTGAAAACTGATGCATGATGTGATACAAGTCTGTGTAACTTGCAAAACCATCATCCCAATCGATATGATGGAAATATTTTGAAATCCACCTGTTGGTAGTAGCGGCTTTGCTAGTTAAAGAAGAATAAGAACATGGTGGTTTGAACAAAAATGTATATGGAACACTTGTATTGATGTCGAAAAACACAAGTTCTTTTATGATAAATCTATCGTCATTACCCCGAAACGCTTGGAACTCAATTATACCAGGTTTGGACTTTACTTGTTCTTCTTCCTTGTCCATTGCGAAGGCCACTCGTCTGCTCATGACGAAGTCCAAAGATCAACTGATTTCCACACCACGGTAGGTACGACTTTTATACCAGGCCGTACAGTTGTTGGCGCGTTGGTGTATATTTAACGTGGGCACCGTCCCCGGCAGGCCTAACCCCACAAAGTGTTTGATATTGTTTTAAAAACCAACCATTGTCATCTAAGTTTCCATCTTTACATTCTCCTTGTTTTCATTTTCATCACTAACACTTGATTCTTCTCCTCCTTCTTCCTCTTCTTCCTGTTTTACTGATTTTTTATGCGTATTTTTCCAATTGTCTCCACATTTGTACTTCATGAGGAACTCTATTAAATATAGAAGTATCCACAGGTCCATACAATATTGGTGCGTCCGGTTGTTTGTCCAAAGTGTCTTCCAAATAATCTTTAATAATAGAACTTGAAAACACTAGTTGTCTCAAATATCTTGTTATTGGTTCAGTTGCACAGGTTAGAATAAAAAACTCTTCTCGATTAAGTTGAATCTTGTTATCATGTCTTGTTGTGTCTCTAAACCGCAACTGATGGTCACCATGATTCTTTATAATATCAATTTCCACATTTGAATCCAAAAGTCCTACTCTTGTCTTTCTTCCATACATGTTACTAGTTAAATAGCATTCTAGCAGATGCAAGTGCTTCATAAAAGATTCCCAAGCACTATCGGTGAACAAAATCATTTTGGGTCCATGAGTTAAAATTACAGTAGGTGAATAATCCGTTGATTTCATAACACCGATTAAAACACTTTTGTCCAAACTGGATGAGATTGGATAAAATATTCGCAAGAATACCTCACTCAATATGTTAGGAGAAATATTATCTTCAATATCCCTTTTCTTCTTCTGTGCATTCTTTCTTCTTTTACCTTTTTCCTCAACATTATTACTGGCGTGGAGTTGTCCGCAAGCGTTGTGTTCATCTCCCTCCGGTTGACCTTGAAGATCTAAAAAGTCGGATATCTCCTTCTCAATATCTACTACATTTTCTTGTGTACCACTAGGAGAAGCCATATTGAATAAGATGCTACCCATACAAGAACAGGCAACAAACTGATGAGGAGCGACCTGAATGCTCTGCTTTTATACTCGCGGAATGCATTGGAATGTAACAAAACCGGTTTTTTACAATACATTTTTAACAATTCCAGTTAAAGGTGTGTATGTTACGATTTTATCATGTAGAATTAAACAGTATGCAGTTGTATTAGCTGGTATAGCCGCGTTGAATTCCATTTCTATTTTTATATCCACACTTGATGATTTTACCGATTCATTCTGTTTAGAACAATTGATTACAACTATCGGGTAACCATTTAAGTACTTTTCTGGTGATAGTAAAGGTGCATTTGTTTTACCGTAATATGAACTTTGGAATCTTGCATACATATCGTACAATATGCTGTACTTTTTATTAGCGAATGACACATTTAAATTATCGTATGGAAAAAATTGTGAATTTAAATAAACTTTAATATTTTTCAAGTTGCAATGATCAAATTGGCCTGCATGTTTGGTGATGGTGTCTCTTCTGCCTGTTTGTAAACCAAATATAATATACCTGGCTCGTTCCACATAATTAGATGTTTTAACAGTCCAAGTGTGACGATCCGTAGCTGGCAAGCTGGGATGTTCATGAAACTCCCAACTTCTAAAAGGAATTACAATATCACGATCAGCCTTTAACTTTCTTAATAGTAGCATTCTATGCTCATCAGCTAATTTAACATGCGGAACTCTCCATACAACTTTGTCTAATGTTAATTTCCATTCTAAAGTTGCATCTGTTGTACCGACTGGAGCTTTAATAATGTCTTTATCGTTAGAAGATCTCAACAAAACTAATTCTTGTTTAACATTTAATATAATTTTTCTATAATCTTCAGCAAAACCAAGCAACAAACGTAATGGAATATGAAAATCAAAATTTCCATTTGTATCTGGAGTGATTGTGTCTTTTGCAGGTAAAACCCATCCTGCAGGTTGTATTAAGTTAGTTTCATTAGGTGATATAGATGTTAATCCCTTTAAAGTTGTTGCAATACCTACTTTTTTAGTGGAATCAACTGTTACACCTGATATTTCATATCTAATTTCATCAAAGAGGAAAGCCATGGGATTATTTATAAATGGAACTGTTGTACCAGTAGTAGTACCGTCCTTTTTAGTAACTTTTCCTTCAATATACAAGTAACTTTCACATGGTAGTGTGTAAATGTCCTGATTTTGTATGGGAATACGAATTTCATCGTTATTGTTTAATTTTGATGAAGTGTAAGGGTTGTGGGTGTGATATTCTTTTTCCCATAGGGTTCCGTCGAATGTCGGACCCTGCGCTATATCCAGTATATCCATAATCGGTTAATTTTAATCCAATTCTCTCTAAGAAACGAATGTTCTCACGTGTTAACTCCTCCACAGCTGAAGAGCTACTAATGCGGTTTCCCGTAGGTTGTTCGCTTTTAAATGTTAAACCCATGGTTTTGTATTAAAGTGTCGATTTTAAATGTAGTCTAACCGTAATAGGCTCTTCTCGGAAATCTATCAAGTTACCGTCTTGATCCAATACGTTCAACACGATGTCTGAAATGAAAGTGGTGTTCAACGGTAGATATACCAGGTTTTGTGGCTTTTCAACAATTTTAAATCCAGGCGGTACACTGGGGTAAAAAGTATGTATTATATGAGTATTTGCTCCATCTCTGTAAGCTCCTTGTATAATGTTACAAGTTATGTCTATACTATTGACTTTTAATATTGTTACAGTTTGTTTACCGGAATGTGTTTTATTTGGTTCTAAAATTGCTCCATCTTTGGGAAATCCTAATAAATCACCAATTGAGTTTGGCTTAGTGAAATCTATATAATATTTTGAAGTAAGCTCAGCTTTCATTGTATTGTTATTACCTTTTAGCGATATATTGTCTTTTCCCATTTTATTTTGCAAAAATTCATTAATATGATCAATTTCATAAGAACCTGTGGGTAAACTGCACTCTTCTAAGTCTGTAAACTTACCACTGGCATCTTTTCCTTTATAATAAAGCAATAAGTTATTTTTACCTTCCGTAACATTGGGAATAGAGTTGTAAGTTGTCAAATCTAACAGTGCTGCCTCCCAAAATCTTCCTTTTTGCAAGCGTAACGCTGGAAAAAGGATACTTCGTAAAGTGGACGATTTTCCTGTTAATGATACCGTATAGGAAGACATCTCAATAGTGACTGATACTTTTAGCTAGGAATTCCAAACATAAATGGCCGCATATTGAAGTATTATCAGGTTGTTCTCTTTTATAGTTGTAATATATGTTTTTAGCAGATTTAAAGTAATCTTGAAGTTCTTTTGGTGGTGGCAGGTTACCGAAACTATCAAAATAATATACATTGCTATTCAGTTTCTTATAACACACCCAATGGGTACCGGGCCCTTCAGTATTATCCAAATTTACGATTCCAGTCTCATTTTTCCATATTTTCTTTGGTAAACTGTCCTTCATAAATACTCCGCGAAAAAATGGTATTTTTAAACAGGAAATATATCTGAATAATTCAACATTAGTCAACGCTTTATGTGGTATAACTAATTGATTTCTTTTATTTAATATGCACGATACGGTCTTAGGTATAGACCTGCCCCGTTTTTTACCATTGACCATATTGTCGGTTTTTTATTATTTTTCTTCGTAGAACGTCTTTTTAGTCTAATATTACCACCATGTTTCTTCATGGTTGATCCTTTTTTATTCCTACCCCTCCTTTTACCACCTCCTACCGCTGTTTTAGCCTTCATACCTGCTGTTACCGCTAAAGCTGCTGCTTTTTCCGCAATACTAGCGTCACTAGACTTTACTCGTTGCCAAGCTATATTTGCTAGCTTTTTATCAGCGATTGACCTATTTCTTGAATCGGTAAATGTGGAATATGCGATATCGTGTTCTTTACAAGCCTGATCTAACTTATTTATGCCTGGATCACCTCTTTCCAGTCGTTTTTGCAATTTAGTTCCTGGTCCGCAATACTGATAACCTCCCGGTATGTGAAATTCGTATGGTAAAGCGTCTATTGCTCTGTTTACGATAGATCATACTGGAATACGATTTAAAGCTTTACTTAACAAAGAAACCGCTGTGGACGTGATACCGCCTCCTTTCCGTATAGTGTCTCGATATGGACTGGTGTAATGAAACGCCATGATTGTCTTTTATATTCGAAAAGCGTAACCCATGTGTTACCTCTATGACAGGTTGCACATAAATGATGTAATTTATGGTGTTATTTAATTAAATATCAAAAGTACCCCAATCTGATGATCTAAACTTTTGTGTGTTATGATTAAAAAAATATTTATAAAGAATTTCTTGTTTAATCCATGTACTTCTCATTTTTTCGTCAATAGGTTTATGTTGTCCTGCTGCAATATAATTATGCATATCAAATAATAAATTACCTATTACTTTAACAAGAAAATTAACAGTTACAGCGTTATCGGCATAATCAGGGTCTGCAACATTTGTTAATCGTTTGTTATCACAATTCCACCATTTTTTTCCAGTTGGCTCTAATTGTATTATCTGTTCATAAGTAACAGCATCACCAGGCTTTTCACCAATACCTAAATTTGTCAATAACTTTCCTTTACCATCCCAAACATAATTGTTTTCTTCAAGTAAAGTAAACTTTTTATTTCCTTGTACAAATACATCTCCTTGACGTGTTACTACTTGTTTTTGTTTCACAAAACCGGAGGTTTCTTGTTTTAAAGTTTCCTTCATTTGACCCACCGTTGCACCGTCTGATGGTGCAAAACCATCTTTTACATTCGCTAAACAATTACCAAGACAGTCAATAACTCCTACATCACGTGTAATACAATGATCTTTGATGCATTTTAAATTTACAGCATCATTTTCATTTTTTGGATAACCTATATCGTTAATAACAAATTTATAAAAAGAAAACCCATATTTTGTCTTTTCAGGTATTATAGAATGTAAATAGCGTCTATTTATGCTGTCTTGTTCATCTACAGGGTCTGCTACATTGGATATACGTCGATTTTCAGCATTATACGTTTTTCCATTGAATTTTAACGTATTCTTCAATTCTGATGATAAATAACCTCTGTTTATTGCATCAGCGTTTTGATTTGGCTTACCAACGTTGGAAATTCTATGATTACCCGCGTTATATGTGTTTTTGTCTAGTTTCAGCGTTGGTGATATCTCTTTTTTTTAATACTTTTAAATTTATTGCATCGTTTTCATCTGTGGGATCGTTGATGTTTTTTAACCGTTTATTACTAATATCATAATCTCCATCAGGTGTTTGTGGTAATCCAACACCTCTTTTTAAAATATTAGAGTAATATAATCCATCCGATGAATACCGTCCGAACTTGTCAACACTCATGGTGCAACTGAATAACATTCTAGAGTGTAACCCATTTTTATAATATTAGTCCCCGATTTCTAACCCATATTAGTTTTATACAAATTCTTAGTCTTCATCAGTTACATTTTCATCATTCCCAGGACATTTAAAATATTTTAAATCTGCACTAATTAATGCTCTGTCTGCTTCATTTCTAAATAGATGATTTTTATGAATAAATTCTTCACCAGACAATTTTCTAAATCCGCTAAATGAATTTGGATCTGCAATTAGTATATTTTGATAATCATTTACATCCATTAATTTAAATCTTTGCTTATTATGAATAAACTCTTTATTTGCACTGTCATATTGTAATGTTTGTCCTACAGTTGCAGCATCATTTGGATCTCTTCCATTATGCAAGTTTTTTATTACTTTACCATTACATGTAAAAAATCTAAAAGAATGATCTGGATCTAGATGTACGGTTTGTGATAAAGCAGCTGCATCTCGAGCAGTATAACCCAATCTCATATTTGATAACCCTTTACCCATGCAATCCCAAGCATTATTTTTGTATGTTAATAAATTAAATTTTTCATTACCTTGAACAAATTCATCCCCTTGCTTCGATACTACTTGATCTTGTTTTACAAAAGAGGTCGTTTCTTGTTTTAAGGTTTCCATCATTTGACCCACTGTTGCACCATCTGATGGCGCCGAACCATCTTTAACATTTGCTAAACAATTACCAAAACAATCTATAACTCCAACATCGCGTGTAATACAATGGTCTTTGATATATTTTTAATTTACAGCATCATTTTCATTTTTTGGATAACCTATATCGTTAATAACAAATTTATAAAAAGAAAATCCATCTTTTGTCTTTTCAGGTATCAAGTAATGTAAATAGCGTCTATTTACGCTGTCTTTTGCATCTTTAGGATCATCTACGTTGGATATACGTTTATTGTTAGCACTATACGTTTTCCCATTGAATTTTAACGTATTCTTTAATTCAGATGACAAATAACCTTTGTTTATTGAATCACCGTTTTGATTTGGTTTACCAACGTTGATAATTCTATGATTTTCTGCGTCATATGTGTTATTGTGCAGTCTTAATGTTGGTGATATCTTTTCCTTTAATATTTTTAAATTTATTGCATCATTTTCATCCATAGGATCTTTTATGTTTTTTAACCTTTTATTACAGAGCTAGAAATACAAAATAGATTAAACCTAGCACAAAAAAGTTTTTCGGCCTGTCACAAGTTTCTAAGCTCAAAGATAATATCCCACACCACCAAACTCAGGATTTATAAGACAATCATAAGACCAGTTCTCCTGTATGGTTCAGAAAATTGGATCTTAAGCAAGAAATCAGAAAGGAAAGCTATTGTGTTTGAGAACAAGATTTTGAGGAAAGTGTACGGACCGATTTTTGAGGATGGACAATGGAGATTGAGGCATAATTGGGAACTTAGAGATTTATTTAAGGATCCGGATATTGTCGCTGAGATAAGGAGCAGAAGGCTGAGATGGGCAGGGCATATTCTAAGGAAAGACGACAACTCCCTATCAAAGAACGTCTTGAGGAATAACCCAGAAGGTAGAAGACCCCTTGGAAGACCAAAACTTAGATGGTTAGACCAAGTGGAGAAAGACCTGAGGAAGCTAGGAAGAAGGAAGGAAGATGCAAGAAGCAGAGACCTATGGAGGCAGTGTGTTGGGGAGGCCAAGTACCATCTAGGGTACCAGTGGCCACAGCAGTAGTAGTAACCTTTTATTACTCATATCATAATCTCCATCAGGTGTCTGTGGTAAACCAGCACCTCTTTTTAAATTATTTGCGTAATATAATCCATCCGAGGAATAACGTCCGAACTCTTGGTGCAACTGAATAGTATTTTAGGGAGCAACGCATTTTTTATAAGATTACCCCACGGTTTCGGAGTTCATCCACTAAAGCCACCCATTCGTTTTCCAATCCAGTATGACCCGCTTCTTTAGCTTCATGTATTAGTTTCATTCTATCCACCAATTTATTGGTATTATTGTAATAAATCACATTTGTGTTATATAGTTTCTTCATTAAACCTGTACCTGTAACAGATTTGTTTCTTTTTCTTGGTTCTGGAGCACTTATATCCAAAGTGGATGACACAAACCTTCGTTTTACAGGTTTTCTTGGCATTATCGGCATTGGTTGTCTTCTCGTTGTTGGTATTAACTTGGATACAAATTCTCTATATTTTAAAGACCTAGATCTAAAAACTGGTTGGTCAGCTAAATATTTTCTCCTGTATGCATTGGTGTGTTCCAAAATCTGTTTATATGCTTCCATGTCTTCTTCTTTAACTAACAATTCTAAAGGCTTTTTTTCAAATAATAATTCAAATAATCCTCTTGTGCCCTTATATCTTTGATTACCAACAATAATATTATCATCTTCATCAATGTTTACCGGGCTATTACCAACCATTTTTTTTTTTTTTTTTTTTTTTTTTTTTTTTTTTTTTTTTGAGGGAGAGGCGGAAAAATGCATTACGCACACAGGTGGCCAGCCTGTAGTGTGGGGCTCCCCTAAAAACGAGTTTACCCACTAAAAAACCTCCTCTACTCTTTAGGAATCTAACCTGGAATTGTTTGTCACATTACGTCAGGCTAGGCCTAAATTTGGCTTACGCCCGTGGGGCTCGCTCCTTATCCAGCCGCTCGATCAAGGGATCTGGGCCACTTCACGGTCCAGATCGGTTTTCTTTTCCAGGAGGATGCCCCGGACGAACTGTGACAAACAATCCCAGTTGCCCTCATCCTCCAAAATCTTTTGGCAGACCGAGTCCACCGAAAATGCACCAAAGATTTGTGTGGCCTCCAGGCGGGGCCCTTCCCAACGGGGACAGCGGAAGAATGTGTGTTCCGCATCGTCGGGAACACCCGGGCAATAAATGCAGTCCGGTGAACCGGTCTTTCCCATATGGTTCAGGTACGACCGAAAATAGCCGTGACCTGTCAAAAATTGGGTCAGGTAGTAGTCCACCTCCCCATGCCGCCGTTCCACCCATGGTTGGACCTGCTTGATAAGTCGCGCAGTCCATCGTCCTCGGGTGTCGTGCTCCCAGCTGTGTTGCCACTGCTGGTAGGTTCGGGAGCGCTCTTCTGTTCTTGCCGTGTCCTTGCCGATCTCGCCTTGTCTCTGATAAATCGCTTTCCTCTCCCCTGCCAAGAGCTTGACAGGGATGACTCCGGCGACCACCAGGACGGCAGGCTCGGACACTGTCCGGTAGGCGGAACACACCCGGAGCGCAGCTTGACGCTGAACCCGGGCGAGTCGCAACCTGTAGCACTCCTTATCTAGAGCGCCTGCCCACACCTCTGCCCCGTAAAGAAGCACGGACTGGACCGCGGACATCAACAGACGTCTTCTGCTGGATCGGGGACCCCCGACATTGGCCATCAGCCTACTAAGGTAAGTCACTACCTTAGCGGCCTTGTCCGCTGTACGGAAGATCTGATCCCTCCAGCTTAACTTGGTGTCCACCATAACCCCGAGGTATTTGGCGGCACGAGTTGATGTGACCACCTCCCTTCCCACTCGAAACGGGACGACGGTGTCGATCCTCTTCTTCGTAAGAATCACGATCTCCGTCTTACTGAGAGCAAGTGAGAGACCGTGATCGGACATCCAGTTGTTGACCACCCGCATAACTCGGTTCAACTTCAGTTGGGCCAGCTCAACGTTGCGTGCAGCAATGAGAGCTGCGACGTCATCGGCGTACCCAACCAAAGTGGTTTCCTCAGGCATCTCGGACCTCAGGAGGCTGTCATAGGCAACGTTCCAGAGATCCGGGCCGAGTATTGAACCTTGTGCGGCACCAGAAGTGACTTCCATCGTCCGCGTTCCGTCCCTCGTGTCATAAATCAGGCTTCGAGAGCGTAGATAATCCTCGACGAGCCGCAACAGATATGCAGGAATACGAAAGGTGTTGCGAAGCGCATCCAACATATCGACCCACCTCGCCGAGTTGAAGGCATTCTTGACATCAAGCGTAACAAGAAGCACTACTCGGCGGGAGAAATGGTTGTGGCTCTCGGCTCTCTCCACAGCTCTCTGAACTTCGGTGACAGCGTCGATCGTTGACCGTCCCTTTCTGAAGCCGTACTGACGGGGGCATAAGTCCCCGGCAGCTTCCACGGCAGAAGTCAGGCGGGAACGGATCAGCTTCTCGAACAGCTTCCCAGCCGTGTCCAACATGCAGAGAGGCCTGTGGGACGACGGCAGCTCGGGATCACCTTTGCCCTTGCTGATCAGTACAAGCCTGGCTGTTTTCCAGGGAGCCGGAAACACCCCTTCTACCAAACAGGCATTGTACATTCTCAACAACAAGTCAGCGTTGATTAAAAATACTTTCTTTAAAGCCTCACTGGGAATCCCATCCGGGCCAGGAGCCTTGTTGCTCTTCAGGGAGAGAACGGAGGTTTCCAGCTCCTCGAAAGTGAAAAGTGGAACGTCCTCTACCCGTCCGAAGTCAACCGGCGGTCGCTGTGGATGTTCAGGAAACAACGCAGCGACGATCCTCCCCATGGTGGCGCCCTCCATGATGGAAGGTGGAGAGCGGGCGCCGAGTTTCTGTGTTACAAGTTTGTAACCCAGGCCCCACGGGTCGGAATCAACGTCGTCACGAAGTCTCCTCCAGCTATTCGCCTTGCTCCTGTTGATCGCCTGGCGGAGAGATTTTCTCGCAGCTTTATAGGCCTCCGACTTACGAACTCTGTCTGCGGGAATTCTCGCTCTAGTGGCGGCTCGTCTAGTTCTTAAACATGTTCTTCTGAGTTCCGCAATCTCTTCAGTCCACCAGTAAACGGGTTGTTTGTCGCGTCGGGGTTTCCTTCGCGGCATAGACTGGTCGCAGGCCGAGACGATAAGTTCCATCGTGGATGTTACTAGTGCCTCGGCTCCAGCCTCACCAGGATTCCCCTGCGCTCCCCGAGAGATGACTTCGGTGAACTTGACCACGTCCAGTTTGTTGGTGTTCCACCGGCGTGGCCCTTCCCGAGATGCGGAAACTCGACGATTTGCCTGATCATGCAGGTCAAACACGATGTATTGGTGGTCGCTACCCGTGTAGTCCTCGACAACCCTCCAGCCAGAGATCCTCGGAAGGAGCGACTCAGACGCAAAGGTGACGTCAGGGATCGTGCCTCTCTGCCCGGGGCGCCGAAAAGTAGGTGTGTCGCCCTGGTTGAGGACGACAAGACCGGCCCTGGCGATGAAATCCAGGATGTATTTCCCCCGGGAGCTGGTAGAGGGCATTCCCCACTCGACGGCCCTGGCGTTGAAATCGCCACCAACGACGACATGCCCGGTGGTGCCGAGAACGCACTCCTCTAGGCTATCTATCTTGTCGCGAAAGTCCTGGACGGCCTCGTTGGGTGTGAGGTAGCAACTGAAGATAGTCACGTCCCTACACCGAACCCAGACGAATCCTCGGCCGCGCCCGTGACTCCGCACCAAGACATCCTGTGTATTACGCGCCCAAAATGCAGCAGTACCGAGGCTGTCGGAGATCCAAATGTTTGGGTCTCTGTCCCGATACTGTTCGCTGATAAGGAGCGCGTCAGCACCAAGTTCTCGGGCGAGCTGATCTAGAAGGTTATCAGCTCCCCAGGATCTATGAAGATTGGCCTGGAGGATGCGAATTACCGGCCGCTGCCTTTTGCCTGTTCAAGTGCGGCTCTGAAGGCACCGCACTGACCAGACCCGGGTAAGTGACCGAGGGCACTGGAGCCTGAATCCTTGCAGAGGAAGCAGGATGGGCTCGAGGAACATTCCTTGCGTTTGTGGCCCTGGCCTCCACACTGGAAGCAGTTGGCACTCCTGTCGGGCCCGTTACAGTTTCGGGAGGAGTGGCCGAAACCGAGACAGCGGAAGCATCTCGAAACTACCACCCTCCGTTTGAGCCTGCAACTGACCCAACCGACTCTGAGGTGCTGAAGGCTAAGCAGCTTATTGGCGTGCTTTTCGCCCATCTCAGCAACAGCCATCCTGAGTTGACTTCGGTTAGGCTTTGTCAGCCATACCCTCACTCCATCAGCCGGTATCTCCGGGAGTGCCACCTGGATCGCACGGGTCACCTCATCTTCGGTGGAGAGGGCATCAAGGTCCCGAATCTCGACCGAACATTTCGGTTCTAGGGCCTTGATGGCCTTCTTCTTCTTTTTCCTCTTCACTAGCAGTTGATACATCTTCATGTCCTCTTTTAGCTTTTACTTCATATAATTCTCTTATACCACTATAGTCTGGTGATTCTAGCTCTCTTTCAGGTTCTTCACCGGTAAAACCACTATATGTAGAGGATTCCAGGTCTTCATCACTAAAATCTTCTGATTTTACATTTTCTCTTTCAAACTTTGTAATAGGTGCAATTGCATCTCCTTCCAAAACGGGTTTAGCAAATTTTTTGTTTAATTGTTTTAAGGGTTCAGTAATAGGTTTAAAAGTAGATTCAAGAAATTTCTCCCTTTCGCTAATACCTAATTTTAATGCTCTGTTTTTATCTCGAATAGAATCACTAAGTGATTTTATTTCCTTTATTAACTTTTCTTGGTTAACCATGTTTGTAGCAAGACGTGTTGTACAACAATGAATGTTTTACATCATGATCAGTGTATTAGTATAAATTTATCAAATCCTATCCTGTATCGACCATTGTTTAGCGGTTGTTCCTTCATAATTGTTAAAAACCCATACTTTTCAGCCCAAGCCTTTCCACACAACTCTTTAAATCGTTCAAATGACATATCCGCACTTACATGGTCATAATATATGTGTTTTAGGTTGGTTTCATCCTGTTTAAATACAATTAACATGTTTGCATTGTCTCTAATGAGCTGTTTCGGTATTTTGCTGTAAGTTTGACCAATATAAATGCTATCTATGTTGTTATGTCGACCCATGGCGAAGTAATTTCTTATTGTATTTTGATTTTCACAAGATACATCGTCAAATATGAATACTGAGAATGGTTTAGCCTCTTGCGGTTGCATGACACTCTCGCTCGCGTTAAATTTAAAATATTTAACTTCAGGCACATTATTGAGTATTTGTTCCAATAACTGATATTTTGGTTGTTGTAGTGACTTTGAAAATACATATAAATTATTAAAACGTAATCCTTTAGGATTTGTAATCAAATTGAATACTACATTTGTTTTTCCACAATTGGAAGGACCGGTAACCAGACAACGCACCGTGTTTGGTAACAAAACACCGTGTTTCCCAGTATTGAATTGAGAACCATCCACTGTGAGTTCATCTACATTATTAATAGTAAAATTGTCTTTTTGCGGTATTATCTCCATCCTTTGTAATGGTTCAACCCAAAATGATGCTCTATCATTATATTAGATCCTTTTTAGGTATCCAAGAATCTTCCGTCTTATTAAATCCTAACCATCGTACTTTAACCTTATCCTTTTTTCGTTGCAACACCTTTTCGACTAGATATACATCACCTACTGTTGATTTTAACATTTCATGTCCATAAAACCCTCCTTCCAGCAATTGTCCTTTATTATCTTTTAAAATGTAAGTTTCTGGTATTGTAGGTTGCACCTTAAATACAGTAAATACCTCATTTGTCCAGTTTGGAAGATATCTTTTACTGAATACACCTTTGTATTTGCTTATTCGCACTTTATCACCAACATTAAACCTTTTAGGCTTTAGTTTTTCAACTCTTGGTTTAGTATTCATTTTTATACGTTTTAATACAAGGTTTTCATTTTTACTAGTTACTTGGTTTGGTTTCATCCCGATAGTCCTATGAAATTTGTTATTGTAATCGTTTATAAGTTTTGGTAACATATCAATCCATATGTGCGATCCTCTGTTGGAAAACATTTTATACATTGCACTTTTTAAAGTTCTGTTGAATCTTTCGATTATTGAGGCTTTTACCTCTGAATTGGTTGAGTAATGGTTTATATTGTGTTTTTTCATTAAATTTGCAAATTCCTTATTAAAATATTCTTTTCCATCATCAGTTTGTAAATGTTTTATAGTATGTTTGTCTCTTTGTATAGCTGTTTCCATTGCTTTTGTAACACTTTTGCCACTTTTATCTTTTAGTGGTAAAGCATCTGCCATTTTTGAAAAACAATTAATAATAGTCAATATGTATTTAAATTCTCTATTTTGTTTACTATAAGGAATCATTTCGATTAAATCCGCTTGATATAAATCATTTATTCCTTTTATCACTGTATTTCTTCGTGGAAACTTTCTTCTTGCAGGTTTATGAAGTTCGTTGACAATTTCTTGCTTCAAGTCCTTCATATTGCAGGTTTGAATGTTTCATGTATCACATGTATAATCACAATGAATGTTGTCTTAAATATTCACATCATTTATATAGGTCAAGGTCATCCAAACTTGTGTAAAAAAATGGGGAACACAGCGTTTGACTTGCCGTGTTCCCCATTTTTTTACGGAAGGAGAAAGGAATAAGGTCGAAGTTGTAGAAGGGCGAAGAATAGGTTACTAGTCGATAGGGTTTAGAGAGTAGTGGCCAAAAGGAAGAGTGTGAATTTTATCCGGCATAATATGCCTTTTATCATCTCGAGCTGATAGTGCCCTTTTAACTTCAGTGACACTGTAGACCTCATGTTTAAAGCTTCTGATAGTGTTGAACGTTGCAGACATTGTAGAATCTTCAAACAAGCAGGTCTTGTAATGGTCAAATGTCACATGTTTCTTCAAGTACGATGTTTTGACTCCTTTTGCTTTCTTGACTGTCGGTGTGTTGTTCTCGTTGTACATTTTAAATGAATACAATTTTGCCATCAGTGCCACTATTTCTTCTAAAGGCATTCCATTTGCTTCATCTTTAAATTTTCCGATTACTTTTTTATTCTTTTCATTGTAATTTGGATGGTTCTTCGGATAGTCAGAGAAGTCAAAATCGTCTTTGTATGGGAAACTTCTTAGGTCTTCATACATGTCCAAAGTCTTTATCCAGTAGATAAACGCGTCGGTATCCATGTATGCAACTCCAATGTTGTCTCTTCCGTAGTGTTTAACCATTTTGTTGTAATGGAAATCATACATCAGAGTTTTACTTATATCCAAAATCGACATTCCAATGTATAACGGACGATCCATCACTATAGTTGTTTTCTTCATACTGACGGCAACTAGATCTTCGTTTATAATCATGGATGTTCCAAAATTTGGTTTTTGCACTAATTTCTCCAATTTCTTAGGATCACTTACTAATTTTACAATCTTGTGTTTTCTTTTGTTTTCTAAGGTCTTCCCGAAGATGGCGTTGTTCATCAATTTGTAAAAGTCCTTTTCAAATGCTGATGTTGCTGCTGCTCTTCTTGTAGTGTTGGAATCAATATATAGTTTCAACCAACAAGACTGGGTGAATACAATTGCTCTATGAATTCTCACTACACGTAGACCCAATTCAAGAGCTTGTTGAACTACCCAGTAGTGAGCCACATACCGATCTTTATTCTCCAACGTCATCATCAATTTTGGCCATTTTCCTGTCGGTGAAACTTCAGTCTTGGCTAGGAGAGGCAAGTCGTAGTGATGGTTATGAAGGTGCTCCGGATATTCGAAATCACAGTCCAAAATATAGCCTTTTGGACCATTCTTTGGAATCTGTGAGATGTCACCGATGGTGGCCGGGTCGATCCATTTAAAGTCACCGTAGTGAAGCGGATTTGACATTGCCCAACCATAAAGGTTGTTTGCGTCAAAGTAGCCTAGGTAGACCGATGGTTGTCTCTCGTCGAAGCCAGGGATGTACTTGTTGTTAGCTTTGACATGACGTGTTACAGCTTGTGTCAAACCGCCCCGTACACCAGATTCTATCATGAGCACCATATCAATATCTGTTAGAAGTTCCAATCGACAGTTAGTTGACTTTAGCATAGCTTGCCATGCTAATCCTGGAGATGTGTACGAGTGTAGAGGGTCCAGTCCATAGGCGGAGAAGCAGGTGTTTCGAAATTCTTCCATCACATCGCACAGCAGAGTTACGTCCAATTTTATGTAAAAGTCGGAATATTCCCCTAAGGTTTGAATGTTTAGTTGGTTCCAAACATTACAAGCATGATTGTAGTCTTCAACGGTGATTGCACTTTCATTTAACTTGCTATTGAAGGCTTCAATCGGTGGCAGACTGGTTTCTTCAAATTTTTCTGCAGAAGTTATGTAATCATAAGGGAACACTCCTTTACGCATTACTAAGTTCAATTTATCTTCAGGTACAATTTTGCTGGTTTCTTTTAGATCTTCTCTTCTTAGGTTCTCAGACAATTTTCTCAAACTAGATGACATAAATCTATAAGAGTCTACGAAGCGAAGTTTAATTTTACCTACTGTTTTTGAGAAACTGATGTACTTCTCCAATGTTTCAGCTAATACTTCGATTTTTCCATCATCTCGTCCTAACTCTGGGATAATGAAGTGGGAGTCATAGCCGCTAAGATTGTGTAACACGACAGGGATAAAGTTTGGCAGTTTGTAATTTATATTGCATGAATTACAAGCAGCTCCTCTGCATAACCCTGTCAGGTGATCGTGATCTCTTACTTTTTGATTTTCTTCACTGAAGCTCTTCTTGCATAAATAACATCTTGTTGCCAAATTGTATTCTTCTTGTTGATTTTGGTTTAAAGGTTCCATAGGTAAAACATTACCGAATAAGCGTTGCACCTTTTCAGCAATGTCATACAACTGGTCTACGAAATGCTTAGCGGCTTCTTCCCCACGGTAGAGTATCGGAGTGGATGTTAAGCCATAGTCTTGCAACTGTTCTTCAGGCAAAGTCGATTTCACCAATAAGCAAAAACTGTTAGGTTGATGCAGTTGATATTTGGTTCTTCTAGTCACCTCACCATCCGGAAGCTCCTGTGGTACTAACGTGGATTCGAAATCTGCGTAGACGGCTACTGGAATCCGATATTGGTGAACTGTTTTGTTGAATTGGATGAACGCTCGAGATGGCGGCGGCAGACTAATCTTCACTTCATAGTTGTCATTACAAAGTCTTTGGTGTTCCTTCAACCACTCCGATCCTCCACGTCTCAAATCTTTATTTGTAAAACAAAAGCATCTCTTACACACTGTCACTCTAATTTTATTTTTCGTTAATTGTCGTACAACCAATGCTTCAAAGTCTTTTATCCACACATAATGTGAAATTTCGCCTTTAGTTATCAATAATAAATCAGTATGGTTTCTTTGCTCCACTTTTCCAACTCGTAGTGGATACACATTGTTCGAATCATCTAAGCCGAACACGTTAACAGAAACACCTGGATTTTGTTTCTCAAATTTTGCAATTTGATTAAGACTTACAGGATACGACATTCCTCGAAAGTTGTAGCGGTGTTCGTTTTCATAATATTCCCTACCAACTCTACAAGGATTATGTTTTACATACTTAGTTAGCATCGCATACTTAAAACATTCATTATCCCCGTTTGTAACATTTCTGCAAGAGTTGGTGTCTTTAATTTTCTTTGGTAGAGGGATAAAGCTGCTACCCCTCATACCATATCCATGCTTGTGAACCCTCACATCCATACCTTCGATCGATGATAGCGTCCAGCCAGATCCTCTTCCTTCATGTTCTTGGAGTTTCATTAGCAGTTCATTCAAACATTCTTCTAGAATTTCGTTGATATCAGATGTGGTTGTAAGGGTTCGGTTTTTAGCAATGAATGCTCTCGGTGAGTTTTCACCATCGGTATTAGTAAACATAGCCTCCAACACCAATCCAAATTTAATAAAGTTCAATCTTGCCAATTCTTCCATCAATGTTTTTACAACTAAATTTTTAGCTTGGGTTACAAAGTTTTCCAATTCCAATTGCACATTATTAATTTTGAAATGAGTTACAACTGGTCCTGGCAAGGCTGTGGTGCGCAGTTGTCTTATATCTTCCACTTCTTCTGTATCCTCTTCTTCCATATCCTCTTCTCGGGTACGCAGTTGTCTTACATCTTCCACTTCTTCTTCCGTATCTTCTTCTTCCATTTCCTCTTCTTGAATAAATCCTTCAGCTGTAGATGGTCCAGCTCCGGCAAATTGAATAACACTTGGTCTTCCTCTTTGAATTAACTGTAAATAGCTACCCCAGTCCTTCTGCTTCTGGGGTTTTTCCAAAAACCGATCAATCGCATCCAAGTCTTCTTCACTTAATACAATCTCTTCTTTTCTGTTCTCTTCACGATGCAATTCTCGGTGTAACTGTAGATAGCTATCACAGTCGTCCATCTGCTTCTGGTGGTTTTCCAATAACCGATCAATCGCATCCAAGTCTTCTTCACTTACAACAATCTCTTCTTTTCTGTCCTCTTCATGATGCAATTCTCGGTGTAAAACAAAAATATCTTCGTCTTGGAAAAACTCACCACATATATCGCAAAGAGCCATTTTTTACAGTTTGGCTTTGAGTGTGCACTCGGTGAATGTCCACGCAATAATGAGCAGCGCGCTCAACCGGGTCCCTTTATACCCGAGGTTGAAGGGTGGGGGGAAGGTGACGTCATATACATCCGGTTTATCAATCATGTAGTAGATTTGGCTTTTAAACACCCATTTTCAATATATTCTTCAACAGACTTGATAAACCAATGATGTTTGATCTAAATCCACTACTTTGTACAAGTTTTTTCAAAGATGTCTGTTTGGGCAAGTTTATGTGGAACAAGTGGAACTTTTCGGTCAAGGTCAAATATTTTTTTCCCAAAAAAGTTCGGGGGGGATGGGGTTCATTACTATATTTAGGTCAAGGTCACGAAAAAAATTTAAAAAATTAAGCCCCACCTGGGGCACTTGGGTTGTCATCGCTGTAGCCTCCAAAGAGACCCAACTATGACAACAGGGCAACATCCAATGTTGTGTTCCCTTCGCCACGCAAGACTTTTAAATATTTACTGCATTGGTAACAAATAACTAACAAAACATTTACATAATTTTGAGAGGTTGAGGACAGCCCTAGTGGCTTACGTCCTCGGTCCGAGTGCAGAGGCCGCCGCAAATTGGCCACAGCTGTGGTCTGCATGCCAGCGTACAAACGGACCGGTTCCCAACCCAGCCGCAATATTGCATGCCTGAGAGGACCCATGCTAACATTGGTTTAAAATAGCTTTACACGGGGGTCTACTCCCGTACCCTATCTTTAATATTTAACTTTAGCAATGCAGTAAATTTTTAAAAATCTTTGTGGGTCAAGGCCACACGCACATTAAAAAATTTCGGCCCCCGTACATCCATGGCGAACCACGAATGTTCGGGGGCCTTGGGGACAAAAACACAAGTAACTAACAAACTTTCATTTACATAATTTTGAGTTTCCAGAAGGGAAACAAGAGGTTGAGGACAGCCCTAGTGGCTTACGTCCTCGGTCCGAGTGCAGAGGCCGCCGCAAATTGGCCACAGCTGTGGTCTGAATGCCAGCGTACAAACGGACCGGTTCCCAACCCAGCCGCAATATTGCATGCCTGAGAGGACCCATGCTAACGTTGGTATAAAATGCTTTTACACGGGGGTCTACTCCCGTTCCCTAACTTTAAGATTTACTTTGAGCATTGAAAAAGCTCAAGGGGGAAAGCTAAAACAAGCGTATACACTTTAGATAAATATAACACACTTACAACACACAATTGAGCTCAACATGGTAAATGCTGGAACAAACACATATGACAAACAAGACACACAGGATAAAAGACAAACAAGACACACAGGAGACATAGGGTACAAGTAAAACACTCTCATATAAAACAATTCCCAATACCCAAACGCAAGCGCAATATCTTAGAAATAATACAAGTCTTAAAGTTAGAGTAGACTTCGCTAAACAGTGAAGGCGCCATTCAGTGTTTAGTGAGGCCTATGGCGGTCCGTCCCGATCGTTCACGTTCAACGCGCGGGAGCGGACTGCGAGCCGGCTGTGGCCGGGCCGCCTTATATCCCCACCGGTCGCCCCCCAAGGGGCGGCATCGGGGGCACAGAGGTGGGGGCGCCATCGGGGCAAGGTACATCAAAGTCACCCCAAGGTCATGTCAAGGTCACCTCAAGGTCACCCCAAGGTCACCTCAAGGTCACGTCAAGGTCACGTCAAGGTCACCCTAAGGTCACCTCAAGGTCACCCCAAGGTCACCTCAAGGTCACCTCAAGGTCACCTCAAGGTCACCTCAAGGTCACCTCAAGGTCACCTCAAGGTCACCTCAAGGTCACCCCAAGGTCACCTCAAGGTCACCTCAAGGTCACCTCAAGGTCACCTCAAGGTCACCTCAAGGTCACCCCATGGTCACGTCAAGGTCACCTCAAGGTCACCTCAAGGTCACGTCAAGGTCACCTCAAGGTCACCTCAAGGTCACCCCAAGGTCACTTCAAGGTCACGTCAAGGTCACCTCAAGGTCACGTCAAGGTCACCTCAAGGTCACCCCAAGGTCACTTCAAGGTCACCCCAAGGTCACACTTATGTCACTTAAAGGTCACCCACTACACTTCTACTCTAAGTGTTGGCAATACCCCCCCCACTACAATCGAGTCCCTAGGCTGCGCAACGGCGCTCCGTCAGTCTGTCTCCGACTTGCGTGCAGTGCGCCTCGCTGTTCTCCGTCTCTCTTCATGTAAGTATTTTACAAGTTTTTGGCTCAAGGTCGTACACTTTGACTCTGGAGCAACATAGGCTAAATATTTCTGAGTTTTTTACTTAAGTCCGCCGCACTTTAACTCTGGGACGACATCGACTTGCAGTATTTCTGTGTTTTGACTCAAGGTCATTACACTTTAACTCTAGACCAACACCGAATTATGCGGTGCGATGCTCACTAACCTAACTTGTAATGTTTAGGGTGGCGTTTTCATACCACATATCGCCATGAGTGTCCGGTCCAGATTTTACATTAACTTTACGCCCCTCGCAGCCTAAGCTGTACAGGAATGTTTCTTCTAGTGACAACTCGGGCCGAGTGAACAGTGTGTTGACTGTAGGGCAGCTCATGGTGAAGTGATGCGATGCTTCGGCAGTACAGCCTCACCTTCCCCCACTACTGTGACCTTCCCCCACTCCTACTCACCCATCACTTTTGCCTTGGCTCATACTCTACCAACAGTCTCTCAGTATTGTGCGGACTTTTGTGAGGGAAGACATGTCGCAGGACACTTTGGGTAAGAAACTTAGCCGTGTTAAGTCTTTATTAAATGCTCAATGTCCTCCACTCAAGGTCAAGCGGGTTTCGATTTTGGCTAAGTGGCGAAAACTGTTGCGCGGACACCCTAAGTTTTATACCAAACGGACTAATGTAAGTTTTACTGATGAGGATTTATTTAAAATATTGGAAGAAATGACTTTTGCTTCCAAGGTACAGTTAGTTACTCCAATTCCTGACGGTTTGGAGTAGTTCAAGGTCACCGCACTTAAACTCTGGCAAATACACATCAAACGGTTTTACTAAGAGTACATTTTTCTAAGTGTTGACTCAAATCTGATGATTCTTTGGATACATCTTTAAAGACAATCCTAAGTCCCAAGTTTACAGTCAACCTCAAGGTCATCACACTTTAACTCTGGAACGATATCAACTTGTAGTATTTCAGAGTTTTGACTCAAGGTCACCACACTTTAACTCTGGAACAACATAATATTGTCATACCAAGAAAACTTTAACTCTTATGCTCAAGGTGACTGACTCTGGGACGGCATCAACTTGTAGTATTTCTGTGTTTTGACTCAAGGTCATCACACTTTAACTCTGGGACTACATCGACTTGTAGTATTTCTATGTTTTCACTCAAAGTCATCACACTTTGACATTTAAATTTAAGGTAGCATCAAAACGGTGCTACCTGGCTTGACATTTTCAAGTTTCCCAGGGTCATCGCAGTTACCCCACCACTTCCCATATACCTAGAGTGCGCGGGGCCGGACAGTCAGTCGCTCGGTGTCTGTCGTAGGGTGCACATCGCGGTTGTAGTACTGGTCTAAAGTAAGGCAGCTGGGCCAGTTCAAGGTCACCCGAGCGGTGTCACATGACGGTTTAGGCAGAGTCACGTTGCAAACTTCAAGTTTCCTCAGCACTTTTGCTGTTTCTCATCGCAAATTCGCTCCAAGTCGTCAAGGTCACGGTAACATGACTGAAACTTGGAGCGTAGTGCGAGAAACAGCAAAAGTGCCAAAAAATTTTAGGTTTCAGCGTGACCTTGACCTTTGTGACATCAATGACGTCATCTTGGTGACGTAAGGGGTGATGACGTCATCAGCACGTCATTTCTGTGACGTCATGGGTGTGACGTCATGGAAGTGACGTCATTGGTGATGACGTCATCAATTGCGTCATCGATGACGTCATCGATGACGTCATCGGTGAGGTCATTGACCTCGATGACGTCATCGCTCGGGTGACCTTGAAGTGAGCCAGCAGCCTTACTTTTCCACTACTATGAGGGATGAGTGTAAGATGATTGTGGCGCGATCTCGTAGTCTTGTTACTGACTAAGGCCGACATTCTCCTTAGACAGGACTGTTAATTCATAGCCCAACAGCCAATGGTATCTAGGGTCCTACAGTTTAACGTGGGATCCGAACCACAATTTCAACCTCCCGTATACGAATTGGTCTAATTATGAGGATGGTACTTATGGATGAACTATTATTATTCACTAGTGCGGACGTTAATCCCCACCAGGGAATATCGCATCCACAAGCCATCGCTTATAACTATCCACAATTCGTGACCTCCAAGTAGCTGGATTACAGGACGTCGCCACCGTAACAATAAGCGTAACAAGAAGCACTACTCAGCGAGGGAAATGGTTGTGGCTCTCGGCTCTCTTCACAGCTCTCCATAGACTTCGGTGATAGCGTCAATCGTTGACCGTCCATACTGACGCATCAGCTTCTCGAACAGCTTCCCAGCCGTGTCCAATGTGTAAAAAGGCCTGTGGGACGACGACAGCTCGGGATCACCTTTGCCCTTGCTGATCAGTACAAGTCTTGCAGTTTTCCATAGGGAGCCGGAAACACCCCTTCTACCAAACAGGCGTTGCACATTCTCAACAACAAGTCAGCATTAATTGAAAATACTTTATTTAAAGCCTCGCTGGGAATCCCGTCCGGGTCAGGAGCCTTGTTGCTCTTTAGGGAGAGAACGGAGGTTTCCATCTCGAATGTGAAGAGTGGAACGTCATCTAACCGTCTCAAGTCAACCGGCGTACATCCTAGGCTTAGCCTACAAATAAATACATACACACGCTAAAATCCAAAGCGTGAAATAGGTCGTTCTTTAGGTGGAAGAATTAAAAAAAAATCTTAAAGAGTGAAAGTTTCACTCAAAATGAGCGTAGAAAAAATGTATTTTGAGAAGGATGAAATATACTTTTATTAAAAGAATGAAAATTCGATATAGTTCAGAGTGTCTGAATTTTATTTCTAAAAAGATCTGATTTCGTTCATTTCGGATGAATCCTGGAGTCACGTGACGTGCATGAGCGACTAGCCTCTCACAGCACAGGAATAAGATTTTCCCTTCGCCATCTTCGTTATGATTAGTGGTTGGTGAGTGGTAAAGTGGTAAAAAGGAAGATTGAAGATTATACCCAATAAACGCGAACACTAGAGCCTATGCCTATACTTTGCTTTTAATAAGCACCAGTACAGTTCACACGTGTAGCCTAGGGCCTTATGGTGTTCACTGATAAACTACTTCCATGAGTTGGCCTATGCCTATGTCTGTCTAATTAACTTACATAAATTATAACCCATGTTTATAATCTTACTATCAATTGTTAATAACTAGCTTGATGAGCAATACAAGGCAGTGGCGGATCCAGGGAGGGGCTAGGAGGGGCTATAGCCCCCCCTTGGGTATCCTTTTTACACTAGATAAATGGGTAATTTGTTTTGTTGGGTTGCCGAACGTGAAAGGAATCCGTGCTCGCCGCGGCACCAGGGCCGGATTTAGGTATGGACCACATGGGTCCGGGCCCAGGGCGTCAAATTTTAAGGGGTGGCAAATTTTTTTGGATTATATTAAATTAGTCTAAAATATCAAGAGTGGTACATGAGATTATTTGGTTTCATTATGGTTTACACCGAATAAAACTGCGAGGGCGCGAGCCGCGACTGCATAGCTAATTATTTGGCATCATTAGGCTGATCGTCTTGCCCCTTCAGCGTAACCACTCTGGCAAAAATCAAAATCCCGGTGGTCCCGGTTTCCGGACTGAATTTCCCATTTCATTCCATTTATTGTATAAATATAACGGTTTTTCCATACGCTTGTGATTTGAGATGTTTGATCTTTAAACCCCCAGCAATAAGTTATATCTTGCTGATTTTCATTTTGGATTTTATGACTCTATTTCAAAACAAAGTTCCATTGATGGTCATGACACGATATTTTTCCATTTCATTTGTAGGTCTGTTTTGTAAAGCAATGACGTAGCTTACTATATTACGAAAATTGTGTTGTACACACTGTCGTCTCACATTTTAATATCGACTATACAATTGCCGCGTCCAAACGCTCTCTGGGAATCTATGGTTTTTTTTCTTTGTAGCTGATTTTTGTGATTTTATTTTGCCGTCTGCTTATGAACCAATTTATGGGTTATGAAGATTCGCTGTTGTTTAGACGCAATATAAATTAATTTAAGTTCTTATGCAGTTTTATTATTTATACAGAAATACTATTTTCTGTATTGATATTAGACAAATGTACGACCGAGAAAAATTTTAACATGGAAGGGGTTTTTAACTTTTGTTAGCAATCAAGTCACAAATATTTAACTTTGAATAATCGTTTATTTTTCTTCTCTTTCATTATACTACTTTATTAAGATTTACCTGGACCATTAAACAGATAAATAATAAAAGCGATACCCTGAAAAGGAATCAAAAGATATTATAAATTCTCTGTTCATCCCAAATAACATGCAGTCTTAATTAGCATTCGACCTAGACACAGATATCAGAAATCAGAAATCAGAAATCAGAAATTTATTTGTCATCAAAACATTTCACAATGTACAAGAGACATCGTCAATTCTTATTCTACTATTTACAAAAAGATTGGGTTCGCATATATGTACAACAGAAATCTTATCTGTACAATATGCATATATTTAGGCCTAGTCAAATTTAAACTTAAAAAAATCTTCTAATGAATAAAAAACATTGTCAGTTAAAAAAATATTGAGTTGTCTTCTAAAAGCATTAGCATCTAATTTGCGGAAATGTACTGGCAATTTATTAAACATTTTAATCTGTAGGTACTTATGACTGTTGGTAAATTTTTGCAACCTTGGACAAGCAATGAGAAGATCATCGGACTGCCTGGTTCCATAACCATGAATGGTACTTCTAGAAGTGAATTTGTCTTCATTTTGTCTAACATATAAAAGGTTCTGAAAGATGAAAATGCTTTGAACAGTTAAAATGTTGAAATGCTTAAACCAGGGCTTACAGCTCTCTCTACTGGACACACCTGCCATAATCCGCAATGCTTTTTTTGCCATAGCAGAATCTCAAATGCACCAGGGCTATTTCCCCAAAACATATTTCCATACAACAGATGACAATGAAAGAAACTAAAATAGGCCATTACTAACATATTTTGAGAAACAGAAGTTTTTAATTTCCGAAGTAAATAACAAATGCGAGACAATTTGGAAATGATTGACCTAGTATGAAAATCCCATGACAATGTGGATTCAAAATTGATTCCCAAGAAGCGAATTGGATGCTGCTGCTCTCTAAAGGTCCTACTTAAGGTAAAATATATGATTTCTGTTTTATCTTCATTTATTTCCAAACAGTTAGCCTCAAACCATGAAGCAGACTCCTTAATCGCCCTATCTAAACCTAATTCGACTGTTTTGAGATGTTTCCCTGGAACCAAAAAAGAAGTATCATCTGCATAAAGAATGGTCTTACAAATCATATTTTTAGAGAGATCATTTATGAAAATTATGAAAAGAAATGGTCCTAAAACAGAACCCTGAGGAATACCTGTGTAAACTTCCCTAGCGTTTGAAATTTTATTGTCTAAAACAACAATTTGCTGCCTTCCACGAATGTAGGTCTCAAAAAATTGAAGGGCTTTATTTTTAACACCATAATAGCTAAGTTTTTCTAGAAGAATCTTATGAGGGACACTGTCAAAAGCCTTCTTCAAATCTACCATAGCCAAGCCTAGATGCTCACCAGATTCAAAAGAGGTCAAAATCTCTGTCACAACACATTCAAGAGCATTGATTGTTGAGGATTGAGGGATGAAGCCGAATTGATTTTCTGTTAAAATATTATAACCATCAAAATGCTGAAAAATCTGAGATTTCACACATAATTCCAATATTTTAGAAAAGACTGGAACGATTGAGATAGGTCGGTAATTTGAAATGCTGTTCTTATCTCCTTTTTTATGCAGTGGAATCATTTTTGACACTTTCAAACAGTTCGGGAAATAACCTTGAGTGAGTGAGAGGTTAACTACATAAGATAAGGGTTCCAAGATTGCTGAGGCTACAGACTTAATAACATTATTTGAGATGCCAAAAATATCCTCACTTTTTGAGGAGCTCAAGGTTTTGATAACTTTGAACAGACACGGGACAGAAAGGGACTTCAGCTCCAAAACATTAGAGAAACTACCCAAACTCTTCAAAAACTTTGTGAAATTTCCACTAGAATACTGCGTGGAAAATTTTGACAAGAGTTGCTCACCAAAATCTGAGTTCCAATCATTAAATTGATCGGCTGTAAAAGATGGAGGTGGATCCTTTCCATATTTTAATAAACCAGATTCCGACTTAATTACTCGCCAAGCTGCAGAGCATTTGTTCTTTGAGTTTTCAATAAAGGTTTCATTGTATTTTATTTTTGCCTGCTTAATACTTGCCCTGTACATTTTCCTGTAGTTATTTAATATTAACCTTGCATGGACATTATTTTGATACATAGGTATTTTTAAAACATCTTTCATCAGTATGAGAATATTCCTTTTGTTATGTAGTGTTTCATTAAACCAAGGAGCACCTTTCCTTTTCAATTTACCACTAACTCTCTTTGTCTGCCTAGGGCAACACTGATTGTAAATACAGTATTTAAAAAAGTACTAAGAAAATATTCAAAAGCCTCATCAACACAAGAAATACTATAAAGTGAACCCCATTAAAAATGAGCAAGATTGTAGGATAAACTAAAAATACTATTTGCATCTAATTTCCTAGAAGATACTTCCTTGAATTGAGTGCCTGGTGATTTAACAGTAAAAAATTCAAAGCACAATATTTCATGATCAGAAATTTTGTATTTCCACAGCATCTGTCTGTAATTAGTTTTGTTGATATTTGTTGCAATATTATCCAAGCAACTTTTGCCCCTAGTTGGTGTTTTATTTTATTTTAGATAGTGAGGTTAGGGCCTATAGCTTATGAAAAAATGATGTTATTATGTGAGGATATGGTTCTACAGTAGCCTATGCACCCAAATAAACAGCACTATACATTGAAATTGCAATATTTGATATACTTAGTTCCACCAACATATAAACGTAGGTTTGAACTCAATTAATAACATACTTGAGGCAACACTCGTATTACCGTTCTTGAAGGTTTTGTATATCATTTTGGTAAAGATGGCTGATCAATTTCAGTGCTGTTGATTTTGGCGCAATTGTACAATGAATATTGTTTTAGAATGTAGAAACTTACCATAGGGCAAAATTACGGAAATGTACATAAAGATTTGTTTAACTTAATCACTTGAAAAAATAGTAATATCACTCAACTGCATTAAAGTATTATTTTAAGCCCCGAAACATTTTCCCAGGACGGGAACCCCAGATCCCTCCCTCCTGTTGTTGATGGGAGTTACCCCCAGGCCCCCAACTAGCCCCCCATTTGGCCTATCCTGGATCCGCCACTGATAGCCTACAAGGGTCTGTAAACCCCATAATTTGGAAAGATTCGTTAGGTTTGGTTTAACGAAAACAATCTTTTTATAAAGAATATAGTTCTTCATTGAGTGAAAAGTCACTCTTTTGAGTAGTTAATTTCACTCCTTTAAAAATTAAAATCATTCCTTTTAGGATTGATTTTCACTCAAATTTGGACGAAAACATTCACTCTTTTGGTGGGTGATCAAAGTTTCTCTTTTGAGGTAGTGAATTTTCACTCTGAAAGAGTGGCTCAATTTCAACTCTTTAGAAAAGTGGTGAAATGACTCAACAAGAGTGAAAATATCTCCTTTCCCTTTTACAGTGCAAACAATGATTTTAGCTAAGACTTCAAAAACAAGCAAGTAACTTAATAATAATTATGCTTACAATATTAAAGGTAAATAGATTGTAGAGCGAAAAAAACAATAAAATTGAAAATCCATTATTGCAAATTAATAAAAATCAAGTAATGTAAGTATTGTAGAATTTACGCTTACTTAACACTTAATGCATATTTTGTTACCTGAGACATAGGCTACAATGGCCCAACACATTCTAATTAGTTGTTCAATTTAAATCTTTCTCCCAAATAGATATTAGTTGTATCCCATAAATTAGTTAATCGCATAATTCCGTACGACAGCAATTAATTCATTCCACATCAACATGCTTATCTTTTGGCATAATTTATAACTTCAACAAGTAAACATCAGTGTTGATCTATTTAATTTAACAAATAGGTCCGTCAAAATATCAATTAAATTCTATTTAAAAAGGTAACATAACAGCGAGCAGATATAAACAATAAAAGGTTATGTTGTTTTCAGCATACACAGCGACAACTCAGCTGGGGGAATATAAACTGATCATAGCAACTACATTAGTCAAATGATGTAGCCTAAACAACTAAAGTTCTGTCAAAAATTCCAGAAAATAAGCTTTTTTAATACTTGAAAATAATTGCTCGATTATAGTTTATAACCTAGTTTAAAATACTTAAAATCTAACCTGAGAATTTCATTGAAATCAAATTAGTAATAAAAAAGCCTTTTGGAGGTCTAAAATTCGCCTAAGTGAAATTTAAAGTCGATCGTATAGAATTTTTATACTCTATGTTCCATAGAGTAGGTAAATATTCAATTATTATTAAATTGAATGAAAGATTAAAGAAGTTTAAACACAAAGTTTTTAAAAGTTTGATAATTCTGTTGTAGACACAAGGTTTAATTTCAATGTACTATACATTTGCAAGGCCACTACGGCAAAGCCGAGAAATAACAGGAATAGGCCTATCTTAATATTTCTCCTATATAAATAAAGTATAGTTTTACAAAATCTCAAGTCAAATGTTCCAGTAGGCTTTGCGCCTATTCAAGAACATGTTGTGCATTTTTAAACATTTTGTAACATTTTTACAATATATTTATAGAGCGAAGCTCGGGTCCCCGGTACTTTCTATAGTTTGCAATTAATTCAAATCAGTAATAACAAGATCATTTGAGGGTGAGCTACATGCATCTTTGAGAAATGCATTATGTACTTTTTAACTATTAGCAAATTTTTATTATATTGAATTAATTTAAATTGAATGTAAAGTTATGAAGCTGGAAAGTGAACAAAGTCGATGGTTTACTGCATGTTATTGGGTCTGTATAACACTTGTGGCAATTAATTCGTCGTTTAAACAAACACTTTTGACATTAGTATTTGATCAATAATGTAGCTTTAAATATTTGATAATAAAACTCATTGTTGGGGTTCTCTAAAGGGTTTTTTTTTATAAATAAAACGATTTGATTAAATATTGATATTTTTTTATTTGAGTCATAAAAACAACTAATCCTTAACATTTAAATGACTATAAGAAAAAAGTATAGTTAACATAAAAAATATAATAATAAATAACTTGAAAATGAAAATTTTGGAAATTATGAATTGTTGCAGTCCAGTACAATAACAATTTTACAATTCAGTCTTAATTTTTATAGCAATCAGCTATTTTACATAATTAAGCAACTTTCTTTCCATTTAAAGGATAATACATCATAATAATTGTAAACGTTTTTAGGTACTGACCATAATAAACCAAATCCTTCAGGCCTGCACAGATCAGAGCGATACTTTATCGCTGGAGCGACGCGATACCTTCCTGGAATTTTATCTGCGTTACTTGGGCGATAATATCGCAGCGGGAATAGGTGCTTCCACACCAGAGCGAGAAAGAGAGACGCGCGGGAAGCCAGGACACCTCAGGGGAGCGTAGGGTGCGGTGACTGTGTGACTCTCTAGGCATTGTGTCATAGTTAGTTTTTGTATACTGTACTGTGTGTTAACTTACCATGACATCGAATCGTAACTTACCGATAAGAAGAATCGTTGCTGTTACTACCGTGCTAGAAGACGAAAGACAGAGAAAAATTTGGATACACGACATAAATAAAGAACGGCTGCAATTTGGCGAGTACCAGTACCATACGCTCTTGCCCCAGTTATGAAAAGATGAAAGAAAATTCTACATATACCTCAGAATGAACAGAATCCATGTGAATCATGAATGAAATGCGAGTCAGAGGAGCAAACAAGCTCATCTTGAACAATAAATAAGCCTTATTATATTTTGGGCATTTTAGCGCACCATATGTAACTGATATTACTATAAAGAATATTACTGTTTGAGACTACCAAGCAGTTGCTCGGCTTTTCATAAGTATAATCATTAAATAATGGGTTGTAGAACTCAGCTTTATAAGTTAGTTACATTATGTAAAACTACTTTCCCAGCCATAAGAACCAACGTAAAATGTGTAAAAGTAGGCGCAGGATAGTTGGTAGGACTATAGTTGGTAGCACTAGTGTTACTGACTAGTGAGTTGACTTAAAGCCTTAAGTCGATTTAAAGCATAGAACACCGGGTATGTATTAACAACTTCAAATAAGTGTTCGATGATACACGACATATTGTCGTTGTGTTACAACTTGCACAGCACAGACAAAACTGAGTAGTTAATGGTTTGGCCGCATGGTATAGCGGCGATAAAGCGCTGCGAGGTGCATGCAGCGTTACCGCGATACCATCGCTACAGTATCGTGATCGCCTCAGTATCGCGTATCGCAGTTCGCTCTGATGTGTGCGGCTCCATAAGACAACATGGTATCGCACGGGCCACTGGTATCGCACGCAAATTTCCAAGAAAAAGTATCGCGCCCGCTCTGGTATCGCACTGAGTAGCCTATCGCTCCGGTCTGTGCAGGCCTCATGAGCTTTTGTTCATCCACTCTGTATTTAGACAAAATACCTCCTGTGTTTACAATCAGCTGATTTAAATCGTGTAAAATAAATAAATTTTTAAGGTTTGAAAATGTCGAAATTTTTAATTTAAGGGAGTAAGATAACAACTATATGATTAAGCAACTTTCTTTTCATAAATGACAATACACCATAATAATAATTGTAAACGTTTTTAGGCACTGGCCATAATAAACCAAATCCTTCATGAGCTTTTGTTCATCCTCTCTGTATTTAGACAAAATACTTCGTGTGTTTACAATCAGCTGATTGAAATCGTGTAAAATAAATAAATTGTAAAGGTTTGAAAATGTCGATATTTTTAATTTAAGGAAGTAAGATAACGTTAAAGTAAATAAAGTCTGCTAATACACAAAGGTTTACGTTTTATTTGGTACAAACTGTGTGTAAATTGGTCCAGTGGAAGTCTCAGACGAACTGTCCAAAGGATTGGAAATGTTGGCTTTTTCCCCCATGTTAAATCTCCTTAGAAAAATTTATTTTTCATTTTTGACCGATTTAACGTAAATATTTTTGAAATACGAATAAAACCTGCTAATATAGAACCGAAAAACGTTTATTTTGGTACAACCCGCATGTAAATCGGTCCAGTAGAAGTCACAGACGAACTGTCCAAAGGATTAGAAATGTTAGCTTTTCCCCATGTTAAATCTCCATAAGAAAAATTTATTTTTCATTTTTGACCGATTAAACGTAAATATCTTTGAAATACGAATAAAACCTGCTAATATAGAACCGAAAAACGTTTATTTTGGCTACAACCCGCATGTAAATCGGTCCAGTAGAAGTCACAGACGAACTGTCCAAAGGTTTTTTACCTTTGTGTTTTAAATATATAGATATGTGGAATCTATATTTAGTAATACCATTGACCATGTACATTAACGTGAATAGACCTCTCATCCAATGCATTTAGTTTGAGGCAAAATTTTTGAAGTTTCGTGTACGCCAGAGTCACTGCCATCGATGTTGTTATTATTCAGCTGGGTTTGCAGTGCTACCAAGACACTTGAACACAACATAAAAATAACAATCAGTTATAAAACATTCCATTCTTGGATAAGAAGAGTGGTAATACCAATGTATACATAACCGAATAAGTAGGGACATCCTTATAGGGAAGTGAGACCGCCGCCCCTGAAACACAGATAGCACCACCAAGATGGTTAGGATTATGCTGATTGGTTGAATGAAAACAGATTTTCTAGAATAATTTTACCGAGGTTTGTTATTGTTTTGATTTTTTGTAAACAAATATGCTCATTTTGACATTTGAGAGATAGAAAGAGCGCTTCCCGTGACAGTAAGGAGAAGTAATCTTAGCATCAGCGCTTTATTTTCTTCTGGTTTTCGGGGGCAAAACTAAATTTTTTAACATGGGATGTCCCTACTTAGGCCCATTCAATACGGACCGATTGTCGGCGGCGGATCTGCTCATGCGAAATCTGTCGTCCGCCGGCCATTCTATACGAGCGGTTAATCGGCGCAACAGTGAACAGTGTTGCCAACCATTCTGTTAATGCAAAAAATACAGCATTAAGTAGCATTTATATCTGACCTAACTAAAATGGTTTCCACTTATACTATTATGCTTTACAAATTGTGTAACACAAGAAAATACTCAATTGCGATCAATAAAAATTATAAAATGATTTTTAAATAATTATAAAATTACAAAAACATAAATATTGTATAAACATACGGCATTACAATTCAAATTATAAAGGAAAAGTCTCTTCCCAATTAAGTGATACATAATTATGTAAAAATATTACAAAAGTTATAGTAAAAAGGGATATGGCCACAAACTCCTACGAAACATGTATACTAAAATACAAGATTGGTCAATATTCGATAATTATTTTTTTAGAGAGAAATAAAAGTAGAGATGACTAAATAGTACAATTAACTTTAAGAAAGAAAATAATAGATATAGGTAGGCTTATATACCTATAAATAATTGAAAGGGCCTGATACATTTTGACCAGTATTATGTAACAACATGACATGGCCTTTGAACTGTAAAACCGTCGGTCGAGGCCTATAGTAATCTTTAAACTAATTTTAACATGTAATCAGTAAGTAACCAATTACACTAAAGTAGGCCTACCTCTGTATAACCTAATGAATAGCCTAATGAATAACCTCTGCGTCATTGAGATATATAATTTTTCAAATATAGTTTTCTAATATAGTTGTATTTGTTTGTTTTCATGAACAGTAGGCTAAATGCAGCAAAAAACTAACTATACATTGAATTTTTACCTCAATCCAACTTTGAGATTTTTAACCTTGTCTGCGTAATCTTTAGATGTCACTTCGTATAATTTAGGATTTTTTCAATTCATAGAAAAATGGATTTTTCATGTCAAACATGTTTTAAAAAAACAAAAACAAAACAAACTGGAGAACGGTGAGGACACAAGGATCAGGAAAGGCAGTGGACGAGAAATGGCGAGAACGAGAGAGAAATTGCGAGATTTGGCGTGAGGTTGCGAGATCGGCGGCGGAAGCAGAATATACCGCGTCTTAGCGCGTTAAAAATCTGCCCGTATAGAAGCTCATCCCATTTAAACTCCATTGTTCGGTAAAATATCAGCTGATCGACGCCGACAATCGGCGGCAGACAATCGGTCCGTATAGAATGGGCCTTATTCGGTTCTGTATACATTGGTAATACTGATTTATCTATCATATACTATCATATGCACCGTCAATATGTTTCAAACACACCTATGCTATTAGAAGTCTATTCACGTTAGTGTATAAAGTCAAAGGTAATACGCTGCATGAAAATTTGTAAAAAAAGCTTTCTTTAACATTAAAATGATTGTGTGAGTATGCAGATGCAGAGTTGCTAACTGACTTTAGATTTTTAATCGAGACTCTATTACTAAAAAAAAACAACATGAAAAACTGATTCGACTATTTTTAATATAAATTTTAAATTAAAAAGCAAAAGCCCAGGTGATAGGTTTTTACATTGGAATAGAAATTTACAGAAAACCAGTTGACAGTAGTACCCAACACACAGACTTTTGGCAAAACCTAGGATGATATTTACTCTATAACTGGAGGTTGCGCTACGATGAAGTTTTGTTTAGGAAAAGCGTACTGTTGATTTTCGTGTGAATTCGCACGCATTCACCCAGTATAAACTTAATTATGGAAAAGTAAATGTTCATCAAATATAAACAATAGCTTAAAGCCAATCGTAATTTACAGAAGTTTACAAACGATTTGAAAACGGAGCTAATAATAAGTATCAATTAATAAAAGCTCACATATTATTAAGAATATTTACATTGGTTTTTCTTCTTGTGTTTATTAAACGAAATTGAGATTGGAAGTCAGCATTTCATTTAAGATTCTCAGACCAAAAATAATATCATAACCTAATTAGAACTGGATAAAAATGCCTTCAATTAAATTCAAATTCCAGAAGGCCATGATTACAAATTATGTTGGATAAAATTATATAGCGCATCATGCTTGCTAGATTTTTATTATCATAAGGAGCTTAATGGAAGCTGAATGATCCACAACTTTTGAGACCAAAATAAACAGAATTTCTAACCTATAATTAAATGTATTGCACTGAAATGTAGGCCTAATGTAATTTTTGAAACATATTATAACGTCTCAAAATTAACTAATTCTAACGATCAATATCTCAAAAGAAAGCCAAAACTTGAAGGATTATTTCATGACCAAAACATTAAAAATATCTAAAATATAAATGGAGCTATGAATTATAGTTTGCAGATTAGTCATAAAAAATTACAACTCGTGTTGCTTGGAATGCGGTAGCAAACTTCAATTTCGTCTGATTTTTATACTCGATGACTCATATGAAAGCTTGTATTCTAGAGATGGTTCTTGGACAAAAACATTTAGTTTAACATAATTATAACTGTAAACAATTATCTTTCATTCAATTCCAGATTCTGGAAATTATCAAATTTATGTTTTTAGGTTGAGTGATATAATAAATAAATGAATACAGATTCTAACTATCAATATCTCAAAAGAAAGCCAAGATTTCAAGGGTTATTTGAAGACTAAAACATTTGAAATGTCTGAAATAAAAATGGAGTTATGAGTTAGATTGCAGATAAGTTATAAAAATAAAAATAAATTATGTTATTTGGAATGCTGTAGCGAGCTTTAATGTTGTCCAATTTTTATATTCAAAGACTTATATGAAAGCTGGTATTCCAGAGATGCTTCTTAGACCAAAACATATTGCATAACATAACTATAAAAGGAAAATTTTATCTTTAATTCAACTGAAAAATCCGGAAATTAGCACATTTATGTTTTTAGGTCGAGTAATATAGTAGATAACTGAATATAAATGTTTGATGGCAAATCTGTGCATTCTTACCTTTAATTTAGGAGCAAAATTATCAAAATCGGTCCGATAGAATAGCCAAACGAACACGGAAAAGACAATTAAAATGTAACTCCCATAAGAAATACACAGGGATGAAATTTAATTTATGTGTAAATCAAGTAATATGATAGGAAAGTGAATTCCGATGCTTGATGGCAAATCTGTGAATCCATACTTTTAATTTAAGACTAAAATCATGAAAATCGGTTGGGTAGAAGAGCCAAACATTACCGAAAAAGAAAAATCCCAATTTTTTAAATATATAGTTTTATCTTTCAATTATTATTTTTCATCACACTACATCGATATCACCTGTTTTCGACCCTCACTTCTACCTACGAAACACCTGTTTTGCCGGCCGAGGCCGGCAAAATTTTCCGGCCTAGGGCGGTAATGGGAACCGTAGCAAAGAAATCTAGAATATTAGAAGGTATTTAACAACAACAACAACAAATAACAAATCAGTGACGTAGTTAGTAGTTCAGCTGATAGCAACTGTTAAATATGTATGACGTAGATGGGAAAATAGTGCTTTTCTCTTGGAATCAGCTGTAATCACTTAGCGTTAGAATATTAGTTTTAGTGGCCTTAGCTGATGTGAAATGGTTGCCTAGCAACCAGAAACTCAAGCTGTATATCTCGCTAGGTTAGTTGAAGTTCAGGTTATGTTTTGTTTGTTATGAACAAAAAATTCATTTTTTCACTTGTTTTGAATTTATTAAATTGTGTAGTGTGATGAAAAATATCGTTCATAACTCGGGCCGAAAGCGTTTTGCCAACCCTCGATCGTTTCAAGTTCTCGACTTCGTCTCGAACTTGAAACACGATCTCGGGGCCGGCAAAACGCCACTTTCGGCCCTTGTGATAAAATATACTATTTAATAGAAAAATATACAGATGTTACGGTTGCCTTAGTCCCAAGTCACAAATATGTATCACAATGCTGGACTTATTTATAGTGTTTTATTATTATTATTATTATTTTATATATTATTATTAATTTTTGTTATCATTTCATTGGTCACACTACTGGACAATGTAACCAATTAATGTCTCATAATTTTTTGTTTCTCTTTTCAAGTATTTTGTATGAGAAATAAATTCACATATTCCTAAAATACCATGATTTGCCCAAAAGCCCCGTTGTTAACTTATCCGACTGCGGTACTAAGGTATCTCAAAGATGAAGATGACTTTTAAGAGGCCCCAGCGAACGTTGGGCTACCGGCGACAGTATGGCGCCAAGTAGGTATTAAAGTTGCTTGAACATGTATTACGCGAAAGGTCTGTCTCATGGGAGTAGTGTGTTTTGGTTACTCCTGGCTCAGGGCACATGCCCCGGAAGAGGTTCATTTCCCTGGCCCGGCCATATTGGAAATTTAATATGAAAATCATACCACGATTTAATACTCAATTAGTACTATTTAATACCCGAACGTTAGATTTAATACTCTCAATACAACAGATTTATTAAGAAGAATCTTGTGGCCGGGCCATGGAAATGCTAGCCCGGCCATGTTGGAAAATGCAGATTTAAACAACGTGGTGATTTAATACTTAATTAGTACTATTTAGTACCCAAGTGATAGAATTAATACTTTAAAAATAACTGAGTTATTAGCCATATCGTGTGGCCGGGCTAGGGAAATAAAAGCACGTCCATGTCGGAAAATGTGAATTTTAACCACACCAGGATTCAATACTCAATTAGTACTATTTAGTACCCAAATATTAGATTTAATACTCCTACCGTTATTGAGTTATTAACCCTTATGTATATGGCGGGAGCCGTAAGCGCCAGCCCGGTCACGAAGGAAGATTCAAATTTCAACTGTATTACAATGACAATTTTATATTATTACTATACCAAGATTTAATACTCAATTAGTACTATTTAATACCCAAATGTTAGATTTAGTACTCTAAAAATAACTTAGTTATTAGCCATAAGATGTGGCCGGGCCAGGGAAATACCAGCCCGGCCATGTTGAAAAATGTGAATTTTAACCACACCAGGATTTAATACTCAATTAGTACTATTTAGTACCCAAATATTAGATTTAGTACTCCAACCGTTATTGAGTTATTAACCCTTATGTATATGGCGGGAGCCGTAAGCGCCAGCCCGGTCACGAAGGAAGATTCAAATTTCAACTGTATTACAATGACAATTTTATATTATTACTATACCAAGATTTAAAACTACTAGTACTATTTATTACCAAATGTTAGATTTAGTACTCTAAAAATAACTGAGTTATTAGCCATATCGTGTGGCCGGGCCAGGGAAATGCCATCCCGGCCATGTCGGAAAATGTGAATTTTAAATGTGAATTTAGGGAAATGGACCTGAGTTTTGACGGCCCTGCGGGACAGGGTTACCAGCCGCCTGATGGTTTCGGTGCGAGGTAGCGTTGACGCCAGAAGTAATTAATTACTATCTGGAGTCAAGGGTCAACTGTGTGCGTGTGTGAGTGAGTGTGTTATCTGTTGGCCTCCTCGTAACTTTTTCCTTCAATATAAATGATCTATGGACACTAGCTTCAGAAAAAAATTTCTGTCAGTATCCGTCAAATTTTTGTTAATTTTAATAATAATAAAAAAAAATAAAAATAAAAAACTACATATTTGACTTTATCTAAAAAATGTGAAATGTTTACAAAAAAATGTAAAATTAGAGTAGCCAAACTGGTAATTCTTATGTGAGCTAGACCCCTAGGTATTAATTATTATGTAAATTATGTAAGCATTGTGTTTTATTTTTTTAATTTATAATGAGTAGGCCTGCTGAGAGTATGGGACACGGCCTCTGATTGGTCGAGAGCAGGTCACGTGACCGATGACGTCATCACGCCCCGCCTTCTGGTCGTGACGTCATCAGACCCCGCCCCTTTTCCAAGATGGCGGCCACGCCCCTGGCGGCGGGAAATTACCTCACTTTTACCACGTGTTTGATCACGTGGCATCTGTAAACTTACTACGTGAGTCAAGATGGCTTCCTAACCTCACTTTTACCACGTGTTTGACCACGTCTGTTACTACGTGAGTCAGGAATAAAATTTTCACTGTGGACTGCCGGGATTTGAACCCGGGCCGCCAAGTTGGTGCGCCGCAACGCTGACCACTAGGCCACCACACTGTTGTGCTGAGAGCTTTGTAATGTGTCTGATGGCCCAGTAGTTTGAGGATTTCGTAGCAGCACTGGCGGGAAATTCCAATGAAGTGTTTTTATTGAATTTCAGCTTTTATAATTAAATTATACATGTGAAATATATTTATGTTATATATTACGTATGGAGGTATGTTCATACCAAATTTTAATGTAATTGAATAAAAAATGAGACTTCCAATAAATGTTAAAGTTTCGGGGTTGAAGATATATTTTATTATTTTCACCCCTAACTATACTGAGCGGAACCCAAAATGTAATCATACAAGGTAGTCCACTTTCACTAGATACTCAATAAAAAGTTTCAACATTTATAATTAAATGATGAGGCTATTATAAGTAAATTAACATAAGGGTAGATTTTAAAAAAAAACTAGGGGTGGTTTTTTGTTAGGGTGTTAAATGGAGGTAGTGTATATGGTAAACTATTTATGTACCAAATTTGAACCTCGAAAGTAGAATAAGAGCTGAGATATAAGTGAAAAACCAAATAGGGTAAATTTCATCCCCCACTGAAAATTTAAGTATAATTTGTTGATTTAACATTAAAAACGCTTGAAAATGATGTCCCAGATAATTCTGACCATTTTTATAATTTATTAATTTAGGGGTGGTTTTGGGGGTAGTTCACCCCCTAGTGTATTATAGAACTTTGACAATTAAAGCTATGCACCCTTGTACCAAGTTTTGTTAAAATACACCAAAGGATAGTGGAGATATAGTGTTAAAACTAAGTAGTGATGTACAACTAAATAAAGATGTACAGTAGTGGCCAACTAAACGAATAAAGAACAGTAGTCGCCCACAAGGAAAATTTATGAGCCAGCGCGCCGCAGACGGCGGGTTTCCTTATAAGGATCTAGACTCATTATTTATACAGTCAGACCAGTTTTTGTCATGGGTTGCCGCCAAGACGCATTATATATGCAGACGGCGGGGTTTATGGTCAATTATCTGAGCGCACCGAGACTCATTATTTATACAGTCAGACGGATATACGTTTTTTGTCTGGGACAATTCTTGGAATATTTCCAGTGAACACATTTACTAAGAGCATAACTTGTGATTATCTTGACATCCTATCTAAATTATTGCTTGTTGGCTCCTTTAATCATACGGCCAGACGGTTAATACGCCTGGTGCAGAACCAGTTTACATACCACTCAACGATTCAAACTGTGGGAACGTTGGGATACGCCCAGGTCTGGTCCGCCATATAAGCCGGTACTTTGGACTCCAGCAGCATTCACTCTCCGTCTGGCGTTAGTACCTGGTTATTCAGTGTGACGTTTCTCGGACTTGTGTTTTTGTAGTGTTTTCTGGTGTCTCAGGTTAGTAATATAGAGTTATATTTTTATTTATAAATTTTTATTTCTATAATTATAAATCTTTTGCCACTATCTCTTCTTCATGGCCCTGTGAACAAACAAGATAGCGCTTTAGTTTTGCACACAAGCTAATCTAAGTTCACTAAGGTTAACAACCAATAGTTTCCTGTTGCGTAATCTCAACTACTTGCTCGTTTTGTCCGTTGGGTTGAATTTTCAAATTTTATCAATACCTGGTGGAAAGGTCATAAAGGTCACCAATATATAAAGCGTGCAACAAGTTGTAAATTTCTCTTTACTTTTAAGCTCTCGTGTGAGAAAGGTGTCCCACAAGTTTTAAATAAAATATTTTAATTGTTTGTTAGTTTTGTCTATTGCGTAATTTCAACTGTTTTGGCCTGCTTTTTCAAGTGTCCTAGTGATTTTTAATAACATATTTTCTGCTAAATGGAGCCAATTAACGTTGCCCATACCAGTGAGACGTACGTCCGTCGTTTCAGAGTTCATGGGCAAAAAACTGTTTTTAAATTTAACGCACCTCCGGAGGGGGTGACTGAGATTGAATGGTTAAGACGTGGGTTTTCTAGTTTGGTGGAGAAAATGAAAGCCGATGCATCTGATGGGGATCAACTGGGGTTCACACTACGCAGTTTAAATTTAAAAAATAAAGAGCCTAGGTTCGTAAATTTCCGTCCAGCTTCTGAGGTGGATGGTGATGTGCTCTGGGAGATTTTTGGCGGCATTCTCCAGAGTAACGCCGATTCTATCACCTCAGCCGATACGTTCCAAGTTGAATGTACTCGTGTCAATCTCCCCGTTGGCACCGGTAGAATCCGCCCAGGGATGTTCAGGAATTTTAATGAGGAATGCCGCAAAAGGCGGGGTATCATTGTTATAGATAACAAAGACCGACTTTGTCTGCCTAGAGCAATTGTTGTGGCTAAGGCTAAGGTGAAGAATAGTCCTGATTTTAAAGTTATTTACAAGGACAGACGAAACAGACAGACACAGAAGGCGACAAAACTGATGCAAAAGGCCAGGGTGGAAATACCTGAAGAGGGGGCCGGTATACAGGAACTTGCAAAATTTCAAGAACACCTTAAAAAGTACAAGATCACCGTGTACAATTATGATGCCAGAGGTAGGGACGTATATTATGAAGGAAACAACCCTGAAGCGCAGTATAAAATCAATCTGCTATTTCATAATGGGCACTTTAACGTGATCACTTCTTTGACGGCTGCCTTTGCTTGTGCCTTCTATTGTGAGCCCTGCCATACACCTTTTTTTTTTTTTTTTTTTTTTTTTTTTTTTTTTTTTGAGGGAGAGGCGGAAAAATGCATTACGCACACAGGTGGCCAGCCTGTAGTGTGGGGCTCCCCTAAAAACGAGTTTACCCACTAAAAAACCTCCTCTACTCTTTAGGAATCTAACCTGGAATTGTTTGTCACATTACGTCAGGCTAGGCCTAAATTTGGCTTACGCCCGTGGGGCTCGCTCCTTATCCAGCCGCTCGATCAAGGGATCTGGGCCACTTCACGGTCCAGATCGGTTTTCTTTTCCAGGAGGATGCCCCGGACGAACTGTGACAAACAATCCCAGTTGCCCTCATCCTCCAAAATCTTTTGGCAGACCGAGTCCACCGAAAATGCACCAAAGATTTGTGTGGCCTCCAGGCGGGGCCCTTCCCAACGGGGACAGCGGAAGAATGTGTGTTCCGCATCGTCGGGAACACCCGGGCAATAAATGCAGTCCGGTGAACCGGTCTTTCCCATACGGTTCAGGTACGACCGAAAATAGCCGTGACCTGTCAAAAATTGGGTCAGGTAGTAGTCCACCTCCCCATGCCGCCGTTCCACCCATGGTTGGACCTGCTTGATAAGTCGCGCAGTCCATCGTCCTCTGGTGTCGTGCTCCCAGCTGTGTTGCCACTGCTGGTAGGTTCGGGAGCGCTCTTCTGTTCTTGCCGTGTCCTTGCCGATCTCGCCTTGTCTCTGATAAATCGCTTTCCTCTCCCCTGCCAAGAGCTTGACAGGGATGACTCCGGCGACCACCAGGACGGCAGGCTCGGACACTGTCCGGTAGGCGGAACACACCCGGAGCGCAGCTTGACGCTGAACCCGGGCGAGTCGCAACCTGTAGCACTCCTTATCTAGAGCGCCTGCCCACACCTCTGCCCCGTAAAGAAGCACGGACTGGACCGCGGACATCAACAGACGTCTTCTGCTGGATCGGGGACCCCCGACATTGGCCATCAGCCTACTAAGGTAAGTCACTACCTTAGCGGCCTTGTCCGCTGTACGGAAGATCTGATCCCTCCAGCTTAACTTGGTGTCCACCATAACCCCGAGGTATTTGGCGGCACGAGTTGATGTGACCACCTCCCTTCCCACTCGAAACGGGACGACGGTGTCGATCCTCTTCTTCGTAAGAATCACGATCTCCGTCTTACTGAGAGCAAGTGAGAGACCGTGATCGGACATCCAGTTGTTGACCACCCGCATAACTCGGTTCAACTTCAGTTGGGCCAGCTCAACGTTGCGTGCAGCAATGAGAGCTGCGACGTCATCGGCGTACCCAACCAAAGTGGTTTCCTCAGGCATCTCGGACCTCAGGAGGCTGTCATAGGCAACGTTCCAGAGATCCGGGCCGAGTATTGAACCTTGTGCGGCACCAGAAGTGACTTCCATCGTCCGCGTTCCGTCCCTCGTGTCATAAATCAGGCTTCGAGAGCGTAGATAATCCTCGACGAGCCGCAACAGATATGCAGGAATACGAAAGGTGTTGCGAAGCGCATCCAACATATCGACCCACCTCGCCGAGTTGAAGGCATTCTTGACATCAAGCGTAACAAGAAGCACTACTCGGCGGGAGAAATGGTTGTGGCTCTCGGCTCTCTCCACAGCTCTCTGAACTTCGGTGACAGCGTCGATCGTTGACCGTCCCTTTCTGAAGCCGTACTGACGGGGGCATAAGTCCCCGGCAGCTTCCACGGCAGAAGTCAGGCGGGAACGGATCAGCTTCTCGAACAGCTTCCCAGCCGTGTCCAACATGCAGAGAGGCCTGTGGGACGACGGCAGCTCGGGATCACCTTTGCCCTTGCTGATCAGTACAAGCCTGGCTGTTTTCCAGGGAGCCGGAAACACCCCTTCTACCAAACAGGCATTGTACATTCTCAACAACAAGTCAGCGTTGATTAAAAATACTTTCTTTAAAGCCTCACTGGGAATCCCATCCGGGCCAGGAGCCTTGTTGCTCTTCAGGGAGAGAACGGAGGTTTCCAGCTCCTCGAAAGTGAAAAGTGGAACGTCCTCTACCCGTCCGAAGTCAACCGGCGGTCGCTGTGGATGTTCAGGAAACAACGCAGCGACGATCCTCCCCATGGTGGCGCCCTCCATGATGGAAGGTGGAGAGCGGGCGCCGAGTTTCTGTGTTACAAGTTTGTAACCCAGGCCCCACGGGTCGGAATCAACGTCGTCACGAAGTCTCCTCCAGCTATTCGCCTTGCTCCTGTTGATCGCCTGGCGGAGAGATTTTCTCGCAGCTTTATAGGCCTCCGACTTACGAACTCTGTCTGCGGGAATTCTCGCTCTAGTGGCGGCTCGTCTAGTTCTTAAACATGTTCTTCTGAGTTCCGCAATCTCTTCAGTCCACCAGTAAACGGGTTGTTTGTCGCGTCGGGGTTTCCTTCGCGGCATAGACTGGTCGCAGGCCGAGACGATAAGTTCCATCGTGGATGTTACTAGTGCCTCGGCTCCAGCCTCACCAGGATTCCCCTGCGCTCCCCGAGAGATGACTTCGGTGAACTTGACCACGTCCAGTTTGTTGGTGTTCCACCGGCGTGGCCCTTCCCGAGATGCGGAAACTCGACGATTTGCCTGATCATGCAGGTCAAACACGATGTATTGGTGGTCGCTACCCGTGTAGTCCTCGACAACCCTCCAGCCAGAGATCCTCGGAAGGAGCGACTCAGACGCAAAGGTGACGTCAGGGATCGTGCCTCTCTGCCCGGGGCGCCGAAAAGTAGGTGTGTCGCCCTGGTTGAGGACGACAAGACCGGCCCTGGCGATGAAATCCAGGATGTATTTCCCCCGGGAGCTGGTAGAGGGCATTCCCCACTCGACGGCCCTGGCGTTGAAATCGCCACCAACGACGACATGCCCGGTGGTGCCGAGAACGCACTCCTCTAGGCTATCTATCTTGTCGCGAAAGTCCTGGACGGCCTCGTTGGGTGTGAGGTAGCAACTGAAGATAGTCACGTCCCTACACCGAACCCAGACGAATCCTCGGCCGCGCCCGTGACTCCGCACCAAGACATCCTGTGTATTACGCGCCCAAAATGCAGCAGTACCGAGGCTGTCGGAGATCCAAATGTTTGGGTCTCTGTCCCGATACTGTTCGCTGATAAGGAGCGCGTCAGCACCAAGTTCTCGGGCGAGCTGATCTAGAAGGTTATCAGCTCCCCAGGATCTATGAAGATTGGCCTGGAGGATGCGAATTACCGGCCGCTGCCTTTTGCCTGTTCAAGTGCGGCTCTGAAGGCACCGCACTGACCAGACCCGGGTAAGTGACCGAGGGCACTGGAGCCTGAATCCTTGCAGAGGAAGCAGGATGGGCTCGAGGAACATTCCTTGCGTTTGTGGCCCTGGCCTCCACACTGGAAGCAGTTGGCACTCCTGTCGGGCCCGTTACAGTTTCGGGAGGAGTGGCCGAAACCGAGACAGCGGAAGCATCTCGAAACTACCACCCTCCGTTTGAGCCTGCAACTGACCCAACCGACTCTGAGGTGCTGAAGGCTAAGCAGCTTATTGGCGTGCTTTTCGCCCATCTCAGCAACAGCCATCCTGAGTTGACTTCGGTTAGGCTTTGTCAGCCATACCCTCACTCCATCAGCCGGTATCTCCGGGAGTGCCACCTGGATCGCACGGGTCACCTCATCTTCGGTGGAGAGGGCATCAAGGTCCCGAATCTCGACCGAACATTTCGGTTCTAGGGCCTTGATGGAGCCTTTGTCCCCAAGTGCAGTCTTGAGGGAAGCGGCAAAACCGATCTTGTCACTCGACTTCCCCAGTTCGAGGAGGACATCCCCGTTCTGGGTTCGCCGAATAGACTTGATAACGGTGTCGGTCTCTTCCGGTTTGGCCTGCGATCTAATCTGACCCAGAACATCAGCAAAAGATCGCCCCCCTAAGGGCTTGATCAAGATTGCCTCCGTCCTGGGCTTCTTAGGCATGGGTTGTTTAGGCTTTCTGACAGACTTGCCAGAGGCCTCCCCCACCGGGTTTGAGACTTGCGTCCGCTCCACCCTCGACGCACTTTTCGAAGCTGCCTCCACTTGCTTCTGCCTCCTCCTTTCTTTCTTAGACAGGCGCGTCTTCCAGCCCCCCAAAGGTGTTGAGGCAGAGTTTGCTGCCAAGACAGGATTAGCCGCCGGAGCAGGAACCTCTGCAGGAGTAGCCGCTGGAATCGCGACAGCGCCCGGGGCGGATTGAGTAGCCTGGACAGGAGATGTCTGCGATGCCGCAGTGACAAAAACCGGTCTCGGCACTGAGTCCACCTCAACAAGCTCAGGGCTTTCCGGCGAAGAACCGCTCTGCCTCTTCTTTCGCTTTCTGGCTTGAGTCTGGGACTCAGCCAGATGAGCTTGAGGCGAAGCAGACATAACTCGGTTCATAACGTCGCGCTCCTGCTTCACTGCCTTCAGCCTGATCTTCCGGCATTCCTCGATTTCGCCAAGGAAATCCTCGAGTTTTGGAATTCCGTCCTTAATCGCCTTGTTGACGTTCTTCTGAATAAGGAGAGCCTTGGCCATCTCCTTCAAAAGATCGTTCATTTTCTTCAGACATGAGTCTTCCTCCTCGTTGGCATCGTCCTGCTGCTGCCGAAGCATTTGCATCTCGAATGCCGGACGAAGAGGACTCTTCCTGGGAGGAATTCCTTGCATCCCGGCTAGAGGTGTTACCGGCTCAGTCACCCCCATACCCAGCTTAACCTCATCCTTCTCCTTTCCGGTTACGGCCGACGATCCGGCGACACCAGCAGCCTTGAACGGGATCGGCGGAGGGGAGGCTTTAATTCCCCCCGTCGGCGTCCCAGTCTTCGAGGTCGGAGACCTCTGCAGTTTTGAGCTGCGCTTAAAGGCGGCCTGCTCATTCTCCTTTAATTTCGTGTTTTGGTTTTGAAAATCCATACTTTTGTTTCACCAGCGCATCGTGCGGCAAGAGGCGGCCCTTCATTGGCCGGGAGCGGGTACACCCTCGGAGGTCTACCCCCCGTAGGAGATAAGACACCCCTACCCCAGGACTCTGGGGCCCGAAACCTCCGTTTGCCCAGCACCGATACACAAAATGTGCCGGACGTGCTGGGGGTCGCACCGTGGCAATGCAGAGTCCGATCTCTGCATCCATGCCGCACTTCCTGACTAAGGTCCGAAGCGGCTGGCTTCTGACGACACACTGGAGGAGACCATCGGCAGTGCGAGGCACACATCAGTCCCTGCAACACAACAGGGACACTCCCAGGACCCCCCAGCGTGCGCCGGTCGAAAGAAGGTGGAAAGACACCCTTGATTCGGGGTCGAAAACAAGAAGGTGAGCAAGGTTAGCTCAGGAAAGAATAAAGACGGTGAGCTAAGACCTGAAAGATGAGAAGAAAGGCCCTAGCTCGGGAAGAACTGTGAGGAGGGTCTCACAGCTTGGCTCAGGTACCCCGGGGTCGCCAAGAAACACCCGTACAGTGGAAAGCCCACTGCCCCTGAGGGACCTGCCATACACCTTACAGCAATAAGGGAGCACATAGATGCACAAACATCTGTCCCGAATGCCAAACTGTCTCTCCACCCTGTGTCCAAGACCACGAGGGGGTACTGTGTCCTGATTGTAACTTGACATTAAAGAATCGCATTTGTTTTCTGGCCCACAAGAAGGAGCGCTGCAAATCAGTCAAGAAATGTTTGGAATGCAACAAATTGATTAACCTGAGAATCAGAAAATCTCCGCATGTCTGTGGCGAAGTATTCTGTGTGATTTGTAGGGAGTTTATGCCGCCAGAACATCAATGCTTTATGAAAGTGGACACAAACCGGCCTAAAACAGAAAATTCGTTGTACATATTTTTTGACCTGGAGACACGTCAAGATGAACCTCTAATGGCTGACGATTCCGAGACAAAGGTGCACAAGGTCAATCTGTGTGTCTCTCAACAGTACTGTTGGAAGTGCATTGAGGGGCAAGATTGTGACACTTGTGCGGATCGCACTAGGATATTCAGAGAGGAGCCCATTGCTAGATTCGTTGACTATGTAATGGAGTCCCGCAAAAAGTTTAAGAATGTATGCGTGATTGCTCACAATGGTCAGGGATTTGACTTTCAATTTATTTTGAAATATATCATTGAGGAAACGAAATTCACCCCTGAGTTAATCATGCGTGGGACGAAAGTAGTACTCCTGAAGTTTGACAAAGTGCGCTTTGTCGACTCATTGAACTACTTTCCAATGGCCCTCTCTGCATTGCCGAAAGCCTTTGACCTTCCTCCAGAGCGTAAAAAGGGTTATTTCCCCCATCTGTTCAACACCCTTGAAAATCAGAGTTATGTCGGACCTATTCCAGCTAAACAATTCTATTGTCCCGACACAATGTTTGAGAAAACCTATAAAGACTTTGAAAATTGGCACAATGAACAGATGGCTCAAAATTACATTTTTGATTTTCAAAAGGAACTTATTGAATATTGCATTTCCGATGTTGAAATCCTAGCCCAAGCGTGCATAAAATTCAGACAACTTTTCATGCAGGAATGCAATGTAGAGCCCTTCTTAGAGTCTGTTACGATCGCGAGCGCTTGTAACTTAGCGTTCAGACGTAACTTTTTGAAACCCAACACGATTGGTCTTGTTCCTAAAAACGGTTATCGTATGGCCGACAACCAGTCTGCCATTGCATTGCAATGGTTGACCTGGGAGGAAGACCAGCGAAACGTTTCCATTCAACACGCTGGGCGCGGGAGAGAGAAGAAAATTGAAGGAATGAAAGTGGACGGGTTTAATGGTGATCGCATTTATGAGTTCCATGGTTGTTATTTCCACGGATGTCCTAAATGCTTTCCCTACAAACGAGAGGAGCCTCTGAAGGAGGACCCTTCAGACAGCCTACATCTCAGATATGAGAAGACGAAAGTGAAAATTCAAAAACTCTCTGAGACCCCTTATGAGGTAGTTGAGATGTGGGAGTGTGATTTTAGGAAAATTAAAAGTGACAAAAAACTTACATATTTAAATTCCCTACCAATCCTCAACTCTCTCCCGCTTGAACCACGAAACGCCTTTTTTGGAGGAAGGACAGGCAATGCCAAGACCTACCACAAGTGCGGAGAAGGAGAGACGATACAATATGTTGATGTCTGCTCCTTATACCCCTACGTATGCAAAAGAGGACACTACCCCCTAGGACACCCCACCGTACACGTAGGGGACAGAGTTTGCCGAGAGCTAGGGTTGGATGTAAACGGCCTAATTAAATGCAAAGTGCTGCCCCCACTTGACCTCTACCACCCAGTTCTACCGACAAGAATGAATGATAAATTGATGTTTGTACTGTGTCGTAAATGCGGGGAACAGATGAACCAAGAAGATTGTATTCACAGTAGTGATGAAAGAGCCCTGACCGGTACATGGACGATGGACGAGATACGAAAAGCTGTGGCTAAAGGCTATGTAATCCTAGACATTTTTGAAATATGGGAATACAAAATGGCCACATATGAGAACGGGGGGCTATTCACAGATTTCATCAACAAATTTTTAAAAATCAAACAAGAGGCGTCGGGTTACCCCTCCTGGTGTGTGACGCAAGAGGACAAAGAGAGATATGTGAAGGATTATTTTGATCATGAAGGCATAAGTCTGGACCCCACCAAGATTGAAAAGAACAGCGGCCTTAGATCCCTGGCCAAACTAATGCTGAACTCGTTCTGGGGCAAGTTTGGACAAAGAGAAAACCAGACAAAAGCGTCACTAATCAGAGATCCCAAGGAATTTTTCAGCTTGATGACAAATCCTACAGTCCAGGTGAACACGATTAGAGAGTTAAATGAAGAGGTGATTCTGGTGAACTGGCAAAATATTGATGAGGTCGGTGAATCACTGCGGACAGTGAATGTTGTCCTAGCAGCGTTCACTACAGCACAGGCGCGTTTAAAGCTCTATGAACACCTTGAAGCTCTCGGTGGGCAAGTGCTTTATTACGACACTGACTCGGTCCTCTACGTGTACAAGAACGGGCTATATAGGATTGCTACAGGTGACTACCTGGGTGAGATGACCGACGAACTGGCGGAATACGGCCCGGGCTCTTATATTGTGGAGTTTGTGTCCGGGGGCCCAAAGACGTACGCTTACCTGGTATGGTCAACAAATCGGAACGAACTAGTTGAAGTGTGCAAAATTAAAGGGCTCACACTAAACCTCAACACCTCAAAAAAGCTCAATTTTGCACAACTTAAAGAAATGGTGTTGAGTGAGGCGAAACTTGTTGTTGAGACATCAGAAAACCGAATTAGAAGAACTAAAAATAAAGATGTTATTACAGTGAGAGAAACTAAATTTTTCAGGATAACAGGTCCTAAAAGAAGACATGAGGGGGAATATGATACCTTGCCTTTTGGCTACAAAAAAGCCAGACTTACCTAATCCCACCAGTCAATCCTCTCCTCCAGCTCATCCAGTCTCTTCCTCATCCTTGCTATTGCGCGTTCCAGCTCTCTGTACTCGAACAAATCGTAGTTGCACTCTGTATAAGGTCCGTGTAGCCACTGCATTAGGGAGAATACTGTTAGAAACATGTTGTCTTGTTAAAGACTTTTGTATTACTGAAGGGGAGCTGGTAGGGAGAGCGCGTGATAAGATTGCACCGTGTTATCATCATTCTCTAACCCCGTGGTGTAACATTTGTACTTTTGCTCTCTTACACAATAGCGCATCAAGTATTATCACTATTCTGATGAAATTTTTAACGTTTTACATAACAGCCATTACTTTTTGATTAGAAACGTAATTATTTAAAAAGATTAAACTCGCGTATTTTTCACATTTAGTACAAATTTTAGTTTATGACTTAAAATCAGATTATTTAAACCATCACGACGTTTCACTGGGATATACGAGTGAATGAAGGTCACTGGCGTGGAACTAAAAAGCCCGTAAACCATGTGTGGAGCAAGTCATTTGCACTGGGAAGTTCGGTTGATGACTTTGTTTGTGAGAATGTTTGAATGAATGGTGTGAAAGATGTGAGTGAATGAAGGTCAATGGCGTGGAACTAAAAAGCCCGTAAACCATGTATGGAGCGAGTCAAATGCGTTGAAAAATTCACGCAACGACTTTGTCGGTGAGAATGTTTGAATGAATGGTGTGAAAGGTGTGAGTGAATGAAGGTCCCTGGCGTGGAACTAAAAAGCCCGTAAACCATGTATGGAGCGAGTCAAATATACTGAACAGAACAGGCAATGACTTTGTTGGTGTGAATGTGTGTGTGTGTGTGTGTGTGTGAATGTTGTGGGGTCTAGTCGACTGAGTAGCTCAAACCCGAGTGACTCTTTGGAACGACCCTTTAATCCTTGTGAAACGTCGTGTTGGTACTTTGACGGAAATTCCTGATCTTGGGCAGGTCGCCGGCAACCATGGTTGCTGACGGCCCCTACGGTCAGAAGGGAGGTGAGGTAGCTCACCACGGCATGCAGCGAAGGCAGGGGCTGTATGGGTATTCCACAAATGATCATCGGTCACCGGTGATCTTTGGGGGATATCAGGGGGAAAATGGAGGCGACAACTAGTTTGTTTTTGGAGGTCGTCACAGTCTGCGGCGGTGGTAGGGGCCGCAGAATCCCGGGGGGTCAAAAAAAAAGTATTGTTAGTCCGGTATATAAATTGATTTTGTAACGCACGTATTAGTTTCCTCTGCAGAGCCGGACTGTAAACATCTACACGATGGATACCTACTGTTGTGAGGCGAAATGTTTTGTAATACCTACAATGCAAGTTGACGGAATTGCATGTAGAACTTGTGAGCATTTTAGCTTTTGCATATGTCGCTGTAAAACCTACCAGCTGCCGACACCTGAACTTAAATCATTAAAAGTGTACAAGTCAAAGTTTTTCCACACCTGCTGTCCCCAACGATGTGTCAAGTTTCATCTTGAAAATCTTCTCCATTGCAGAAAATGTTATGCGCATGCTGATGAATTTTGTAATTGTTACATAAACCTATGTAAATATAGAACAAGCTGGACCGCTGATCCGAGCCAAGAAAAACCATAAGCTCAGGGGGAACGGAGGCGACAGTTTGTTTTTTGGAGGTCGTCACGTAGCTACGGCGGTGGTGGGGCCGTAGCATCCCGGGGTGGGTAAATATAAATTGATGAAAACCCCCCTTAGTCTATCATTATAACAATGAATGTCAGAAATACAATAGCTGAAGAATTGCATAAACAGGCGCGTAGAAGGTATCCTCGGCGACAAGTTACTCTTAAGGAGATTAATGATCTCTATCAAGCGGATTTAGTTGAGATGCAACCTTATGCTCGAATAAACAATGGTTTCAAATACATTATGACAATGATAAATTGTTTTACCAAATATGCTTTTGCAGTTCCGATAAAAAATAAGACGGGTGTTGAAGTGGCCAAAGCTTTAGAACCTATCTTAGCAAAGCACAAAATGAAACACTTTCAAACGGACGATGGTAAGGAATGGTTTAATAAAAATGTTCAAGGGTTAATAAGAAAATACGGCATAAATCACTATGCGACACTTTCCGATATGAAAGCAAGTATTGTGGAAAGACTGAACCGAACATTAAAATCACGAATGTGGAAAGAGTTTACAGCTGGAGGGACTCACGAATGGTTAAATATATTACCAGATATAGTAAAATCATATAATAATGCGAAACATAGGACGATTGGTATGAAACCAAAAGACGTGAGGAAAAAACATGTAAAAGATATACTGGCTAGGATTAATAAGCGGTCTAAAGTGGTCAAGTATAAACCAAAGTTTAAAGTGGGTGATAGTGTCAGGATAAGTAAGTATAAAAGGGTTTTTACAAAAGGCTACCTTCCCAATTGGACGAATGAAGTTTTTAAAATACATGCAATTAAACCTACAAAACCTGTTACCTATATTTTACAGGACTATAAGGGGGAAATATTAAAAGGTGGGTTTTATGAACAAGAACTGAATCTATCAAAGACTGGCAACGTGTACCTTGTTGAAAAAGTGTTGCAACGCAAGGGGGACAGAGTTAAGGTGCGTTGGTTGGGCTTTGATAAATCACACGATTCATGGGTACAAAAGAGTTCTATAAAATAGTAATACAAATTGAAAGTACTTTCACTTTTTCACAAGATGCGTATTGTAAAACACACCGTACAGATACCAATAAAAAATTTTGATTTTTTTGTTGGTTCAGGTATGAGCATGGAGAAGAGACATGGGACACTTCTTCCAAACACTATACGGTGTATCATTTGTGGACCGTCAAACTGTGGCAAAACAAACGTGCTTTTCAACATGCTTTTCGACCCAAACGGTCTTCGATTTAAAAATGTATATGTTTTTTCAAAATCTCTTTATCAGCCTAAATATAAGTTTCTAGCCAAAACCATGCCCAAGGAAGTTGGGTACTTTGCATTTAACGAAAATGCTAAGGTCCCCCTGCCGAATGATGCTAAACCAAATTCTATTATGATATTTGATGATATAGCATGTGAAAAACATAATAATATTAGAAATTATTTTACCATGGGGCGTCACAATGAAATAGATACATTTTACTTAGGTCAGACGTACAGTCGTATTCCGAAACAGTTGATTAGAGATAACTGTAATTTATTGATAATTTTCAAACAGGATGATATGAATCTTCGGCATATATATTACGATCATGTCAACACAGACATGAAATTTGAAAAGTTTAAAGAAATATGTAGCGTAGCATGGAAAAACGATCATGGGTTTATCGTCATTGATAAAGATAGTGAAATTGATAAGGGTAGATATCGGGTGGGTTTGGACAGTTTTATACAAGACTTATAATGGTGCGCATCTATACGTACTCTGATCTTAAAGGATTTAACAGTAAATTGCATAATGTTAAGTCCAACTTATGCACATTTTACTATCGAGAAAGGAAAAGGTTTTGTGGTAACTATTGCAGTAGGAAGGGTAAACATGGACATCCGTTCAGCCGAAGGTGTTGGAGGCATAGAAAACCCTTGAGTTCAGCATTAACTCCGCCGGTGGTGTTGCTTATGATTTCTGCAAGTGAAAGGATTTATAACCGTGATATTTGGATTCGTTTCTTAAATAAATGTGAAGATAATAAAGTTCCACTGGAGTTGGTTATTTGTCATGAAGATATGATTAATTCCACAGTTAGAAACCCCCAGAATTTAATATCTCGGTTTAGACCGTTTCCCGACATATTTGGCAGTGTATTACCGCTAAGAAATCTACATGGAAGTATCAATTTCGCTCAAATAGTCTTGAAAATGTTGGACTACGGATGTAAAATACCGCATGCTTCAAGATGTATTGTGCTGACAGAAAGGACTATCCCAATTAGACCACCCCTGGAAATTTATCGTACAGCAATGTCGCTCAATTGCTATATTGATATTAGTTATAATACTGCTTGGGCACCGATTCCCGATGGTACACCTAGAGGGCCTAGAGGAAAACCGTTTGCAGCTGTCAATAACTACTGTCAAGGCTTATACACGGTTGAGTTTCTGAAACAGGCATTACCGACAGTCCCATCACAATGTGAGAGATTTGGTATAACACAAAATAAAGGTGTATACGTCGTATCAAATAGAAAGGTGTTTGAACAGTGGCGAACTTTTACAGGGACCAATCCGTGTGAATTTTGGCTTTTAAATTCTTATCTCATATATAACAGACGTCATGACAAACCGATGGCAATGTTGAAAAAGTACATGGAGAAAACTGTGGAAAGTGATAAGTATATTGTAACACATGTTTCGGAATGGCGAGATGACGTAAAGAGAGCTTGGGTGTTTAAAAGTTTTACGCGTCCTTATGTGATACCACGATTTGATGCAAGGGAACATAGGTATTTCAGAGGGTTAGATTTTAGTAAGGGGGTTTCACTTTTGGAAGTTATCAATTATATCAAAAGATATAAGAAGCGTGCTATGTTTTTCAGACAAGTTGAGATGCCTTAATTTATTTAATATCCATTATTTGTGTTGTAAAAACAGTCGTTATCATGAAGTCGAACAAGAAACATCTAATTTTACGTATAGCCAAGCTCAAAGAGGCTATTCGTCGAAAGTATAACAGTTTTAAGTCGGGCGTTAGTGAAAGTGAAAGGTTTTTCGAAAAGAAATATAAACCAATAATATCAGAAATTAAAAAGGCAGGTCTTACACCTAAAAATGAGTTAACAATTAAAAAAGAAGAACCACATGAGGAGGAGGAGGAGGAGGAGGAATATCACGAAATGGAACAGGACGAGGAGGAGGAGGAAAGTAAAGATTTTAGCCCACCGCCGGATACAAGTCAAATTGACACCCTTCTTTCTACACCACAAGGAAGGAACACTGTTTCAATGTATATAAATGAACAGTTTCAAAACGATTTAACTAAACAGTATATGGACTTATTTATGAGAGACCGTGGTGGTAGAAAAACTATGATCGATCATACATACGGACCAAGATTTAGTGAAAAAGGAGACTTTCTTATGATTGGAAATAAAAAGTTAGAATTTGATGAAGACGGTTCAATAATTATAGATGGCACTGCCTATGGCGGTACCGAAGGTCTCTACGAGCTAATATTCAAAAGAACACCGTATGGGTATGATGAAAACGACCAAGAAATTTATAAGGAAATATTAGAAAAAACTAACGCACATAAGAAAGGCTATAAAAGTACGGCTAATGTTAATAGAAATACTTCCACAAAATACAAAAGCATTATAGAGAAACTATTTCCAAATACAAAACAAGGCTCGGGAATGCAGTGGAAGTCTCCAGTTTCACGTGACATATTGCACTGGGATGATCCGAACGAACTTGTTGATAGGTTACGTTTACTTGTAATGTCAGCGGAAACGGGGAATAACTCACATAGTAACGAAATTATAAATATTATCGAAGAACTGCAAGAAGGTGGGTATATAAAAGGTTCTGGTAACAACAGATTTAAATCATTGTTAAAATGAACGTGGACAAGTTTGGTCGCTATACCTATACAGGTATGAGCATTGATAAATTCGGGCGTCATACGTCTACGGAAAGACTTAGAGGTCCAAAGGGCGAGGGGTTTAAAATGACAGAAGATAAAAGCGGGTATGACATAGACAACAAAAGACTAACTAACGTAGCAGATCCGCTTGATGAAAACGATGGAGTGAATTTAAAAACACTGCAAGCACATACAAGTCCTTGTTTGAAATTAAATAATAAAAGTGAGTATGACCTAGACAATAAAAGACTAACTAACATAGCAGATCCGCTTCATGAAAATGATGGAGTAAACTTAAAAACTTTGCAGACACATACAAGTCCTTGTTTGAAATTAAATGATGAAAACGTATTCGATGTTAATGGTAAAAGAATCACTAACGCTATCGATCCGGTAGACAGTAATGATGTTGTAATTAAAAAGTATCTACATTCACGAATACCCATTAAAATAGATCCTTTGAAAAGTTATTCATTTCATCAGTTTACAATTCAGGATGTTGGTCCCCCATTGGCTGGAGGTGATGCAGTTACTTTAAAATATTTAACAGACAATACGCTTGTAAGAAGGGGATATACTTTTAGTGCCAGCAATAAAAGAATAGCGAATCTCGCAAAACCGATTGAATTAGACGACGCTGTTAACAAACAATATCTAAAAACGGCATTGGGTGATTTAGCCTATGTTGTATATAAAGGCATGCACAAAGGTAGATCTTCCATTGTACCGGCTGATGTGTGGAAGCAAAAGGTGTTAGAATCATCATGGGAAGATCTATTTAGCGATAATGCATTGTGGTTAATTACTTAGTAATAAAATGGCAGGGGTTAAGGAAACATCAAACAGTCGAAAGCTAGCTCTCATCACAGGAGGAGGTATTTTAAGTTCTGCCGTCAACAAAGCGATAGATTTGCTACCCATTGAACTTCATATTCCGGGTTATAATTTTTGTGGACCCGGAACTAAATTAAAAAAGAGATTAGCTAGAGGTGATCGAGGAGTAAATCCTTTAGACGAAGCGTGTAAAATTCACGACATTGCCTATTCGAAATTTTCCGACTCGGAAAGGAGACAACAAGCTGATAGAGAGCTTGCAGAACGAGCGTGGCATAGATTTAAGGCAAGGGACGCGAGTTTAGCTGAAAAAGCGGCTGCTTGGACCGTGACAACAGCGATGAAGGCCAAAACAAAGTTTGGTGGTGGGACTAGCAGGAAACGACGACGCTGTGTAAAGAAGCCTGCAAAGAAAGGCAAGGGATTGTACCTAAGACCATATCCAAAGAGAGGAGCTGGTAAAAAGAAAAGAGGCGGAGGTAAAAAAAACGTTCATCCCGTTAAAGTCTCTTACTAACCACGAGCTCGAGTACTATGTAAACAAATTAAACGTTCCAAACTTTAGAGGTGTTTTCATGAGAGATACTCTACCCGTTCGTCCGAGAAATTATGAGACAGCTATAGTGAATTTAGATTCTATCAACGGGGCTGGTACACATTGGGTGTGTTATAAAAAACGAGGCAATCGAGTTTTTTATTTTGATAGTTTTGGTAACCTTCGTCCTCCTGTGGAAATACTTAAATATTTCGGACCCTCAGCTGAAATTAGGTATAATTACGATCGACAGCAAAACTTTAACTCAGTTATTTGTGGGCATTTGTGTTTAAAGTTTCTAACCAATGTTTTGCCTTAGCGGTAGCGGTTCCACCATTAGTTGTGAAATTTTCCCTCCTGTTGATGTGAGCGTAGGCAGTTGGGAGATAGGGCTGGTAGACCTGTCTACATATAATTCGATTCCTAACATAGAAAAAGGTGTGAATGATAAATTTTACTATGGCGATAAAGAAATAACCATCCCAGAAGGGTCTTATGAAATTGAAAATTTAGAAGAGGAAATTAAAAAACATGTACATATTAGATTACATGCTAATAATAATACACTTAAGGCAGAGATGAAGTGTGTGGAAGATGTACACTTTGAGAAAGACAATACGATAGCCTCACTTTTGGGGTTTGAACAAAAATTGTACCCTAAGAATAAGCAACATGTATCGACAAACACCGTCAACATTATAAAGGTAAATACAATCAGGGTTGAATGTAATATTGTGCGGGGTTCGTTTCAGAATGGCGTTGAGGGTCATACAATCCACGAATTTTATCCCACTGTCGAGCCAGGGTATAAAATCCTAGTCATACCAAATCCAATCATTTATTTGCCGGTGAACGTCCAGCGGATAAGTAACATTTCAATTCAGCTCAAAGATCAGGACGGAAATTTTGTAAATTTTAGGGACGAGATAATATCATTAAGATTACATCTACGAAAGCGGTAGAATGGGTTTAGTATTTAGGCCCGAGACAGATTCAACATCACTCATTGTGCGAAAGGAAACTGAACGATTAACATCGTTCAATATTAAATTTTTAGAGGCTCTAGGGTTTAAAGTGGAAAATGTTCGCCATAGAAAGAACAGCCGAGTATGAAAATACAGTGATAGGGTATGAATACCACACATATAAACCATATGCATCGTGTACATTTAAAAATAATGATGAAATCAGGATATCCGTCAGTCAACAAGATATTATTACTGCTCCATTCGAGAGTACAATATATATTGCGGGTAAAATTACTGCGAAGAAAGGAGACAATGTTGCCACTACTGCATCACTTGTTAACAATGCTATAGCTTATCTTTTTGATGATATCAGATATGAAATTGGGGGCATTGAGGTGGATCATACAAAAAATCCGGGCATAACGACTACAATCAAAGGCCTACTGTCCACTCGTGAAGTTGAAAAGGACATTTTAAAAAACGCCTGTTGGTTAGGTGCCGGGCAAACGTCGCAAACTGATAAATTTAATTTTTCAATACCACTACGTATGCTACTTGGTTTTGCCGAAGATTACAAAAGAATTTTAGTGAACGTCAAGCAAGAACTTATCTTGTTGAGGTCAGCCTCTGACCTTAACGCTATCATTTCTGCTGACGCAACATCTTGTGAAATAGAAATAACAAGTTTATACTGGCGGATGCCTCACGTATCGGTTGTAGATACTTTTCGTTTAAAACGTTTGCGAATGATTGAAAAAGACACACCTGTTCATTTACCATTTCGATCTTGGGAACTCCATGAATTCCCCATCCTCCCGCAAAACACTCGTCAGTCTTGGACTGTCAAATCTACGTCACAAATTGAAAAACCACGCTATGTTGTACTAGCGTTTCAAACAGATAGAAAAAATCAGATGAAAAAAGATATGTCAGTTTTTGATCACTGTGACTTGACCAATGTGAAACTATACTTAAACTCACAATACTATCCTTATGACAATATCCATGGTGACATGGCATTATTTTACGAGATGTTTTCGAGATTTCAAAAATCTTACTATGGTAGCGATACATATCCTTGTGTCGATTTAACAACATTTAAAGATAAAACTCCTTTGTACGTGATTGATTGTTCGAAACAAAATGATACAATCAAGTCTGGACCTGTTGATGTGAGACTGGAATTTGAAGCTAAAGAAAATTTTAAAGATAAAACCACAGCTTACTGTCTAATCTTACATGACTCACATCTAATATACACTTTACTCACAGGAACAGTAAAAAAAGTTATGTAAAATATTCTATGGTGGGGGGTCGTGGTAAAAAGAAACACCTTGAGTAAAATTACTCAGACTAAAACATGGATCCGTACGGTAAGGTTGTCCCTTCTGTCTCCTCTGACAACAGAGTAGCTTGTGTATTTTTAAAACTTGTAAGAGATAATTCAGTTGTCGGGCGAATTGAATATGATGGAACACCGTTAGTTTTAGATGTGGAATCGTATGGAAATTTTGACACAATTCTGGTAGAACCTCTTACAGTCGGTGATTTAGAACAAACTGGCGTATCCAGTGACCTTGAAAAGGTGGATTTTTTCGATAAAAACGAATGGATTGAATTTGACTTTTACATTAATGGGGAATACAATGAGGATAACAATGACTTTGTATCGCTAAAGGATTTTTACATAAATGGGGATGATGTTGATGAAGAAGAAGAAGAAGATTTTAATGTCATCCCGTTACTACCAGACACAGAACGAGTAAAAGTATATTCCGAGGGGGAGGGGGAATATTTGTGTGATGAAGGGGAGGAGCAGTGAGTGTAATTATGTGTAATTGTGTAAATAGTTCAGTTGTAGCCATGGAGTCGACCAGTGAAGAGGTGCGTGGTGAAACTTTGGCAGCTGAGGTAAGTATGGACACAGACCTAATTCGTTTTCCTCGGCGTAAGGAACCAATTGATATTTTAAATGGTATTTTTTTGAAAACTGTTCACTTTTTAAACACTGAACTGACCAAATGCATGATTATTGGTATTTTTAAAAATAGGGGAACAAGTTTAGGTATTTTATTTAAAGGGCGTAAAGGGTCAACATTTTGGTCTTTAGATGCATTCAATCAGTTTTTACCACGATTCAATGAAATTACAAATGCATTGGGAAATAAAACCAAGTTTTATGTGAATCTCGATGGAGGGGAGGATATTAAAGTGAAAAATATTTTTGGCAAATCTTGTGTATTCCTCTATGATGGGGAGCATACTTTAACCCTTGATCAAAGTGAGTGGGTTCAGTTTTTGAGTTACCTTCCTATCGTGCACAGGGCCATTAACGAGTTATTTTACAACGAACTTTTTATTCAACAGTACATTCATGACATTATTACAGGTTCGGAGGACGTGTTGAAACCTGAAAGTCTGCCCAGTCTCATTGCCGACCGTTTACTGGACGAGGTGCAAAGGTCAAAAAATGGAGGCGGTAGTTGAGTTTCATGGTTTCAAAGATAACGAAAATCGTTTTATTATTAAAGAACTGTCTATTGTCGGAAAATATATACAGAGTCAGATAATATTCCAGACTCCGTATTATTTTCATAATTTAAATTCAAAAATGCAACGAACCGCTCGTTGGCTTTCTCGTCATTTTCATCACATGAGATGGGATGACCCTGGTGTCCCGTATGACGAACAAATTATTCGTGATTTGTGTAGACCTTTTGAAACTATCTACACCAACGGTCTTGAAAAGTGCGAGTTTTTACGCGAGTTTCACCGCGATGTCAGGGAAATAACTTGGAATCGTAGTGAATCGTGTGAAGTGCACTGTCTAATACCTAAACACAGGAATTGTGACACAAAGTGTGCACTACAAAGTGCCGTGTCCTTTCAACAGCATCTATAAAACCAGAAGTATTAATTAATTTTGTTCATTCACAATGGAGTCTGCGTGGCAGTTACTTTCAAAGGAGCCGAAAGCTCCCATCGGTGTGATGACAGACAGTTTTATTATGAAATTTGATCGGTTTTTAGATTGGAATTTGCTTTCCAAGTATTATGATTTCTCTCTTGATATGCTGAGAACATATTTCCACAAAGTCACGTGGGCAAAAATATTACGTAAGAAATTATTTTCCGAAATCTTCCTTAGAGAAATGGCACTCAGCTTTGACAGTGCAGCCTGGGAAGTTCTCAGCAGATATCAGTTTCTATCAGAACAATTTATTCATGACTTTTCTGATAAGGTTGACTGGGACAACATCGCTTTGTATCAAAATGTTAGTGGCAAATTCCTAACCGATCACAAGTATATGGAAAATAAATAAATCTCCACCGGTGGTTAGTAAAGGGGCGGGGGTGCTCGGCATTCGGTTGAGGGCTCACCCGTGATGGCTTGAACGGACCTGTGGAGATTTGTAAATAGTTGTAAGTAGTATACCTCACCACTGGTGTTTAGTAAAGGGGCGGGGGTGCTCGGCATTCGGTTGAGGGCTCACCCGTGATGGCTTGAACGGACTGGTGGAAGGTTGTAAATCAATGTACATAGTATACCACTGAGGGTGTTTAGTAAAGGGGCGGGTGTGCTCGGCATTCGGTTGAGGGCTCACCCGTGATGACTTGAACGGATCATCAGTGGTCGTTAAATAGATTTAAGTAGCATACTTCCGAGGGTGACTGGGAGACTGACCCGGCCCACGGAGGTTTTAAAAACTCCATTGTGTTACAGGGAGGTAGCAATTTGGTTTTTGGTTTGGCTACCACCGTAAGTGGGCGTTGTTGGGGCCCCTTACCCCAGAGGCTAGGACTCCTGGTGATGCTCTGGGTTAACAAAAAGAACGCGCCGAGACCCGTACAGCCTGACCTTTATGGTCTACTGTGGTGTGGAAACTTGGGTCAATTTTTCTTTACCACTTCCAAGTAATCTACTTTTAAATGCAACTGTCACCCCAGAGGTTATAACTATACGATTAACAAACCAAGATTTGTACAATGCTTTGGAAACTTGGGTCAGTAGGGTCAGCGATAACATGTGTAAAACTGTTGTATAAATACGAGCTTTGTGCATCTACTATCAGTCATGAAGCTAGTAATTCTCCTAGCAATCATTGCTCATGGTTCATGCACGCCTCCAGATAGAAATGTAAGTAGATCAACTGTGTGTGTGTGTGTGTGTGTGTGTGTGTGTGTGTGTGTGTGTGTGTTTACAATGCAATAATTATTTCCTTATAGATTTACAGAATGTTCTCGTCGGACGAGGAGCTTTTGACGGCTGTTGAAAGGGCTGAAGGGCTTCAAACATCAACCCCGCGAAGAAACCGTCTTAATCTTCCAAGGGTCTACGGTTCCAGCAGAGAAGAGCTTGATGACCAATTAAGGAGAACACCTGGTGCTAATCGCCCTGTTCGCCCTGTCACCCCTCGCCCTCCACTATCAGAACTATCCACAGAAACAAGACATGGGGGATCCATCATGCAAAACATTCGAACAAATAATGTAAGTAATTTTTAAAATGACCACTGCTTTTGGTAATTTTATCCATATTTAACAGTTTGTTTACAGTTTATCAATATTATTACAGTTGAGAACTCCGGACCATCAAGAATTAATGGAACATTCAACTGGTTCTGCATCACCACACCGCAGACAGAGTCAACCATCGCCGGATCCATTCCAGTTTCTTCCTCGTCGACAAAGATTAAACGAACCTATAGTAAGTATAAGTAAAACTAAATATTTTATATTATATACAAATTAACTTTTCATATAGTAATTTAAAATTATTTTATTACAGGCAAGAGGGGTAACTTTTAACGAGTCAAACAATCAATCTCAACAAAGGCTTCTCCATTCTCCTGGCAGAAATCCAACCCATCACGTTTCTGAGGAGTTTCCACCACGCCGAAGACTAATTCAATTTTCCTCACCGGTGGGTTACAATAATCCGCATGTGTACAACTATGTTTAATTGTTATTTATTGTTTCATTAACATTACTATTTTATGTTTTACAGCATGAAAATAATATTCAAAGACAGTCTGAAAGGGTTGAATGTCAAAACAGACAACGTCTGACTGGAGCCTGTCGTCTTTGTTTGAGTACCATTGACAACACCATGGGTGGCAGCATTCTCGCAGTCCTACTACACGCTGAATGTATACGTGTTGACAGTTTGATACAAGTAAGTATATTGTTAAATAATTATGTGTGTGTGTGTGTGTGTGTGTGTGTGTGTGTGTGTGTGTGTGTGTGTGTGTGTGTGTGTGTCTTTTTTAACTCACAAACTGATACTATTTTTTACTTTTCAGAGTGAAGCTGCTTTGTTCCCTCAGTGGCAATCACCGGAGGTCATCGACATTCTCTTGGAGTGGATGTTAGAATTAGCAGGGACATTGGGAATGCTAAATTACTTTTTTGTAGAAACAAATGATGAACAGCGTCTCGCCCTAGCCCCGACAATATGGCGGGATCTGTATAATCGTATAAGTAGGCCCCTCGGTGCTTGTAGCGAAAGGATGGCTCGTCTGGCTGAAAGCCACGGGGTGATTCCATTTAACTCGCTTCCCATGCAAATGCGAGCCGAACAACCTGAAACGGACACAAATGTATGCAGGGTTTGTCTGGACCGTCGACCGACGATTGTTTTGCGCTCTTGCGGTCATGTCTTTTGTCCCATGTGTGCTTTCCGCATCCATAGATGTCCTGTATGTAGGGAAACTGCGCTAGGCAGATTACGATTATTTTTTTAAGTAGTAATCAATCGAAAACATGTAGTAAACATTTAGCTAAATTACGTAACCAGAAGCAATTGTGGTGGGGAGCCTGACCGCCGGTATAAAAGCCCTGCTGCACAGCATGGAATCAGTCTGCTCTCAGCTCTACTCCTGACGAGTCACCGCTACTAGACACCTACATATAACCGTGAGTACATAAGAGTTTTAGTTAGTGCTATGATGCAAGAGCTATATTACGTAACAGACAGATGTGACAAACATGGCCTTTTGCTCGATAATTTCATTGTCTGATAGACTTTTCGTACTAGCCATATTTATTGCTAGTTTAATTTTTATTTACATAATGCAAGTTACTGAAATATCTGCATTAGAAAAATTTCAAAAGTAAACATCTGTAAAATCTAATGGTAGGTTATAATTTCTCTCTCTCTCTCTCTCTCTCTCTCTCTCTCTCTCTCTCTCTCTCTCTCTCTCTCTCTCTCTCTCTCTCTCTCTCTCTCTCTGTGTGTGTGTGTGTGTGTGTGTGTGTGTGTGTGTGTGTGTGTGTGTGTTTAACCGTTTTTAATAATGTTGTGTTTTATAGATGTCGCTCGACGCAAAGCTAGTCGCTCTCAGCAAAAGCCAGGAGACGATTCAACTTAAAGACCTCGTTGGACGCCCGGAGGTTTTGATCGTCGGAGCCCGACGAGTCACTACACGCTTCGGGAGGATGGCTGTCGTCTTGGAGATCCAGGATAACGACATGAAGACATCGGTGTTCCTGCCGAACAAGTACAACGAGGCCTTAGAAGACAGCGATCTGGAAATAATGGTCAATGAAGGATACAAGATGCATGTAACCGAAAGCCCCTCAGGCTCCGCACCTAATGTTTGTATTTTTAAATAGATTTTAATAAATCATCTATGTTAATCACAAAATATGTTCTCATTTACCTTTGTCTACTTTTGTTCTAAGCAACATTCAGCTGAAAACCACTCAAGGTGAAAACCTATATTAATCACTGGGTTCTCAATACTAGGCCATCTGTGCTACAATCTGGTGGAGAATCGTAAAACTACAACATGAAAATTTCTCATGGTACACTCTGGTGGGGAATCATTACAAGAAAACTCCAAGGTGGTGTAATCATAAAATTACGAGTGCTTCAATCTAGTGGAGAATTATAAAACTAAAAGCTCCAATGATAGTAATACACTCTTATAGTCAAAGACCATACGTTCTGTGTAAATCGTCAAACTACTGTGCCATCAGACACAATACAAAGCTCTCAGCACAACAGTGTGGTAGCCTAGTGGTCAGCGTTGCGGCGCACCAACTTGGCGGCCCGGGTTCAAACCCCGGCGGTCCACAGTGAAAATTTTATTCCTGACTCACGTAGTTACAGACGTGGTCAAACACATGGCAAAAGTGAGGTTAGGAAGCCATCTTGGATCACGTGGTCAAACACGTGGTAAAAGTGAGGTAATTTCCCGCCGCCATCTTGGGGGCGTGGTCTAGAAGGCCGCCATCTTGGAAAAGGGGCGTGGCCTGATGACGTCATCGGTCACGTGACTTGCTCTCGACCAATCAGAAGGCGGGGCGTGATGACGTCATCGGTCACGTTACCTGCTCTCGACCAATCAGAGGCCGTGTCCCATACTCTCAGCAGGCCTACTATAATGTAAATAAATCATTTGTTCATTTATTCAATATGGTTGTATAATTTTAGTGAGATAAAGTTAAGGTTTATTCATTAAATTTCATTCTTTTTCAGCAATCCGCTCTTTGATTTCTAGCCGCTTGAATTGTACCTGAGGCCAAAGGAAGTGTACCTTACAATCAGTTGCATAGTAAGAAAATGCTCCTTACTTTAAAATTTTCTGTAAGGAAGATGCTACCTGGACTTGTGTTGATTCAAAGTTGACATGTATTAAAAAACACAGTAACTAAAATTATTTTTTGGCCTGTATGGACTAATGTAGAATCAAACAAATGAACATTAAAAATAACAATATCTTACTGTTGTTTCAAATTTAACCAACACCTCATGAACATTGGATAAAGTACCATGAACATTAATAAGCTGCTTACTGTTGGCAACCCATTAGGGACTCAAGTATTTATTACTTTATTAAAGTAAAATCAACCTTAAAAAATAGCAGTATATTATTGTTATGAAAAGGGTACTTAACTATGGTTGTATAGTAACCAAACTTCTTTTGTTGGGCCAACATCATTAATGTATTTTCAACACTAGAGTATTTAGCTGTATGCCTTACAGTGATAATAATAATAATAAATTTATTCCGCTGACAAATTGACATTGTATGGGAATTTACAAAAAGTCTTTCTATCTGTTTCACAGTTTAAAAATCACAATTCGGATTTTTTAACAAGATAATTCATTGTTAATTTATTTAATACTCTATACATTTTCAAGTCTTTCAATTATTTTAATTGCTTTTTTCTTCTTTCTATCTTCTTCTTTTTTCTTCTTTCTTCCTTCTTCCTTCTTCTTTCTTCCTTCTTCTTTCTTCATCACTACATTTATTCACATTGGTTTGTTTGCCTATCCCTTAATTTTGATTGGTTTTTAATTCTGTTTTTAATAATTTTTAATAATTTGATATCAGTAGTAAATAAACAAAAGCTAATGAGACTGATGGAAATGATGACATGACTGTCGATAATGCTGATATTGAAATGGTTTCTACGAAGGTAGATCGTGTCTTCACTAATTCTAGTACAGGCTTGAAAACGGTTAACTACAGAGGATGAAGGGGGAGAAGCAATATTAACAGTAACAGTTTAATAACATCGGAAGATATAGCTTAAACAAGATGAGCCTACTATGGCCATGGTACAGTGAACGTTAGACACCCTAACCTAAAACAAAGTGCGGCCAAGAAAAACAATTATAAGAAATCTGATAATATGTAACAGTAACACTCAGAAGAAGTCAGTTGAAATGGTTACACTCAAGCCTTTCAATTTTAAGCCTTTAGTTTTAGAACTAAAACTAAAGTGATTCTCATATCATTGGAGACTGACATAAGAAGCTTAATAGTATGTTAAGAACCTCCAAGAGAATGTTTTGGTTGTTTATTTATGGACTTGACCGTAATATGTAAACTGATAAAATTCAATCTTTTCTTAAGCATTAAAATGTTTCGATGTATTGCGTTTGTTAAAGATTATATTCAACGTATGAAACTTGTAGTTCACTCTAAGTGGGCGTGCCTTTTTCTATGGAAAACCAGCTTATGCATGCTAATTTGAGTCCTCAGGGATGCATTGTAGACAAATACCGTGTCTCTAGGGCTAATCCTAGTAACAGTAATAATTTGTTATGTCAAAACAATCTGCCATCGACTCAAACTTAGCATCAAGAATGATTCCAAACTTCGGATCATTTTTGGAGGCATTGGAACATCCCGGTGTGGTAGATAAGGTTAAAGGAATACATGTAATAACAGCCAACTATAGAAATATCACAGCTGATGGTAATTTGTGAACAATGGATTAACCGATATGATTTATCTACTATAGTACTATCAGTGTTTAAACTTGCAAGTGCATTGGGTAGTCCTTCTGGTGTAAGAGGGGGGGGGGGACTTAAATTTTCCTCAATGAAGACCTCGAATATGATCAACTGCTGCATCTTGTTTAAATGTTTACATATACAGTATGCGAGGTTGCGAATGTATATATTTATAAATTTAATGTAATCATCTTAAGTCTACCGTATGCCGGAAGATGGTAAATTTGATTCATTTGTTGAATGTATAATAAATTGAATTTTTTATTTCTTGATAACAGTTCTATTGCCGCTTCGTTATACTTTGCGGCCATTTAAATGTTAATTTATTGATTGATTATTTTTATAAATCTGTGTTAGGGAACATTGAGATACAATCTAACATGTATTGTATCGAAAGTACTGTAACTAGGGCTAATATATTCAACATTAACGGAGGTACTTGAATTGATAATATTTTGGTCTCAGTTTCATTTAAATATAGCACTGTCAACATTTGTTGAGCCCAGAGTTATGTCTGTTACTTCATGAATAAAGTATCATGTGGGAACGCGAGGTCATTACATGATAATGATTGCCAGCCACCAACCCCTTCCGGGTATAATAAATTTTTAAAACCTATTGATTATATTTATGTTTGTAATTCAGGACTCTACTTCGTAAAGTTAACAGGTTATTTTTGTGTAACTAAGTTCTCTAGATGATGAATTTGAATATGTATTTTGTGTTTATGAGATTTGTAGATGCAGCTGTCCAAATCAGGCATGTATTAAAGGGCAAGAGTAAAACAAAAAAGCCTAGGTGGTACAAAGCAAATTTCTCTTCTCTTAATGTACAATGTATCATAATGCATTGTCAAGGATACTGGTGCAGCGTTGATGGAGAGTCTTATGGAACATCACACGAGAGATACTGATGGGAAACTAATATGCTAAGCAAGCCTACTTCTGTAATAAAGTAATGGGGGATAATAGCAAATCCAAATCTATTTGGTTTGTTGTGAAAGACAGTCTAAATGCAAATGATGAGTCCATTCCAGATAGTAATAACCTTGCTTAATGTCTGAAGGATTCAACGATTTCTTCACTACTAATGTAAAATCAATTGTTCAGTAATTGTTCAAAGGGTACCAAGGTCCATCCATAGGTTGTCATATTAATTGAATCAGTCTCATTTATCTGTTACTGTATAAAATGTTTTTAGCTTTATATTTAGTATAGCAGAAGTTTATAGTGCAATATTTTTCGCTTAGTAACAGTAACAGTTTTGGATGTTTACCGTCTCGATTCACTTGATTTAAAATTAGCTGCACTCTATTTTCTACAAATTGTAACTTATTTACTTAATCAGTGTCTTGAGAATTGTATAATTCCGCAGTGCTTGAAATTATGTATAGTTGTGCCTTTGTATTAAAAAGGGGTAAATTTTTTTTTATAACTACCGATCTGTGTCAATAATGCCTGTAGTTGGTTAAGTTTTTGAGTTATTGTTAAGTAAAACAATGTTGGGTATTAAGAAAATAATCAGTGTTATTCTAAAGATCAATATGGTTTCAGACCTAAAACAAGTACAAATAATGCTATAGGTATAATAAGTTCCATAAAAACTTGTATTGATGGTTTGGCTGAAAAAGGGTTTAGGCTATTTCACGACATGTTGAGGCTTATGACACCATATCTCACTAAGAATTATTAAAAAAGTTGTTTTATTATGATTTTGACCAATAATTCATTCTAGCTTTAATTAAATCTTTCCTCTCTGATAGCCTACAGTCAGTATATAATTGTTGATAATTGTTTTTCTTTGTACTTGTTAGTTCAGTCCAGAGTTCCGCAAGGCTCAATGTCAGGCCTACTTTATTATTGTTTTACATGTTAATATGTTATTTATTTCACTGGAGGGTGCATCATGACTAAAAAAACCAAACTGTAATTTTATATTAAATTCATTTGACACTATTTGTAATTTCAAAGATTGGAAATAAAGATGATTCTGATTCTGATTAATGATTTACCTTAATACAATTTTATTTTCAATTTAAGTGCATATTATGTATGCTGGTTATCTCGCATACATACAGAGTTATACAGAGTTACACTCTATACATATAGTCTCTATACCTGTTTTTCTCTCTGATGATCTGCTGATTAATTGTAATGATGCTGTTATGGCACATCAGTGGTATCTTACAGCGAGTTCTATAATTGTAGATATTAGCTAACTCACGGTGTTTAAATGAGGATATAAACCAAACCTCTAAACATAGAATATGGTTTTAAGAGTCCAATCAAATATTATATAGGATTCTCATATTGATTCTCTTTGTGTAAGAGTGGCAAGGGGTTAAGGAAAATTAGGTCATCTTTAAACATAAACTATATTTACCAAAAGCTATATATTTTGCCCACATTCATAGTCATCTAAGCTAAGGTATCATTTTTGAGGTCACTCAAGTAGCTTAGTAAAACTTATAATTAAAAAAAAAAAAATAATAATAATAAGAGCAATACAGTAAGAATAATGTTTAATGTTAGTTGTATGACTCATTGCAAACCATATTTCAGGGAACTTAAAATGTTAAATTTTGTTTTACTACACAGTTTTAGATTGTTTGTTGTTTATTAAGACCAATTTACATGTTTTCCCGCAAATAGTTCTATCCATGACCATTTTACTAGCCAGCATACTTTTCTTAGAGTCCAGCAGTGTAACTTTATGACTACAATCAAAACTTTTGTAACTTTGCTAAAAAACATTCAACTTGCTACCGAGTAGTATTAAATGTCTTTCATCCTCTAATGTTTATTGCTTATTGTTTCCATGTTGTGTACGAGTGATTTATATGTTGACGATAGGCCTATACAACTTTTTAGATTATATGGTCTCTCTAAAGATGAACTAACCAGGCTAATGATCTTGTTAGTTATTAAAATAAATAACTTTGTATCATTTTACGTTGATATACAACGTACGTTGATATACAACGAGTTCATATGTCTTGGCAATAAATTCAATTGATTTTTGTTTTTATTTGGCAGGATGTTGAGGATAGTAAAATTTGTTAAATAAAAACATTATAATTTTCTATTTAATGCTTAACTTTTACAGATCTAATAGAATGATTTATTCTTGTTAAATGTTGTAACTGTAGGCCTAATATAAAAATTCTTTGTTGCCAATTATTATGTTAACATAGAATAGTTAAATGGAATCACATGAATTAAACTTCCGATTCGTCATTCCGGAAAACCCTACACCTAGATGTGCTCATCGATATATACTACTGGATCACGGGCTGCCGCTACTCAGGCTGGTCCGGCCAAGGTTGCGTTCACAAGAGATTGAAGGCGGTTAAAAAACTTCATTTACCAAACAATACATCAAACATTTCATGTGCCAATTACGGTACGTGTGAAATGAAATCACAAAATAGTAATTCTATATTTTAGTCTTTATACTGGCGTGCTGGACTTGAAGAAGGTTTTCATTTAAAATTTCCTTTTGATATAGGCAATAATAACAATAAATTGAAAGGCTTTAAATAAAAACATGATAAACTAACAAACAATTTCAATAAATATCTAACGAGTAGGAATCAATAATTATAAATATGTAATTGTGAATGATCTTAATTAATGTTGTCTAAGACTCCGAAGTGAATAACAAAAATAAGCTGTGTTGTGAAGTTACATCAATATAGAAATAACCACGAAATGCAGCTTTGATGGAAGAATACCGCCTAAATTCAGCTATTTATGTCAAGGGAGGGGCTGATCAACTTATATACATTGGTTTTCAACAAGTTATCCAGTGCCAAGAAATCTAAAAAAATAAAGACAAGGTAGGGGTCAAAACATACAACGCCCTCTATGCACCAGATGATCTTTTGCACCAATGACATCATCATTATCATTACCAGTATTAGTTAATGGTGACGTCATAGGTGCAAAAGATCATCTGGTGCATAGAGGGTGTCGCATGTCTTGACCCCTACCTTCTCTTTATTTTATTTTAGATTCCTTGTCCAGTGCTATCTTTAGTTCAAAGCCACGCTACTCATATGACGAGTAGTAAGATTTGGCGCTCTTGCCACCCAACTCCTTCAATTCGCCCAGGATGCAACCCTAATACTTCGCTGTGCGAGGACCGCCCCCCCAGCCTTATGGGCAGCGCGCGATCCAGTAGTATATATCGATGGATGTGCTAGATGAGGAGTACCTCCCCCCCCATCAACGTCTTTCTTATCGCAATTTGTCATAACTATGCCTGGCCCGATCGCCAATATTTAACGGAATTTACTTTCATTATATATGCACTTCTGGCACAATCGCGTAAAAATTAATATGCTACTATTGTCAAAGATGTTTGTTGTTATTTTTGACCATTCGAAATTTGGAAATCGCTAACTACCGCTTTTCCGAGTTGTGGACCCATATTTGGACTGAAAAGTAATACGGAATTGATATCGGCTACGGAAATCTTGGAAATTTGAATATTCTTCAAACTTTACAGTGAATAAGACCACATCACGTGAACTCAGTGCTTTAAAATGTAAATGATTTAATAGTATTGTTATAGTAAATACCATCGCTTGGAAGAAATATTGGGAAAGAAAAAAAATAGCATTGACAGTGCAGCAAGGTGTAATTCTTCAAAATAATAACATTGTGATATCGTGATTATTGAAAGCTATAATTATCTCAAATCTTCAATCGTTGGTCATCTCTGGGGATTATACTTTAGTACACAAGTCATACGAGTTGGGTATGTCACTCGGATAATGTCCGTCTTTGCCTGATTTTTCATCGAGGCACTTGTATTCCTTTTCTAAAGTGGTACATAGATAGCATGTTTCATTGTTTTGGCATTTTTTACATTCAGCACGTTCCTTTTCATTAGCCGGTAATGCTGAAAAAAAAAACAGATTTCATACTATTTTCTACAAACAAAAAAATCTCCTACTTTGGATTTCTTTCTCATTAAAACACCACGTACAATCATAAATATTGAAATTTTAACAAACTTATTTTAAAAGTAAAAAATTTTGCAATCATACTTTGATACATTAAAATAAAACTATTATACGTGTTGCTTGAAATCGAGCAATATATTTTGATACAATGCAAATGTTACTTTTAGTTCTTAATCAATGACATCCGACCAATCCGATATTGTGAATGTCTGTAATCACAAAACTAAACGTATTTACAGCTGAACATTAACAGATGTTTTAAATGTTTTATTCAATCCCAACGTTATTTTAACGGGAAATTTTAAGTATAGATTAGTTTAAGTTACCGTACCTAATGGTTCGCCAAATTGAACTAATGAATCGTTTCTTTATTACGTGTTTCGGTTTACAGCCATCATCAGATCCTAGTGTACAAACTTTACCCCTATCTATTGGTGCGTCAAATATAAAAAAATAACGCACCAAAAGATAAGAAGTAAGTTTAAACTTGAGGATATGAGATCAATTTGGCGGGCTATTAAGGCCCGATTTTAGAGTATAATTTTGATCCAGAAACAATCAACAAAACTCTTAAGTTAATATATCACATACCATTTAATTTATATGTTAGTCGTAATTATTATGTAATCGCATATTCTTGGATACTGATCCTTATAAATAATATTCCAGTTCACTGAGGCCATAGATTTTCCTGCAAAACCTTCCATAGGGACGACCATAATAGGATATTTCAAATAATAAATAAATAGGATATTGTAAATATTAAATATCATTGTTAATTGTCATATTATACATAGGATTTTTAAATGACTTTAAGGGGTAAATAATGTGACACACACTCGACCTTGAAATTAATAAATAAATCTTATAAGTTACTGCATTTTAATGTTTTGGCAATATTATTTCAACGCTAAGTAGGTTCCGTTCAGTTGTTGAGCGAGGCCATTTTTTTATAATTGACTTCAGCCAAGATAGAGGTACCAGAAGTTAGTATCTAAAGGAAATGATCTACTAAAAAATACCTTTCGTTTTATGTTTAAATGTTGACCGTACATTAGCCGACCCCATCATAACTAATGGAGATTTTGAGTAGTAATATTTCAAATGTATTTTATGTAGAGCTGTTTGGATGGTTTCATCACCATGACTTGGAAAAACTCGTCATTTGACAACACTTAACGAACTGTAAACGGTAAACAATATGGGCTGGAACCACCCAAACAAGTTCAAATCAAGTTTACAGCAAAACGTGCAAATCTTCAAGTATACAACTAAAAACGAGCAAACAAGCGCAGCGCGACAATGCTCAACCTACGACGGTCGCCGAGCGACTGATTGTTTATAGCTCCGCGTATCTTAGGTACATGAAAGTGGTGGGGGTAACGCAAAATTCAAAAGTTCTTCGAGTGTTCTCCAAATGACCTTGGGATTTTTTAATGTTTCTCAAGTTTTGTGTGTCCTTTAAATGACCTTGGGAACTTTGAATAATTCTACTCCCTGCAGATGACCTTGGGGACTTGGTTTTCCAATCTTCAAGAATCTTTGTTAAAATAGTTAGTTAAAGTCATATCTTGCAAAATTATTTCAATGCTAGCATGCGAGATGCGGGGAGATAAAAGTTAAGTCCCAGTTTGTAATTTGACTCAAGAGTCAAGTGATAAAAGTCATTGTTATTTGTAAATCTTTGACCGTTCTGGTATGAAACATTCCTTTCAAAAATTATTTGAGATAGAAAACGTTTCTGTAATTCTAACGTAAAAGCAAACCGGACAGACACGGCACTACCCTGTGACACATTTGAGAAGCAATACTTATCTAATAGTAAAAACTAAAAACACCCAAGTCCGACACAAAACTTCGTTTTAAACAAGTTCTGATTGACCTTAGGGGAGAAACAAGTCAACATGTTAAAGAATTCCTGAGAGCCGGAAGAACACAAGTCCTCAAAGACAGCCGTAGAATTAAATATTGCAACAGACTATGAAAAATACGACGTGGTAATTTTAAGTTTACTAGCTTCTAAATCAGTTTACTCGTTTTAAAATCTTATTGTTTCTAGACCACAGTGTTTGTTAATAGATTTGTATATAAATTAAAATTTTTGTTTTTGTGTTTTTATTATTATTTTTGTTAAATGAAACAATCTTTATCACAGAGTACAAAGTATGATTTGAAAACTGAAAAATGTATATTGTATTTTTTAGTACAGTTCAATCTACATGTTTATACTTGATTGGGTTACAAAATCCATTCTTTGGTAAATGTCAGCTGTTTACAGAAATTATAAACTTTTTACTTTCAATTCAATAATACCAACAGAAAAACGTCTAGAAATTCAATTCAATGTTTCAACTTAATTACATATCTTACATATTGATCACCTATGTATGTATTCATAACCTTTAATATTGAAGTAAAATAATTGCAAATTTCAGCAAATCATTTTAGAACCATTTATTTGATTAATATACATGCATATAAACTAACATAATTCCTATTAGAATAGTACCTGATATACTTATTAATATAAATTATAAAAAAAATATATTTCACAAGGTATTCTTAGTGTTTATATATATCTTTTTGTATAAACATTTAGAATCACCAGTATAAAACTTTGGTAAACAGAGAATTTAATTAGTTATATTCTAGTACTTCCCAAGCAATATAAAGCATACGTGTACACTTACGTGGTCGATTATGGTTGATTGTTTGAGTTGGTTGATTACGTATGGTAATTGATTACGTGGTTGATTTGCTTTTTAACTCAATAAAAAAATACTTAACTAGTTATAATTTTCATTCGGGTTTTTAACAAATTTTTTTTATTAAGATGAAGTAGTTTGAGCCATTTTTGAGATCATTGTAGGTACTGAGATAAAAACAAACTTTACTATAGTAAGATGCACGAAAATAGTCCGATGGAAATTTTAACATCTGTGTCCCCCCTCACCCCCTCTCGCCCTGCAATGTTGTCATTTGTGGTTATGTTTACCATGTGTAATACAGTATAAAAATGTGTTTCAGAATAAATTTGGCAACAATGTATCGCCTCTCATCGGACTATTTTCGTGAATCTTACTAGGATATAGGTGCATATTATATCACTTAAAATAAAGATCTTCTCACCGCATGTCCCTTTTCCTTTTATTCCTAGAGCATCAGTTGAACATTCTTTATAAATTGTTGTACATGCAAGGCAAGATTTTCCTTCGTCGCATTCACCACAGAGTCCCGCTTCAGATGTAAAAACTAAAACACATAAATATACTTTTAGCATATCGATTCAAAGTTAATTGATTTCAACAAGATATCACTATAAACCTTAAATCTATCTTCTTATTTCTATAAGGGTTTCGTCTGTTACGTCCCTTTTTCTCTTGATCTACTGAACCGATTTTTAAGATTGAGGTGTCATTTTAAAGCTTAGGATATACCGCAGTGACGAATCGTAATTAAAAAGGTCATATTGTTTCGAGCTTCGCCCCCCTGCCTTTTGATTTATTTCTAGAGGGCGCTTTAAAATGTTGACCAACTTTTATTGTAAGTTCTTCAGTGTGAATTTTAATTTAACAGCTGATTACCTTCAGATGAATTTAAAAAGCCAGATAGTAAACAAAAATAGATCTCTGTCACTTCATAATCAACATTCACGTACTGTAGGTGAGTTTCACTCATACAGGATCATAAAATGCGCAATTTGCGCACGGGCCACCTCGTAAAATAAATATTAAGTATCTTACAATACGATTACCTGTACAATAAGTTCAATTTCAGACTGCCATCCTTTTTACATAAAAAAAACAAAGCCTTGCTCGTTGGTTTTAATTCACTTTTGCTATAGTAACATTTTAATCGGGCATTGAAGGTTATTCTAACCATACCTTTTCACAAGTGACAATTTATAGAATGCTATTATTTACGTTTATCTTTCGTTGTAATTGTGTTACCTTTTGATGGCAACCCATAAGACCAATATTATAAAATAACAATTTGTGATTTTTTTTTACAAAGAAAATTTCCTGCCGTTGGAGTTGTTTTGAAAATTTTTTTTGGACCAAAACACTCTAAAATGTAAATTTTAAGCATAACGTACCTGCTAGATTAACAAGGGATCAATGTAAAATACATCGCCACGGATACTCCATGTATTAGTATAGGATTTATAGAAAATCCTAACTGGAGAAGTTTGTTTACTTTAAAATTGAAAAGTATGGAAAAATGTGGATTATTTTTGTGTATTTAATTTACTACCGAATGGTATATTATTTGAACTATTAACCACTGATATTAACGTGCAGTAAGGTTTTTCTTTGTGAGTTAATTTACTATTATTTATATTGTTCCTTATCTTTATTTAAATTGAAGTTTTAAACCTTTTTCGGAACCATTAGTATGTTATCATTTCAGCTGATTTGCGAGTTATTACCGGTTCAGGCATTTTCATGGCAATTGAGTTAAACTTCTGACGTAGCGTCTAAACATGGCCAAGAAGAAGATAATGTTTAATATTTGAGACATTTTGATAATGGCGAACGTCTTTAATTTACTGTGATACGTATGTATCATATTTTTTCACCAGCAGCCGCCAATTTCTAAAAAATATTACAATAACTTTGTTCTGCAGTTCAGAGCCGCTGCGTCACCTATACTTTAAGATAACAATTAATTTAAGATCCGTTTTTATAAGGCCATAAAAATTACAGGCGTCATTTGCATTATGCATGTCAATCAACCCTTAGTAGAATAATCCGCCCCGCATCTACATGACTGGTCTTTTGACATTCCCCATTTGTATTTTCAACGGTTACATCTTTCTACTCCAGTGTGGAAACGATACAGTTTAGTCTACTGTTGCAAAGTTTCGTCTTTGGAAATAGTACTGTGCCAGGATGAAGAAGTTGTTATCCATCAGCTGGAAGGTCGTTTTTATTGCTGGTTTTCTTGACCTAAATTGGCAGGTAACCTCCAATCTGGCAGGTATTGGATATACCTGGGGTACCTTACCATGGATGGACAATGGTTGAGCAGGTAAGATCTTAGTATACACCCTAACCAGTGCATCCCTTCATGTTATTTGAGGTAGAGCTATACTACACAGAACCGTAGCCAGGCGAGGGAGTTGCTATGTGTCAAGTACCAAAACACTATTTCAAACAAAACATGACTAAATTTTATCGAAGTTTAAACGCAAAACAGCAATGTAAACAAAAACGAATGACTGTTATGACATTGCCTTTGAAGATTACGTCACAAGGCAATTTACGTCAAAGCGCTCCGGCATTGTCTTTGTAGCATTTGTTGGATGAACACGTGAAAACATTTAGAAATATTAATTAATGAACATCTGTTCTCATTTAAAGTATTGAAGGGAGATTGGTAATAAAAAAATTATAGGATATAGACTTGAGGCGAATGAGCGTAGCAAACGAGCTCACCTGAAGGGCATGAAGTTTCTCTGGTTGGCATTGCAATTTGAGTACTGTTGCAAAGCACGGGTAAGTCAGCTAGTAATATCTATAAATTTAAAGCATAAACTGCCTTCATTGTTTAAACACCAATGTATACCAAACAATATAGAACCGAATAAGTACGGATATTCCAACGAGGTTGAAATAGATAGAGTGCTACTATGATAGGAAATTTTGTCGGCTGTTGATTGGTGTCATTTTACCAACGATTCTCGACATTTATTTGGTAACAATACTTAGGTTTACACTTGTCCATCTGCTATATTAGACATTTTACCCACAATGCGAAGATTCTATGGTAACCAATCTCAAAAAGCCTGATCAAATACCATAAAATCAAAGTAATTTTAAAGACAAACAACAATCAATTAGATGTTTTAAAAGTATAATCTGTGATTTTTGAAGCTTGTAGCAATCAATCAGAATACCTAAAATTGGTAACCGATGAACCGAGGGTTAGGTTTGGGGTGGTTACCAAGGAAACGAAGGAAACCATGGTTAAAATGGCGCGAATGATCGGAGGACAACAAATTAAAATTAATTCGCACTCTATTTCAACCTCGTTGGGGCATCCCATTAAAAAAAAAAAAAAAAACTGTTTGGCCCTCAAAAACCAGAGAAAATAAAGCGCTATTATCATAGGCCTATGGAATTACTTCTCCTTGTTGTCACGAAAGCACTCTTTCTACTTCTTAAATGTAAAAATTAGCATATTGGTTCCCCAAAAATCAATAGCCTACAACAACTAACTTCTGCAAAATTATTTAGGCCATCTGTGGTTCCATTCACTCAATCGGCGTAATTCGTAAATAAAAACTACCTATTGGTGCTATCTGTGTTTCAAGGGTGGCGTTCTTACTTCCCCATGAGGATGTCACTACCAACGGGATTAAATAGATATAGAGTGCTCATCACATGTTAATTTTGTGTCCCTTTTTGATTTGCGCCATTTTACCCATAATTCCCGCTCGTTTTTCTCGAACGAATGGGACGAGAAAACGAATGGGAAACGAACTTTTTCTCGTTTTCAGTACACAAACTGGCTACATGGTTAAAACACGGAACTTACATTTCAGAGAAAGTTTTACAATCAGATGATCTCTCCGATGCTTTTCTTATTGAGAAAAATGATTTTTATTAACGATTTTATTAAACAATCTGAGTGTTTTGAACATTTTGATGAATTAAACTGCCATTATTTTGTACCCAAGAATGGTCATTTGCCCTCCTGAACGGTTTTGCACTTGTACTTTGCGAAATAATTCCCAACCACATACCCCACTACAAAACTTTCTCGTTTAAAATAATAGGATATTACAAATAATACAGTACTTGTTACAGAAAACATGTTACTATAAATAATTACAATATACAATATAAAAGTATACCATAACCCAAATAAAAATGTATGTGTTCCTTAGGAAATCCTGAGATGGAACCTACCTCACACCAAATTTAATATAGAGTACATGTACCCTAATCAAAATCCTCCTATGTAAAAAATTCACAACACAATAGAAAGAAAAAACTAACATTGCAGAACTCACACAGCCCCTAACACAATTAAAAACAAAACATTACCCATTCCACTGCATAATATAAATAAACTACATCTTAAACTACCGTTTCGACATATCCTCAACCCATTTATGACTCAAAAGTTTTTTCACTTAGAACCATGTAATTTTTACCCAGCCAATCACGCAAAATAATTAAATCTCGTCGAATGAAATTTGGTAGATCACCTTTAATGTCACAAGTATATGTAAAAGCCAAGTCATCTGCAACCGAAGTGATTTTACCATTAAAATTACCATTACTAAGATCATTTGTATGTACCAAGAATAAAGTTGGACCCAATGCAGAGCCTTGAGGTATCCCATGATTAAGACTCTTTTCAGGTTTCCAACCCTCACACTCTGTCTCCTTGAATTTAAATAGCTTAAAAACCACGTACCGGGACTCCTCTTAAACCGGCATTTCACAGTCTTATAAACAGAATTCTATGGTATACAGTGTCAAACGCTTTGGTGATACTGTATCTACATACAACGCAGCACAAGCCTTTCCGTCATCAATACGATCATAAATTCCACTCAGATGGGCTGTTCAGTGGAACATCCACGATCTAAAGCCAAACTGATTATTACAACAACAAAAAAACCAGGAAAAAAACATACTAACCGTAAAAAAAAACTAACAACTTAGCAAAGCAAAGCAGGGAAATAGCTCTTTGATTTGAGGGAGCCTTTGAATTTTTGTTATTTAAAAGTGGTACTACAATGCCAGTTTTTAGACAGTGTTTAAAATTACCACTTCTAAGACTGTTATTAAATAAAAACACCAGAACATATACTATGTATAATATCTCTATACAGTACTATGTATAATCTCTAAGACATGCAGGTTTGATTAAATTCAATTAGTAGGCACATTCATGAATGATACAAGACACTATAAATAAATAAACATAAATAAAATATTAAAAATAAATAACAATTAATAAATAACAAATAAATAAACAGTGCAAAGGAACTATCATCTCGATAAATGTGACTAGGCCTGGCAAATAAGACTAGCCCGGATTTTGGTGTCGTAAGAGGTCAAAGCTAAAGAAAAATATCAACTAAATCAGGCAGAGCATTGCTCAGTCGCATCATCACATTGAATTTTACCCTCTTTCAGCCGTTACTACTGTACTGTGTCACCATTTCTATGGATGAACATTTAAACTAGCTATAATTCAAACGTATTATTCAAATTTTAACGCCTAGGACTGTAATTCATGATTTTTTATTAAATGGAATAATATTTAGATTTGCACAGAAACAGTTATTTTCAATATCAGTTTTAAATATAAAAAATAACGTAAAAACCCAGCTAAAGAAGTTTTTTTATAACTTTATTAAAATCACAAAATCAGTTGAAACTGGGCAAATCAAGGAAATAAATCCTGTTAAAATATTCGTCCGACAAGAGTAATATTTATATTGTGATTTCCAAACAAATCATAGGAAAAATTTTTCATAACTAAAATGTCTATTACCTCTAAGTTTAGAGGAAGGTAGCAAATATTTAAACTAACAATACATCAAACAGTAAGAGTAAGATACTCGTGCTACATAAAATTCATGATAATATAAAAATCCAAATTAGTAGAGAGCTTGAATCATTATAATAAAAGATATATAGTATTACAGTGATATTATGATAAAAGAAAACTTACAGAACATCCCTGCCAAAATGGCAACGAGAGCAAATGCCTGTACAGCTTTCATGTCTAACTGTTTGAAACGAAAATTTAAACGTTTACAGACTGATTCCCAATCTGCCGCGCACCTGCTTTTATACCCAACGGTGACGTAGATTATAATTATATAATCATTAATGCAGGTGGGTTGAAGATTATTTTAAACCATGATTCAACTTATTTGTTACGTAAATGTCAACTAACATAAGTCAAAACTTGAATAAAGTAAACTGTATATTAGAATGAGAAATCGCATTTAAAACTTTTATTAGTGTCTCATTCTGTTTAATGCCCATGTAAAACAGTTATGTAACTACCAAATGACTGTACAATGTAGCTTTTGCATTTAAGTAAAATGTTTTAAACAAAACATTTTGATTTGTTTTAAAATAGCAATTTTTAAAATCCAAAATCTATTAGTTTAATTTAGTCTTCTAACATATATACTCCCCTTGGTGCAACTGACTCACTCAAATTATATGGGATGTTTATCAACTTCCAATTCAGATAGTGAATCAAAATTTGGTATACTGATAGGATTAAATGTAAAATTAAAGAGAATAATATGAAAGTTGAAGATTTATTTGTTTAAAAGTATAGGCTACAAAATTTCATATTATAAGCTTAGTTTCTCGGTTGGAAATAAGTCACAATGACGTAGTTCCAAATTTTTTCACTGAATGGCTGCTTGCCGTTTTTAGTGTACTTCTACTGCTCTTACTGCAAAGTTTTTATATAAACATAGTGTTTCCTGTTGTATTATCAGTCCATCTTCACTATTAACACAATTCTAACTGTTACAATTAGTGGCCTATAGTAAGCCTATCGTGATGATCGGTGTTCCCTTCTGGCAATGAAGAATTATCACATTAAAATTTTCATTTCATTTTTTTTATTTAATAATTAATACAGTTAAATTTACATTAGTAGTACCTCGGTTAAGACAAAATCACCACATACCGGAGGTAAACTGGCCTATCGATTGTTATTAACAATGTACAGGGTATACTAGGAATTACCATTCCAGACCAGAAGCCACTAATTTCAAATACATAACGACACTTTTAATAACATTTTTTTAATTTCACACGTAATTTTGTACAATTAATTCTAACGGTTTAGGGAACATTGTTGTTTGATGTTTAGATTTTTCCTATAAGAATAACATGGAACAAATTTTCAAATCCTCTTTGAACATTTTTGTTTAAACAAATATGTCTCAGCACAAAAATTTCCTAAACACTCTAGAAATATGTTTCTAATGTAAATTTTAAGCTTTATTATTTTTTTAAATTAACAATATGACGAAGATTAATGAAAATTTATGGAATAGTAAAACTAATTACGTGATAATTGATGTTTAATGATGGGATATTATTTAAAATGAGGTTCTTAGACATTTTGATGCTTGGCCAGTTCAGAGGACAGAAGTTTAATAATAGCCAATAATAATAACGAAACCCAGACCCAAAAGTCTGGTTTCCATTGACACATAATCCGTCCTACTTCCTCAAATTCAGTGCTGTTTTAAAATATATATGTTACTTTAATTATAGTTGCAATAAAAGTAGTGTAGCCTATTTTGTTAGAATTTTTCTTTCAACTATTATTGCGCTATTAATGGTTGTTTTGATATTATTGGTTGAAATTACATTTTCCTTTTGGTTCATACCTTATTTGTAATTTATTCTATTTATTACGATTTTAATTATTTATTAAATTAATTATTATTTGATTGCTTGATTATTTTTATAATTTGGATAGTTTATTCACACTTTTTTTCCTCCTCGGAACTAATTTGTCATATTATGAACATTTCTTAGTGGAAGGTTTCTTCTCTATCAACCAGACTATTTATCTTACAAAATGGGATTTCATCATATTTCTTTTGTCATCCCAGTTAAAACTCCAGTGTTACAATGAACAGCCTTACTAATCAATGTTTTGACACATCATTTGAAATGAAACTATTTACTACAACTAAAAAAAAACAAAAAAAAAACTCTACTACATATATATATATTTTTGTTGTAAAATTTATTTCACACTTTGATTACATCCTTATAGCAACTATATTTAATCTTATTAGTAATTTACAATATTTTTTGTAATATATGAAAATCTCATTTAAGATACCCAAGTTAGATTAAAAGTTTGGCCCTTTACTTTCTTACTCTGCAGTACCTAAACTCTTTGACGTTCCAGATCAAGTGTAGGGGCGGAGGCATAGAGGAGGCTTGGGTAACTGTGTTTGGGTAGCTTCGAACTGCCCGGAGTGTATTTTTAATAGGGATTTGTAAACATGTACATATACAGGGTTCCTGCGTTCCCCGGCCTCCCCGTGGGGGAACTGGATACTCCAGAATGCAACTCTTAAGAGCTGGCTATCTAACAGAGAAACTTTTGTTTATATAACTACTACTCCTAGCTATAACTATAACAATAACTACAACTATTACTCTTTTAATTAAAACTTCTTTTCATCCAACACTACAGCTAAAATAGAATCATATTGAACGTAAAGTATATGTATACCATGTATTTTTAAACTAAAAATATTCTTTTGCCTTCTTGTTTTGTGGTACAACAACCTACTTCAACAAAACTGATTTTTTCACTTCCATTCTTTCTGGAATACACCAATTACTTCAATCATAAGTTATCATAATCGTATCTCCAAAATTTTAACACAATCAGTATTGATCGTAATACCTAGAATAATACATAGTTAAGTATTAATCTAGTATTATGAAGTATTAGTATTCTCTCACTTTTTGTAACTAATTGAGGGAACTAAGAAGGGATTTTAAGAAAGAGCCGTTGGCAAATTCAAAAGCTTTTCATTACTATCGATTGTGAGTAGTGTCTATTAGCCGGTTTTGTTACTGTTTTGGTCCAGTTCTTTGGTAAAACTAACTTGTTTAATAGTTGACTTTTTTATTTACAAACTAATTCAGCGAACACAACGAGGGGGTATGGGAGCCCTCAACAAGCCTGTCCATTAAATGAGGTTTTTACAGTAAATACGGAATTAAGGCAACAGATTAAGGGGGTTGACCCTCCATTCAGCATAACACCAATAATATTTACATAGATAATTTTTATTTCACAGCTCAAAACTTTAAAAATTGAACTAAAAATCAGTAATAAAACTGATTTATTGGATATTTTTAAAGCTTTTTTACTATTGATTGTGAATTGTGTGAAATTGACGGTTTTGTTAATTTCTTTTCTATCCAGTTCTTCCGTGGAACTAACCGATATCATACTTGACTTTTTATTGATTTACGAATTTAGGGTAACCTCTAAGGGGCATGGGGGCGGAGCCCCATCGAGCTGTAGGCCAGTATCTATATATATATATAGAAAATTTATTTATTTATTATATAAATATTTATTTATTATATAAATATATTTATTGAATATATATATATATATATAATTCTGTAAGCGAAATATCTCGAGAAAAATTGTGAGCATTATACAAATTGCAGGCAGATGGTAGTGGACTCAAATTAAAGGTCTCGGTCCCATGCACGGATGCACGAGGGAAAATTATCGGCGAATCTATAAAACCACCATGAGACGAGGAATAACTTAAAACGTTCGCCATAAAAATAGCATGGGAATTCGTAAAACGTCTGCTTTGTGTACATTAAAACATGTGTTGTGGTTTGATTTTAAAATGAGAGACAGATAATCACATTGAGTGAAGAACTATTATGAGCTGCTCGAATCTCCGCTCTTACGCGAAATTTGCGGACCCTGTTTTTAATAATTTCTACACAGACAACGGCTGGCCTTACAAATAAATGCTAAAAAAATAATTTGGAATCTTTGCTACAATATTCCTTCTTTTTTCCTCGGTCAAAAATTTAAAAACTTCCTCGCATCGTACTTTTTTTAAGTAATTATTGAATTATTGGTTTTTTCATAAATCATTTCACGTCTTCTTAAAGTTTACAAAACGGGTGAAATGTATGAAAAATTAAGTGAATCATGTGATATTCGGCATTTTAACGGAATATTATTTAAAACGAGTTTTAAAACATTTTCAAGGTTTATAATTTTTTCCACTTAAAAGTTTCAGAGATAATGGAACTGAACATTTTTCTGATGATACTTTCAAGAAGCAAAACAAACCTTTCACCTCTATTGTACCTCTTAAGTCGTTAAAATTAGAGGTATCTGTAAAATAGTAAAGTTGTATTAAAAATACGTTTAGATACTTTAGATACTTTATTTTGAAACACCGACGCACTCTGTGGTGCGTATTTTAAGGTGAGTATGACTGAAGGGGTGAGTATGATGATTGTGATGGATCAGATGAGGTGTAGCTTTGTTACTGACAAATATCAGCTGTTTTATTTGTCAGGATCATTAATTAATAGCCCAATGACCAAAGGCAGCTGGGTCCAGTATCGAACCATCAAAAAGTACTAACTTTTCTCAGGATCGAACCGGCTACCTTCAGATTCAAAGGCGAGCTCTTTAACCACTCAGCTACCCAGCCAGCTAGATTACAGAAATGCTATTAAAAGTGGGTGTATTTAAAACTAACAACTTCTGATTGGACAGCCTACGTCTGGTACATCCAGTACATTGAAATGGGTGTAATGTATGGAGAGTAATCAGTTTGTGAAAATCATACTGTAAATTTTAAAAGTTGTGTAAGGGTTAACAAGTGGTAGAATAGTATATTTCGTCACAAGGGCCGAAAGTGGCGGTTTGCCGGCCCCGAGATCGTGTTTCAAGTTCGAGACGAAGTCGAGAACTTGAAACGATCGAGGGTTGGCAAAACGCTTTCGGCCCGAGTTACGAACGATATTTTTCATCACACTACACAATTCAATAATTTCTAAACAAGTGAAAACATTACTTTTTCGTTTGTAACAAACAAAACATAACATCAACTAACCTAGCGAGATGTACTGCTTGAGTTTCCGGTTGCTAGGCAACCAATTCATTTCATTGTTGCAGTCACATGTTGTTGTGATACAACGTGTTGATGTGAATGTTTTTATGTAAGGTCTAAACCAGCTGATTTTGCAGGCCTAGGCCGGAAAATTTTGCCGGCCTAGGCCGGCAAAACAGGTGTTTCGACGGTAGAAACGAGGGTCGAAAACAGGTGATATCGATGTAGTGTGATGAAAATAATCTAACGGGTTACACTTCCAGCCTGTGATTTATTAAATGAAATAAGAAACTTTTGGCCTGTAGACTGAACTAGGAGAACGAGCTCTTCTTGCAAGTTTTACAGTTTAAAATACCGCTGAATCAAAAACAATTCTTGGGAGGGAGGGGATGTTTCAACCAGGAAAGAAGGACTAAGTCTTAAGTGTTGTTTATTTTTGCTTAAAATATTTACAGTTTTATTTCCATTTTTTTAATACTAATTTCTATATATTGTAATTAATTCAAATTGGTGAAAACAAGATTATGTTATGGTGAGCAACATGTATCTTTAAGAAATGCATTATGTACTTTAAAAGTATTAGTACATTTTTATTATATTGAATCCTTTTAAATTAAATGTAAAGTTATAAAGCTGGAAAGTGAACAGAGTCGATGGTTTACTGCATGTCTTTGGGCCTGTATAACACTTGTGGCAATTAATTCGTCATTTAAACAAACACTATTAACATTCGTATTTGATCAATAATGTAGATTTAAATATCTATTCTTATAATAATTCAGTTTTGAAAATCTTGGCAGAATTGAATCTGGAGTTCCACTGGACCGATTTTAATTTTTAAGATTTCGTTGGAAAGCTCTCATCCTGTAGAATTGCCAAAAAATATGAAAGTTTGATGTTTTTTAGTATTTATGGTGAAAAAATAAAAAAAACATGTTTTCCATAAGAAATACATTGGAAACAGGTTTTTACGATTTTTTCATTTGAAGGCAATTTTTGGCTGCCTCTATTGTGGTTATTCAAGAAATGCTTAATAGTAATTTGTAGGAAATTTAATTCTCTTTCAGAAAATCACCATCCACTTTGGTCGATTTCCTCACCGTTCAAAAGTTATTTACAAAAAACCAGAGCTACTACCAATTTATTTGCGTTGAAAATTCAGTTGTGAAAATCTTTGGGCAATCGAATCTGGAGTTCCACTGGACCTATTTTAATCTTTAAGATGACGTTGGAAAGCTCTCATCCTGTAGATTTGCCAAAAAATACGAAAGTTTGATGTTTTTAGTATTTATGGCGAAAAACTAAAGAAACATGTTTTTCATTTGAAAGCAATTTTTGGCTGCTTTTATTGCGGTTATTCAAAAAATGCTTAATGGTAATTTGTAGGAAATTTAATTCTCTTTCAGAAAATCCCCATCCACTTTGGTCGATTTCCTCACCGTTCAAAAGTTATTTACAAAAAACCAGAGCTACTACCAATTTATTTGCGTTGAAAATTCAGTTGTGATAATCTTTAAGCAATCGAATCTGGAGTTCCACTGGACCTATTTTAATCTTTAAGATGACGTTGGAAAGCTCTCATCCTGTAGATTTGCCAAAAAATACGAAAGTTTGATGTTTTTAGTATTTATGGTGAAAAAATAAAGAAACATATTTTTCATAAGAAATACATTGAAAACGGGTTTTTACGATTTTTTCATTTGAAGGCAATTTTTGGCTGCTTTTACTGCGGTTAATCAAGAAATGCCTGACAGTATTTTGTAGGAAATTTAATTCTCTTTCAGAAAATTACCATCCACTTAAGTCGATTTCCTCACCGTTTATAAGTTATTTACAAAATACCAAAGCTACTACCAATTTATTTGCATTGAAAATTCAGTTTCGAAAATCCTGGGGCAATCGAATCTGGAGTTCCACTGAACCGATTTTAATTTTTAAGATGTCGTTGGAAAGCTCTCATCCTGTAGATTTGCCAAAAAATATGAAAGTTTGATGTTTTTAGTATTTATGGCGAAAAACTAAAGAAACATGTTTTTCATTTGAAAGCAATTTTGGCTGCTTTTATTGCGGTTATTCAAAAAATGCTTAATGGTAATTTTTAGGAAATTTAATTCTCTTTCAGAAAATCACCATCCACTTTAGTCGATTTCCTCATCGTTAAAAAGTTATTTACAAAAAACCAAAGCTACTACCAATTTGTTTGCACTGAAAAAATACTGTGGTAGAGATATTTTTATTAAACTTTGTACAGCTAAATCTAGAGTAGTGGACCGATTTTAATAATCTTTTATGTGTTGTCGGAAAGCTTCATCTATGTATATTTACTAAAAAATGTGAAAATTTGATGTTTTTCTTAGGAGTTATGGTGAAAAAGTTAAAAAGATTTTCTTCCTTAAAAAAGTTTTTCCTTATAAAAAGTTAAAAACATTTTCTTCCTTTGAACTGTGTCTGATCACATGGAACACATGTTATTAATTTAACAGCTGATTGACGCATTGTTGTGTCCTTGACTTTTCTTTGTGTACATTTTGTTGTTTACGTTTGGGATTTGTGGTTGTGAGTTCCTTACGTTTTTTTGGCGTTTAAATAAAGCTATGTGCTACAGCAGTGTGTGGTTTTAAGCGGTATGTGATTTTTACAATCATAAATTAATATTTGAAAAACTAAATTGAATTAAATCAAACTAAATTAATAAAAAACTGAACTAAATTAAATAACTACAAGTATATATTTTTAATTGTTCTGAAAATGAACAATTTCACCATTTATAACATAGATCGCGATGGAAACTGTTTGTTTAGAAGTTTATCTTTTCTATGTCATTCAACACAATCTAGGTTCGCTGAAATACGAACCAAAATAATTGATGAAATAGTAAGTAACTGGGACTACTATTGCCCTTTTATAGTAGGAGATAAAACATATAGATTACCAATACAAAATGCAACAGAAAATAATTTTCTTTCTCAAATAGAATTTCAATATTGAAAACAAATACTAAATTTTTTTTATTTATTTCACCGGAATCAGCATATAGGTACAATTTTTCTAGAGACCGTTGTATTTAACCACAACGGGCTTTGTTCCTAGTTTTATGATAAAAATCATTGTTCGAGTTCTCCAATGTTTTTTTTTTATCATTTGTTTAAAATTGTTATTTTTAATTTAACTCACATAAACAACTAATGCTTAACACTGAATTGCCTGTGAGAAAATGGTCTAATTAACTACAAAACAAAACAAAAAAATTAATTAAAAAATTTAAAAGTTGGAAATTATGAATTGTTGCATGTCCAGTACAGATAATCGTTTAGGCCTATTGAAGTTTCCTGTAAATATTATTTTTTTCTTGTGAAGAAGGACATCTCTTATATCGTGAAGTCTATCTAAATTTCTAAACATACACAATTGAAACTTACTTTAAATTCATGAAAGTAATATCAAACACATCACGAATTAAACTATTTGAATATTCTACAAAGGATTAAATATTTTTAATTTTGGTTACGAAACTTTTTGTTTACAGCCTTTTGTGCTGTAGATTATCCAATTAAGAAGTTTTTTAACGTAAATTATACGGTGATTAGATACTCCTAAATGCACTTTAGTTAAGATTTTTTTTTATTCTTGCAGATCCAAGACGTCCACCAACTAAGTAATGTGTCCAATATTGTAATACTTAATACCCAAATGTTCTCATATCCATTGCTATCGTTCATTTTAAAAAAACATAATATTTAAAAATATAAATGTAAATTTGATCTCTTTCAAAATAACTGTGAACGAAGTGAATGTAACAAACGTCATATGATAAATATACATTAAAAATCATTAGCTTTAGGATCTGTAATATTTTTGAGTTTCTGTGGGATGGAGTACTAAAGAGACTTTGCAAAACCGTTCCTTAGTGAGCACATTGAGTATGAGCAATGAGGAACGTTAATGCCAAAATTCAACTCCGTATAATCTATGGTTATAGATATTCTCTGTTTCTTGACTGAGTGGTATTTGGCAACCATATAGTAAATGTATAGCCATTTAATAAATCAAAGACATGCAAATAAAAAAAAAACACACAATTCGAATTTAAAAATAAATATTATGACAAACAACGTAAAAACGAACATTACATTATAAATCCACAAATTTTCATTTTATCTTGATTACCAGATATATCAGTTTTATATGATAAGATATATTACAAATACGTTGCGTAAGATACTGACTGTTTGTTTCAATTTAAAGAATAATTTATACTTTCCCATATTACCGATTTTAAAGTGACGGGATAGTTGGTGGTCACATGAGTCATAATGGATAATGTCCTTATTAAATAGTTTGGTAACGACACATCGTCATATAATTCAAAGTATTTTCAAAGCTCTGCTTTTGGTTGTAGTTAGGATGATTCGCTTGTATGTTGTTAATGTAATGAATTTTGTAGTCATAACATATACTATTTAAATCTCCAAAAGTAATATTTATCGATTCCTTGAGTATGATGGCTCAATCCCATTTACTGACTAATAACTTATAAATGTGGCTTTTGTGTGTGTTGAAGATGGATAACATTGAAACTAAAGTTGGACAAAGTAAACCTAAAGATTGGGCAAAAGCAAAAAACATGCAGCCATCTGAAGTACCCAACACTCTAACATATAAAATAGAATTAACCTCCGATATGCATATTATTATTTAAATCAAGACATAAATCTATCTGACCGTTTTAACGAAACATTTTAGAAATAAATTATTACTGTATCAGATTTAAATTAAATTAAAAGTTAAATTCTGAAATTAAATAATTTGCTCAAAGAAAAGTATTTACATCAGTTAATAGCACTATTTGAAATAGTAACTGAAAGTAGGCCTATAGTATAGTGAAGAAAGAAGAATCATATATCTTCGAATTATGTGTATAAATAATTTATCATACTAAGTTTAAGTTCAATAAGTTTAAGTTTTACATAGACAATAAAATATTTTTGGAAGAAGGAAAAACGGTAATTGCAATAAATAAGCTATACAAAACTGGGGCTTTAAATTCGTTCACCAAACTATTTTTTGATACACGTGCATCAAATTAGGTATAATGTGGATAATTAAAGTTCTGTTCACTAAAATAGTTTTTGAAACACGGTGTTTTAAATTAAACAAATTATACAAATTGTTCAAATTATACAAATTATTTTAAATTGTGATCTGTTTTTGCTTATGTTGTTACGGCAGTTAGAAAGGCATGACGTGCGCTTTTGGAACATCTGATAGTTACATATCAGATCAATTTATTATTCAAATATTGGTTATGCCTTTTGCGTCACAATCAATTATACAGAACAGTCTATTTGAACAATGGACATGCTCTAATAAGGAAATAAGAATTAAAATTGATGGAAATGTTGCTGGTGTTGTGGCCATTAATAATCAAATTTGTAGATTAATTTAAATTTTATAATATTTTAAACAAGTTTTAATTATATATATATTTTGTATTATTACTGGCCCCAACGACAACAATTTTCCTATTTTGTCGAACTTTGCAAATAACTTAGTTTTGTTGTAAAAGTAATATTTTTAGGTCTCTCTACTTGTGAAATTCTTATTTCTTAATAGTCTAATAAAATTCGCTTTAAAATGACTGAACTTGGAAGTAATTGCAAAACCAATATCTTTTGACCGATTCTTGTGTAAAATTACCTGAGAAAAACGATAGTGAAAAAGTATCACTCTCCAAAGCTGAGACCTTGTAATACAACGTTAACAGGGTTAAAGTCTTATATGTAACTTTCGGATTCACCGTAATGTGGTTCTCCCACCAAAATATTCGCTTAATATCCCACAATTGAAAGTACTAATTTTAAAGAGCAATATCATTCTTATTACATGTAACAAAAATACACATTTTATTTTAATTTTCTCAATATTATCAATTTACATAGTTCAGCTGTATTTAAAGACAGTCAACAAAAACTTATAAAATTAAAGCCGATTTTATGGAAAATTAGCCGTAGCAAACAAACGCAGCTTCGGACAGTGGTGGACTTTCCGCCATAATTTTTTCTCACGTAATTGTACATTTGAATCGGTCAAAATATATAACTTTGGAATCACTTTCGGGTTGACCTATAATTTGACTGGACTTTTATGATGTTTAATTTACAGTATTAAGGCGTGGTTTTCCATCGTAACTATTCATCAAATGACTGAAAGCTACTCTATTAACATCTATTTGTTCTATTGTATCTGTAGTAATTTTTAGGTTCTGTGGGATGGAGCCCTAAAGAGAATTCGCAAAACCGTTCCTTAGTGAGGACCTATGAGCAATGAGGAACGTTAATGCCAAAATTCCACCCGCATGGTTATAGATATTCTCTGTTTCTTGACTTAGTGGTATTTGGCAAACATATTGTCAAAGTATAGCCATTTAATAAATAAAAGATATGCAAAATCTAATAAAAAACACACAATTCGAATTAAAAAATAAATACTATGACGAACAACGTAAAACGAACATTGCATTATAAATCCACAAATTTTCATTTTATCTTGATTGACAGATTTATCACTTTTAGATGCTTATTACAAATACATTGCGTAAGATACTGACTGCGTGTTTCAATTTACTCTCTACTTTACCATATTACCAATTTTAAAGATAAGTGACGGGATAGTTGGTGGTCACATGAGTCACAATGGATAATGTCCTTATTAAATAGTTTGGTTACGACACATCGTCATATTTTTCAGCGTATTTTCAAAGCTCTGCTTTTTTACAGCACCAAAATACCTTTTATGACACATTATTGGTTGTATTTAGGATGATTCGCTTGTATGTTGTTAATGTAATGGATTTTGTAGTCAGAGCATCAATGCTATGTAAATCTCCAAAAGTAATATTTATCGATGTCTTGAGTATGATGGCTCAATCCCATTTACTGACCAATAACTTATAAATGTGGCTTTTGTATGCGTATGGAAGATGGATAACATTGAAACTAAAGTTGAACAAAGTAAACCTTAAGATTGGGCAAAAGCAAAAAACAATACGTGAAAACAATAGGTGAAGAAAGAATAATCATATATTTTAGAATTGTGTGTATAAATAATTTATTTAAATTCTACACAAATAAGAAAAAGTTTTACATAGTAAATAGAATATTTTTAGAAGAAGCAATATCGGTAACTGCAATAAATTTGACGAGAAAGATATTGAAACGTGTTTTTTAGCATTTTTTTATTAGGAGGCAAGATTTGGTTGCCTTTATATTGAGTATTTTCGATAAATGCATATGAATTGAATGAAATTTATTTCTCTTCTTTCCCATTAAAAAGTTAATATTTATATAGTTAATAAGGGACAAGTATCGAGTCATTGCCCGTCGATAATTGACGGATACAGCTAATGAATAAGTAATAGTGAGCGGAGCGCTATTCAAAACGTGTAAAACATATAGAAAACGCAGTCTTTGAGTTGTTATTTCCTTCCAAATAATCACCTGCTTTACATAATGAAGTACCTTAAAACAATTTAACAATCAAAACTTATTTATTTTTTACTCCACGAATTATAGAATTGAGTAGTTTAAATATTATAATAATGTCTGTTTTCCAATAAATAAATAATAAATGTATACGTGTTGACGTACTGGCCATAATAAAGCAAATCCTATGAGAGTTTGCTCTGCTACTGTATTGTATTTAGACCAATACCTCGTGTGTTTACAATCACCTGATTGAAATGTTGTAAAATTAATTCATTGCAAGGGTTTGCAGGGTTTAATTTTTTTAATGTAAGGAAGTAAGATAATGTTAAAGTAAATAAAACCTTCTAATATAGAAAGGTTTTGCTTTCATTTGGTACAAACTGCATGCAAATTGGTGCAGTGGAAGTCTCAGACAAACTGTCCAAAGATTTAAAAAAGTTGACTTTTCCCTGTGTTAAATCTTCATAAGAAAAGTTTTTTCATAAACTAACGTAAATATTTTTGAAATAAAAATAAAACCTGCTAATATAGTACCGAAAACTTTTGTTTCGGTACAACTCCCATGTAAATCGGCCCATTAGAAGTCTCAGACAAACGTTCCAAAGGTGTTTTATAAATACCAATAATGTTTTATAAATAACCTTATAAAATACTAATAAAAAACGAAATATATAGCAAATGATTTATTTATTTATTATTTATTTGATTTAATAGTAGTGGAAAAAGGGGGCTGCTGGCTCACTTCAAGGTCACCTGAGGGATGACGTCATCGAGGTCAATGACCTCACCGATGACGTCATCGATGACGTCATCGATGACGCAATCGATGACGTCATCACCAATGACGTCACATCCATGACGTCACACCCATGACGTCACAGAAATGACGTGCTGATGACGTCATCACCCCTTACGTCACCAAAATGACGTCATCGATGTCACAAAGGTCAAGGTCACGCTGAAACCTAAAATTTTTTGGCACTTTTGCTGTTTCTCGCACTACGCTCCGAGTTTCAGTCCGGTTCCCATGACCTTGACGACTTGGAGCGAAATTAGACGAGAAACAGCAAAAGTGCTGAGGAAACTGCAAGTTTGCAACGTGACTCTGCCTAAACCGTCATGTGACACCGCTCGGGTGACCTTGAAGTGAGCCAGCAGCCCCCTTTAGACCAGTACTACAACCGCGATGTGCACCCTACGACAGACACCGAGCGACTGACTGTCCGGCCCCGCGCACTCTAGGTATATGGGAAGTGGTGGGGGAACTGCGATGACCTCGGGAAACTTGAAAATGTCAAGCCAGGTAGCACCGTTTTGGTGCTACCTTAAATTTACATGTTAAAGTGTGATGACCTTGAGGTTGACTGTGAACCTGGGGCTTAGGATTGTGTTTAACAGCTTGACGTTTTCGCCAGAGTTCAAGTGTGGTGACATTGAACTGGTTAAAATCAAAACTGCACAGCAGACTGCACAACACGGATGTGCATCCTACGACAGCCGCCGAGCGACTGACCTCCGGGCCCTGCGTACTCTAGATATATGGGGAAGTGGTGGGGGAAATTTTAAGGTCATTTAAACGGAGTTTAAAAAAAGTCAAAGAGTAGAAAGACTACTCTTGTGAGTCTATAGCGATTTCATTGATAGTGAGTGCTTCGGTATGCCAAGTTGATCTGTATTGACACGCTCCTAAATAATGTTTGCAAAAACCTGCAAAATGATTGTTGCACAATTTGCAGCCAGTTAGCTGTTTTAGTTTGAATTCAATGCAACGTTCAGGGCAGCAAGTGTACTTATGCCCTCTCATTTGGTACACATGGAATGTCTTCAACTTCGGTTTCGGCTTCTTCCAAGACTTGCACTTACACATGCACTGACCAAAAGCTTCACATGTTCTACAAGCCAGACCATCCACCACATCAATGTCATTTGGCCATGAAAAACATTTCTGTTCGCAACAGTAGTTGAGTTGAATGTCCATGTTGCTGCGGTGAAGGTGCGCGATGAGTCAGTGAGAGTGCACCTTAAATAAACTCAGTGGAGGGGGAAAGGTCAAGGTCATTCAAACGGAGTTTTAAAAAAGATGACTAGTTGTCCTCCTCGTCCGTCGTACTTGGAGAGCTGTCAGACGAAGAGCCCCGCGCAGGTGCTCTCCAGATGAAATGTATATCTATTTGAAAGCGCAGGCCTGGATCTTGTACCATCAACTCCTTTAATCTATTACATACCAATTCCACTTTGTACACATTGTTAATAATCAACACCCAAGGCTTCGGCTGAACATAACGTGTAGTTGAGTCAGCCTCGCAGACAGTTACACCTTCCGGTGATATTGGAGTGTATAAATGTGTAAAATCTCGTTGCTGAGGCTGGCTTGAAGTTGAGGGTTCTGTGCCGACCCTGGTTGCATCAAAATTCAAATCCATTCTACATTCAAGAGGTCCAGGGTTCCCGTTTAATACATTGAGTAATTTTTGATACAAGACTTCCACTTCTGTCGCATCCTGTAAATGAACAGTCCACCGCAAGGGAAATGCTTCGTCCGTAGTGGAGTCAACTTGAGAAAGAGTTCTTTCCGCCATGGCAGCTAAGCAAGGAATGAGGTGAGCTGCAGTCAGTTGTAACATTATCGAAAAGTAGAGGGGGAAATTTCAAGATCATTTAAAATTGGGTTTTAAAAAAGGAAGGAGTGGAGGGGAAAGTTCAAGGTCGTTCCAACATCAGTAGTGGAGTCAGCTTGGCTGATGGTGTTGTCCGCCATGGTTGCTTGTCGAACAAGGAATGACGGGTGATGTGATACTTATGCAGGAACATGGTGAAGTGGTGGGGGAAGTTTCAAGGTCATCCAAACGGAGTTTTAAAAAAAAAAAGGAAAACCTACAAAGTAACATTGAAACTTTCCAACTGATGGTGGCGGGCGTTTTCTTCTGCAACCTTGCCGACACATGTGACTATACCATATAGTATGAAAAGTACAACCATAATAAGGCCGAACAATAAAAGATAGCCGTTGACTATCATGATATTTTCTGAGTGGATCTGCTTTCTTCTTATCTCCCTCTCTTGCATCCTTTTCTCTAACTCGTGGATGAAGTCGCAGCATGCGTGAGGACATCTTTCATCTGTTGGTAGGTTTGCCATTGTTGATGTTGTCGGTTTGGCTGTTGAAGATGGAATGAGGTTTCTAATCGTGATGTGCCATGTACACCAATAGTGAAGTGGTGGGGGTAGCAAAGCAGTGGAGGGGGAAGTTTCAAGGTCATTCAAATTGTGTTTTAAAAAAAACCTATCTTGTTACTGAGCTAATATGTCAGTAACAAGATAGGTGTTTTTGCTCTTTTACTTCTTTAATATAATGAAAAAATAAACATATTTTACAATGGTTAGAACAAGAAATACAACTGCTAGTCAGCTGAAGTAATCCAAGTTGTCCGGCTCGGTCTTCATGGACGTTGGTGAGGAAGCTGTCGATGAGTGTCCAGGCTCTTCCTTTGGCTGCCGGGTGTTCCGTATATTGCAAGCGTAGACTTGCACATTTATACGGTAGCCTCTTGCCACCATTAGCTGCAACTCCTTGTACAAATCGTTCAGCTCCTGTTGTGTTTTGATAGTCACCTCCTCATAGCTGGCACAGCTTACGTTGAGAGACATCCTGATGTTGCTAGGTTGGCTGCCGGAGTAGAAATAAAGCCAAGGCACAGCGCTTGGAGGTATATGAAAAAGTGGTGGGGGTGTTTGCATTCAAACAGGTTTGACTTGTAGCGTGGTGGGGGTAACTGTGAAATGCAAAGGTCAAAGGTCAAGGTCACCCGCGAAGTTTAAAAAAAAATGCAACATATCAATATGTGACAAACTTCACATATTGATATGTTGCATTTTTTTGTCTTTTGTTTTTTATGGTTTATTTATTTATAAAACGTTACAATAACATATTTACAACAGTAAAACTTAAATCTAACACTGCTGCTTGTCGGCGATGTGGATGGTCAACTCGGTGGAATTGCTACCCGTGCAACCGTGGGAAACCAGGTAGAGACAGCCGGGTTGGATGGAGCGCAGATCCTCGTTCTGGAGGAGATGGACGAACCGTTTCGGCAGGTAGACTTGGAACTTGGGCTCATCCCCCGGAGTGAATGGTGCCTCGCTAAGACTGCAGCAGATGGCCTCTCCAACTGTAGTCTCCATCTTCTTCATGGCGTGGATAATGTAGTGCTTCTCGTCTTTAAGTTCGGAACACTTCTTGACGGGTAGTATGGTAGATTTGGAGTGAGCATTGAACTGCTCACTCCAAAGTTTGCAGGAACTGGTGAGATGCCATGGTCAAGTTATAGATCGTCTTCTTCGTCTTCTTGCTGGGAGATGTTGTCGTCTCGGAATCTCGAGTAATACTCATGCCAGGTCCCGGTCTGCTCCTCACTTATATAACCCCCGTTACCCCCACCACTCCCCATTTCCCCACTTTGAAGGTAAGATGCGAGTTTATAGGCGTTTTTTAAAGCGCAATGTCTATCTTTTTCATGTTCTGGACTTTTAGTACAAATACAAACATTTTCCATCGTATACTTGTAGTTTTTATCCAAATCCACATCATTAACCGGAACATGAGTAAATCCTTCGATCCATCTTTTCTTTTCCAGCCCCTTTGTGTAAATATTGGTAAACTTGTCTGAAAAGTGATGCATAATGTGATACAAGTCCGTGTAACTTGTAAAACCATCATACCAATCGATATGATGGAAGTGTTTTGAAATCCATCTGTTGGTAGTAGCGGCTTTACTGGTTAAAGATGAATAAGAACATGGTGGTTTAAATAAAAACGAATAAGGAACACTTGTATTGATGTCGAAAAACACAAGTTCTTTTATGATAAATCTATCATCATTACCCCGAAACGCTTGGAACTCAATTATACCAGGTTTGGACTTTACTTGTTCTTCTTCCTTGTCCATTGCGAAGATCACTCGTCTGCTCATGACGAAGTCCAAAGGTCAACTGATTTCCACACCACGGTAGGTACGACTTTTATACCCGGCCGTACAGTTGTTGGCGCGTTGGTGTATATTTAACGTGGGCACCGTCCCCGGTAGGCCTAACCCCACAAAGTGTTTGATATTGTTTTAAAAATTAACCATTGCTGTGTAGTTAATTGTCATTTAGGTTTCCATCTTTACATTTTCCTTGTTTTCATTTTCATCACTAACACTTGATTCTTCTCCTCCTTCTTCTTCCTCTTTTTCATGTTTTACTGATTTCTTATGTAGTTGAGCGTACTTTTCCAATTGTCTCCACATTTGTACTTCATGAGGAACCCTATTGAATATAGAAGTATCTACAGGTCCGTACAATATAGGTGCGTCCGGTTGTTTGTCCAAAGTGTCTTCCAGATAATCTTTAATAATTGAACTTGAAAACACCAGTTGTCTCAAGTATCTCGTTATTGGTTCAGTTGCACAAGTTAGAATAAAAAACTCTTCTCGATTAAGTTGAATCTTGTTATCATGTCTTGTTGTGTCTCTAAACCGCAACTGATGATCACCACGATGTTTAACAATATCGATTTCCACATTTGAATCCAAAAGGCCTACTCTTGTCTTTCTTCCAAACATGTTACTACTTAAATAGCATTCTAGCAGATGCAAGTGTTTCATAAACGATTCCCAAGCAGTGTCCGTAAACAAAATCATTTTGGGTCCATGAGTTAAAATTACAGTAGGGGAATAATCTGTAGATTTCATAACACCTATTAAAACACTTTTGTCCAAACTGGAAGAGATTGGGTAAAATATTCGCAAGAATACCTCACTTAATATGTTAGGAGAAATATTATCTTCAATATCCCTTTTCCTCTTGTGTGCATTCTTTCTTCTTTTACCTTTTTCCTCAACATTATTACTGGCGTGGAGTTGTCCGCAAGCGTTGTGTTCATCTCCCTCCGGTTGACCTTGAAGATCTAAAAAGTCGGATATCTCCTTCTCAATATCTACTACATTTTCTTGTGTACCACTAGGAGAAGCCATATTGAATAAGATGCTACCCATACAACAACAGGCAACAAACTGATAAGGAGCGAGCTGAACGCTCTGCTTTTATACTCGCGGAATGCATTGGAATGTAGGAAAACCGGTCTTTTACAATACATTTTTAACAATTCCAGTTAAAGGTGTGTATGTTACGATTTTATCATGTAGAATTAAACAGTATGCAGTTGTATTAGCCGATATAGGCGCGTTGAATTCCATTTCTATTTTTATATCTACACTTGATGATTTTACTGATTCATTTTGTTTAGAACAATCGATTACAACTATAGGGTAACCATCTAAGTATTTTTCTGGTGATAGTAAAGGTGCATTCGTTTTACCATAATATGAACTTTGGAATCTTGCATACATATCGTACAATATGCTGTACTTTTTATTAGCGAATGACACATTTAAATTATCGTATGGAAAAAATTGTGAATTTAAATAAACTTTAATATTTTTCAAGTTGCAATGATCAAATTGGCCTGCATGTTTGGTGATGGTGTCTCTTCTGCCTGTTTGTAAACCAAATATAATATACCTGGCTCGTTCCACATAATTAGATGTTTTAACTGTCCAAGTGTGTCGATCCGTAGTTGGCAAGCTGGGATGTTCATGAAATTCCCAACTTCTAAAAGGAATTACAATATCACGATCAGCCTTTAACTTTCTTAATAGTAGCATTCTATGCTCGTCAGCTAATTTAACATGTGGAACTCTCCATACAATTTTGTCTAATGTTAATTTCCATTCTAAAGTTGCATCTGTTGTACCGTCTGGAGCTTTAATAATATCTTTATCGTTTGAAGATCTCAACAAAACTAATTCTTGTTTAACGTTTAATATTATTTTCCTATAATCTTCAGCAAAACCAAGCAACAAACGTAACGGAATATGAAAATCAAAATTTCCATTTGTATCTGGAGTGATTGTGTCTTTTGCAGGTAAAACCCATCCTGCAGGTTGTATTAAATTGGTTTCATTAGGTGATATAGATGTTAATCCCTTTAAAGTTGTTGCAATACCTACTTTTTTAGTAGAATCAACTGTTACACCTGATATTTCATATCTAATTTCATCAAACAGGAAAGCCATGGGATTATTTATAAATGGAACTGTTGTACCAGTAGTAGTACCGTCCTTTTTAGTAACTTTTCCTTCAATATACAAGTAACTTTCACATGGTAGCGTGTAAATGTCTTGATTTTGTATGGGAATACGAATTTCATCGTTATTGTTTAATTTTGATGAAGTGTAAGGGTTGTGGGTGTGATATTCTTTTTCCCATAGGGTTTCGTCGAATGTTGGACCCTGAGCTATATCCAGTATATCCATTATCGGTTACTTTTAATCCAATTCTCTCTAAGAAACGAATGTTCTCGCGTGTTAACTCCTCCACAGCTGAAGAGCTACTAATGCGGATTCCCGTAGGTTGTTCGCTTTTAAATGTTAAACCCATGATTTTGTATTAAAGTGTTGATTTTAAATGTAATCTAACCGTAATAGGCTCTTCTCGGAAATCTATCAAGTTACCGTCTTGATCCAATACGTTCAACACGATGTCTGAAATGAAAGTGGTGTTCAAAGGTAGATATACCAGGTTTTGCGGCTTTTCAACAATTTTAAATCCAGGTGGTACACTGGGGTAAAAAGTATGTATTATATGAGTATTTGCTCCATCTCTGTAAGCTCCTTGTATAATGTTACAAGTTATGTCTATACTATTGACTTTTAATATTGTTACAGTTTGTTTACCGGAATGTGTTTTATTTGGTTCTAAAATTGCTCCATCTTTGGGAAATCCTAATAAATCACCAATTGAGTTTGGCTTAGTGAAATCTATATAATATTTTGAAGTAAGCTCAGCTTTCATTGTATTATTATTACCTTTTAGCGATATATTGTCTTTTCCCATTTTATTTTGCAAAAATTCATTAATATGATCAATTTCATAAGAACCTGTGGGTAAACTGCACTCTTCTAAGTCTGTTAACTTACCACTGGCATCTTTTCCTTTATAATAATGCAATAAGTTATTTTTACCTTCCGTAACATTGGGAATAGAGTTGTAAGTTGTAAAATCCAACAGTGCTGCCTCCCAAAATCTTCCTTTTTGCAAGCGTAACGCTGGAAAAAGGATACTTCGTAAAGTGGACGATTTTCCTGTTAATGATACCGTATAGGAAGACATCTCAATAGTGACTGATACTTTTAGCTAGGAATTCCAAACATAAATGGCCGCATATTGAAGTATTATCAGGTTGTTCTCTTTTATAGTTGTAATATATGTTTTTAGCAGATTTAAAGTAATGTTCAAGTTCTTTAGGTGGTGGCAAATTTCCAAAACTATCAAAATAATATACATTACTATTTAGTTTCTTATAACACACCCAATGGGTGCCGGACCCTTCAGTATTATCCAAATTTACGATTCCAGTCTCATTTTTCCATATTTTCTTTGGTAAACTGTCTTTCATAAATACTCCGCGGAAAAATGGTATTTTTAAACAGGAAATATATTTAAATAATTCAACATTAGTCAACGCTTTATGTGGTATAACCAATTGATTTCTTTTATTTAATATGCACGATACGGTCTTAGGTATAGACCAGCCCCGTTTTTTACCATTGACCATATTGTCGGTTTTTTATTATTTTTCCTCGGAGAACGTCTTTTTAGTCTAATATTACCACCATGTTTTCTCTTGGTTGATCCTTTTTTATTCTTACCCCTCCTTTTTCCACCTCCTACCGCTGTTTTAGCCTTCATACCTGCTGTTACCGCTAAAGCTGCTGCTTTTTCCGCAATACTAGCGTCACTAGACTTTACTCGTTGCCAAGCTATATTCGCTAGCTTTTTATCAGCGATTGACCTATTTTTTGAATCGGTAAACGTGGAATATGCGATATCGTGTTCTTTACAAGCCTGATCTAACTTATTTATGCCTGGATCACCTCTTTCCAGTCGTTTTTTTAATTTAGTTCCTGGTCCGCAATACTGATAACCTCCCGGTATGTGAAATTCGTATGGTAAAGCGTCTATTGCTCTGTTTACGATAGATCCTACTGGAATACGATTTAAAGCTTTACTTAACAGAGAAACCGCTGTGGACGTGATACCGCCTCCTTTCCGTATAGTGTCTCGATATGGACTGGTGTAATGAAACGCCATGATTGTCTTTTATATTTGAAAAGCGTAACCCATGTGTTACCTCTATGACAGGTTGCACATAAATGATGTAATATATGGTGTTATTTAGTTAAATATCAAAAGTACCCCAATCTGATGATCTAAACTTTTGTGTGTTATGATTAAAAAAATATTTATAAAGAATTTCTTGTTTAATCCATGTATTTCTCATTTTTTCGTCAATAGGTTTATGTTGTCCTGCTACAATATAATTATGCATATCAAATAATAAATTACCTATTACTTTAACAAGAAAATTAACAGTTACAGCGTTATCGGCATAATCAGGGTCTGCAACATTTGTTAATCGTTTGTTATCACAATTCCACCATTTTTTTTCCAGTTGGCTCTAATTGTATTATCTGTTCATAAGTAACAGCATCACCAGGCTTTTCACCAATACCTAAATTTGTCAATAACTTTCCTTTACCATCCCAAACATAATTGTTTTCTTCAAGTAAAGTAAACTTTTTATTTCCTTGTACAAATACATCTCCTTGACGTGTTACTACTTGGTTTTGTTTCACAAAACCGGAGGTTTCTTGTTTTAAAGTTTCCTTCATTTGACCCACCGTTGCACCATCTGATGGTGCAAAAAAATCTTTTACATTCGCTAAACAATTACCAAGACAGTCAATAACTCCTACATCACGTGTAATACAATGATCTTTGATGTATTTTAAATTTACAGCATCATTTTCATTTTTTGGATAACCTATATCGTTAATAACAAATTTATAAAAAGAAAACCCATCTTTTGTCTTTTCAGGTATTATAGAATGTAAATAGCGTCTATTTATGCTGTCTTTTTCATCTACAGGGTCTGCTACGTTGGATATACGCCGATTTTCAGCATTATACGTTTTTCCATTAAATTTTAACGTATTCTTTAATTCCGATGATAAATAACCTCTGTTTATTGCATCAGCGTTTTGATTTGGCTTACCAACGTTGGAAATTCTATGATTACCCGCGTTATATGTGTTTTTATCTAATTTCAGTGTTGGTACTATCTCTTTTTTTAATACTTTTAAATTTATTGCATCATTTTCATCTGTAGGATCATTAATGTTTTTTAACCATTTATTACTAATATCATAATCTCCATCAGGTGTTTGTGGTAATCCAACACCTCTTTTTAAAGTATTAAAGTAATATAATCCATCCGATGAATACCGTCCGAACTTGTCAACACTCATGGTGCAACTGAATAACATTCTAGAGTGTAACCCATTTTTATAATATTAGTCCCGATTTCTAACCCATATCAGTTTTTATACAAATTCTTAGTCTTCATCAGTTACATTTGCATCATTCCCGGGACATTTAAAATATTTTAAATCTGCACTAATTAATGATCTGTCTGCTTCATTTCTAAATACATGATTTTTATGAATAAATTCCTCACCAGACAATTTTCTAAATCCGCTAAATGAATTTGGATCTGCAATTAATATATTTTGATAATCATTTACATCCATTAATTTAAATCTTTTGGTATTATAAATAAACTCTTGATTTGCACTATCATATTGTAATGTTTGTCCTACAGTTGCAGCATCCTTTGGATCTGTTCCTTGTGCCAAATTACCTATTTTCTTATTTTTCGCATTGAAAGTACTACCTTTTGGTTTGTCTAATATTAAAGATTGTTTTACTACAACACAATCGTAATCATCGATACCTGGAAATATGTCAATTATTCTTCTATTTGTACCCAACCAACTTCTATGATAATTGTTTGGATTAGTATGTAAAACTTGTGATAAAATCGGAACATCATGAGCATCTGTAGCTAAATGCGCATTTGATAATTTCATGTCTTTGCAATCCCAAACATTATTTTTTTGTTCAAGTAAAATAAACTTTTCATTTCCTTGTACAAACACATCACCCGACCGTGATACTACTTGATCCTGTTTTACAAATCCAGATGTTTCTTGCTTTAAAGTTTCCTTCATTTGACCCACTGTTGCACCATCTGATGGTGCCGAACCATCTTTAACATTCGCTAAACAATTACCTAGACAATCAATAACTCCTACATCACGTGTAATACAATGATCTTTTATATATTTTAAATTTACAGCATCATTTTCATTTTTCGGATAACCTATATCGTTAATAACAAATTTATAAAAAGAAAAACCATCTTTTGTCTTTTCAGGTATTAATGAATGTAAATAGCGTCTATTTACGCTGTCTTTTGCATCTTTAGGGTCATCTACGTTGGATATACGTTTATTTTCAGCAGTATACGTTTTTCCATTGAATTTTAACGTATTTTTTAATTCTGATGATAAATAACCTTTGTTTATTGCATCAGCGTTTTGATTTGGCTTACCAACATTGACAATTCTATGATTACCTGCGTCATATGTGTTTTTCTGTAGTCTTAATGTTGGTGATATCTTTTCTTTTAATACTTTTAAATTTATTGCATCGTTTTCATCTGTGGGATCTTTTATGTTTTTTAACCTTTTATTAGTTATATCATAATCCCCATCAGGTGTTTGTGGTAAACCAGCTCCTCTTTTTAAATTATTTGCGTAATATAACCCATCCGAGGAGTAACGTCCGAACTTGTCGACACTCATGGTGCAACTGAATAGTAATCTAGTGAGTAACGCATTTTTTATGAGATTACCCCACGGTTTCGGAGTTCATCCACTAAAGCCACCCATTCGTTTTCCAATCCAGTATGACCCGCTTCTTTAGCTTCATGTATTAGTTTCATTCTATCCACCAATTTATTGATATTATTGTAATAAATCACATTTGTGTTATATAGTTTCTTCATTAAACCTGTACCTGTAACAGATTTGTTTCTTTTTCTTGGTTCTGGAGCACTTATATCCAAAGTGGATGACACAAACCTTCGTTTTACAGGTTTTCTTGGCATTATCGGCATTGGTTGTCTTCTCGTTGTTGGTATTAACTTGGATACAAATACTCTATATTTTAAAGACCTAGATCTAAAAACTGGTTGGTCAGCTAAATATTTTCTCCTGTATGCATTGGTGTGTTCCAAAATCTGTTTATATGCTTCCATGTCTTCTTCTTTAACTAACAATTCTAAAGGCTTTTTTTCAAATAATAATTCAAATAATCCTCTTGTGCCCTTATATCTTTGATTACCAACAATAATATTATCATTTTCATCAATGTTTACCGGGCTATTACCAACCATTAAACCTTCTTCTGTTAATCTTACTCCATAACTATGGTAGTTTTTATTAGGATTTATTCCAGCTAACATTTTTATCATGTATTTCCTTCCTAAAGGTCCTTTGTTATGAATGTTTTCACCCAACAAGCTTATGTTTGACGGACCTTCCCTTGCTTCTTCTTCTTTTTCCTCTTCACTAGCAGTTGATACATCTTCATGTCCTCTTTTAGCTTTTACTTCATATAATTCTCTTATACCACTATAGTCTGGTGATTCTAGCTCTCTTTCAGGTTCTCCGCCGGTAAAACCACTATATGTAGAGGATTCCAGGTCTTCATCACTAAAATCTTCTGATTTTACATTTTCTCTTTCAAACTTTGTAATAGGTGCAATTGCATCTCCTTCCAAAACGGGTTTAGCAAATTTTTTGTTTAATTGTTTCAAGGGTTCAGTAATAGGTTTAAAAGTAGATTCAAGAAATTTCTCCCTTTCGCTAATACCTAATTTTAATGCTCTGTTTTTATCTCGAATAGAATCACTAAGTGATTTTATTTCCTTTATTAACTTTTCTTGGTTAACCATGTTTGTAGCAAGACGTGTTGTACAACAATGAATGTTTTACATCATGATCAGTGTATTAGTATAAATTTATCAAATCCTATCCTGTATCGACCATTGTTTAGCGGTTGTTCCTTCATAATTGTTAAAAACCCATATTTTTCAGCCCAAGCCTTTCCACACAACTCTTTAAATCGTTCAAATGGCATATCCGCACTTACATGGTCATAATATATGTGTTTTAGGTTGGTTTCATCCTGTTTAAATACAATTAACATGTTTGCATTGTCTCTAATGAGCTGTTTCGGTATTTTGCTGTAAGTTTGACCAATATAAATGCTATCTATGTTGTTATGTCGACCCATGGCGAAGTAATTTCTTATTGTATTTTGATTTTCACAAGATACGTCGTCAAATATGAATACTGAGAATGGTTTAGCCTCTTGCGGTTGCATGACACTCTCGCTCGCGTTGAATTTAAAATATTTAACTTCAGGCACATTATTGAGTATTTGTTCCAATAACTGATATTTTGGTTGTTGTAGTGACTTTGAAAATACATATAAATTATTAAAACGTAAGCCTTTAGGGTTTGTAATCAAATTGAATACTACATTTGTTTTTCCACAATTGGAAGGACCGGTAACCAGACAACGCACCGTGTTTGGTAACAAAACACCGTGTTTCCCAGTATTGAATTGAGAACCATCCACTGTGAGTTCATCTATATTATTAATAGTAAAATTGTCTTTTTGCGATATTATCTCCATCCTTTGTAATGGTTCAACCCAAAATGATGCTCTATCATTATATTAGATCCTTTTTAGGTATCCAAGAATCTTCCGTTTTATTAAATCCTAACCATCGTACTTTAACCTTATCTTTTTTGCGTTGCAACACCTTTTCTACTAGATATACATCACCTACTGTTGATTTTAACATTTCATGTCCATAAAAACCTCCTTCAAGCAATTGTCCTTTATTATCTTTTAAAATGTAAGTTTCTGGTACTGTAGGTTGCACCTTAAATACGGTAAATACCTCATTTGTCCAGTTTGGAAGATATCTTTTACTGAATACACCTTTGTATTTGCTTATTCGCACTTTATCACCAACATTAAACCTTTTAGGCTTTAGTTTTTCAACTCTTGGTTTAGTATTCAGTTTTATACGTTTTAATACAAGTTTTTCATTTTTATTAGTCACCTGGCTTGGTTTCATACCGATAGTTCTATGAAACTTGTTATTGTAATCGCTTATAAGTTTTGGTAACATATCAATCCATACGTGCGATCCTCTGTTAGAAAACATCTTATACATCGCACCTTTTAAAGTTCTGTTGAATCTTTCAATTATTGATGCTTTTACCTCTGAATTGGTTGAGTAATGGTTAATGTTGTGTTTTTTCATTAAATTTGCAAATTCCTTATTAAAATATTCTTTTCCATCATCAGTTTGTAAATGTTTTATAGTATGTTTGTCTCTTTGTATAGCTGTTTCCATTGCTTTTGTAACACTTTTGCCACTTTTATCTTTTAGTGGTAAAGCATCTGCCATTTTTGAAAAACAATTAATAATAGTCAATATGTATTTAAATCCTCTATTTTGTTTACTATAAGGAATCATTTCGATTAAATCCGCTTGATATAAATCATTTATTCCTTTTATCACTGTATTTCTTCGTGGAAACTTTCTTCTTGCAGGTTTATGAAGTTCGTTGACAATTTCTTGCTTCAAGTTCTTCATATTGCAGGTTTGAATGTTTCATGTATCACATGTATAATCACAATGAATGTTGTCTTAAATATTCACATCATTTATATAGGTCAAGGTCATCCAAACTTGTGTAAAAAAATGGGGAACACGGCGTTTGACTTGCCGTGTTCCCCATTTTTTTACGGAAGGAGAAAGGAATAAGGTCGAAGTTGTAGAAGGACGAAGAATAGGTTACTAGTCGATAGGGTTTAGAGAGTAGTGGCCAAAAGGAAGAGTGTGAATTTTATCCGGCATAATATGCCTTTTATCATCTCGAGCTGATAGTGCTCTTTTAACTTCAGTGACACTGTAGACCTCATGTTTAAAGCTTCTGATAGTGTTGAACGTTGCAGACATTGTAGAATCTTCAAACAAGCAGGTCTTGTAATGGTCAAACGTCACATGTTTCTTCAAGTACGATGTTTTAACTCCTTTTGCTTTCTTGACTGTCGGTGTGTTGTTCTCGTTGTACATTTTAAATGAATACAATTTTGCCATCAGTGCCACTATTTCTTCTAAAGGCATTCCATTTGCTTCATCTTTAAATTTTCCGATTACTTTTTTATTCTTTTCATTGTAATTTGGATGGTTCTTCGGATAGTCAGAGAAGTCAAAATCGTCTTTGTATGGGAAACTCCTTAGGTCTTCATACATGTCCAAAGTCTTTATCCAGTAGATAAACGCGTCCGTATCCATGTATGCGACTCCAATGTTTTCCCTTCCGTAGTGTTTAACCATTTTGTTATAATGGAAATCATACATCAGGGTTTTACTTATGTCCAAAATCGACATACCTATGTATAACGGACGGTCCATGACTATTGTTGTTTTCTTCATACTGACAGCGACTAGATTTTCGTTTATAATCATGGATGTTCCGAAATTTGGTTTTTGCACTAATTTTTCCAATTTCCTAGGATCACTCACTAATTTTACATTTTTGTGTTTTCTTTTGTTCTCCAAGGTCTTCCCAAAGATGGCGTTGTTCATTAATTTATAGAAGTCCTTTTCAAATGCCGTTGTCGCTGCAGCTCTTCTTGTAGTGTTGGAATCAATATATGGTTTCAACCAACAAGACTGGGTGAATTCAATTGCTCTATGAATTCTCACTACACGTAGACCCAATTCAAGAGCTTGTTGAACTACCCAGTAGTGAGCCACATACCGATCTTTATTCTCCAACGTCATCATCAATTTTGGCCATCTTCCTGTCGGTGAAACTTCAGTCTTGGCTAGGAGAGGCAAGTCGTAGTGATGGTCATGAAGGTGCTCCGGATATTCGAAATCACAGTCCAAAATATAGCCTTTTGGACCATTCTTTGGAATCTGTGAGATGTCACCGATGGTGGCCGGGTCGATCCATTTGAAGTCAGCGTAGGGAAGCGGATTTGACATTGCCCAACCATAAAGGTTGTTTGCGTCAAAGTAGCCAAGGTAGACCGATGGTTGTCTCTCGTCGAAGCCTGGGATGTACTTGTTGTTAGCTTTGACATGACGTGTTACAGCTTGTGTCAAACCGCCCCGTACACCAGATTCTATCATGAGCACCATATCAATATCTGTTAGAAGTTCCAATCGACAGTTGGTTGACTTTAGCATAGCTTGCCATGCTAATCCTGGAGATGTGTACGAGTGTAGAGGGTCCAGTCCATAGGCGGAGAAGCAGGTGTTTCGAAATTCTTCCATCACATCGCACAGCAGAGTTACGTCCAATTTTATGTAAAAGTCGGAATATTCCCCTAAGGTTTGAATGTTTAGTTGGTTCCAAACATTACAAGCATGATTGTAGTCTTCAACGGTGATTGCACTTTCATTTAACTTGCTATTGAAGGCTTCAATCGGTGGCAGACTGGTTTCTTCAAATTTTTCTGCAGAAGTTATGTAATCATAGGGGAACACTCCTTTACGCATTACTAAGTCCAATTTATCTTCATGTACAATTTTGCTGGTTTCTTTTAGATCTTCTCTTCTTAGGTTCTCAGACAATTTGGCTAAACTAGTTGACATAAATCTATAAGAGTCTACGAAGCGAAGTTTAATTTTACCTACTGTTTTTGAGAAACTGATGTACTTCTCCAATGTTTCAGCTAATACTTCGATTCTTCCATCATCCCGTCCTAACTCTGGGATAATGAAGTGGGAGTCATAGCCGCTAAGATTGTGTATCACAACAGGGATAAAGTTTGGCAGTTTGTAATTTATATTGCATGAATTACAAGCAGCTCCTCTGTATAACCCTGTCAGGTGATCGTGATCTCTTACTTTTTGATTTTCTTCACTGAAGCTCTTCTTGCATAAATAACATCTTGTTGCCAAATTGTATTCTTCTTGTTGATTTTGATTCAAAGGTTCCATAGGTAAAACATTACCGTATAAGCGTTGCACCTTTTCAGCAATGTCATACAACTGGTCTACGAAATGCTTAGCGGCTTCTTCCCCACGGTAGAGTATCGGAGTGGATGTTAAACCATAGTCTTGCAACTGTTCTTCAGGCAAAGTTGATTTCACCAATAAGCAAAAACTGTTAGGTTGATGCAATTGATATTTGGTTCTTCTAGTCACCTCACCATCCGGAAGCTCCTGTGGTACTAACGTGGATTCGAAATCTGCGTAGACAGCTACTGGAATCCGATATTGGTGAACTGTTTTGTTGAATTTGATGAACGCTCGAGATGGCGGCGGCAGACTAATCTTCACTTCATAGTTGTCATTACAAAGTCTTTGGTGTTCCTTCAACCAGTCCGATCCTCCATGTTTTAAATCTTTATTTGTAAAACAAAAGCATCTCTTACACACTGTCACTCTAATCTTCTTTTTGGTTAATTGTCGTGCAACCAAAGCTTCAAAATCTTTTATCCACACATAATGTGAAATTTCACCTTTAGTTATCAATAATAAATCAGTATGGTTTCTTTGCTTCACTTTTCCAACTCGTAGTGGATACACATTGTTCGAATCATCTAAGCCGAACACGTTAACAGAAACACCTGGATTTTGTTTCTCAAATTTTGCAATTTGATTAAGACTCACAGGATACGACATTCCTCGGAAGTTGTAGCGGTGTTCGTTTTCATAATATTCCCTACCAACTCTACAAGGATTATGTTTTACATACTTAGTTAGCATCGCATACTTAAAACATTCATTATCCCCGTTTGTAACATTTCTGCAAGAGTTGGTGTCTTTAATTTTCTTTGGTAGAGGGATAAAGCTGCTACCCCTCATACCATATCCATGCTTGTGAACCCTCACATCCATACCTTCGATCGATGATAGCGTCCAGCCAGATCCTCTTCCTTCATGTTCTTGGAGTTTCATTAGCAGTTCATTCAAACATTCTTCTAGAATTTCATTGATATCAGATGTGGTTGTAAGGGTTCGGTTTTTAGCAATGAATGCTCTCGGTGAGTTTTCACCATCGGTATTAGTAAACATAGCCTCCAACACCAATCCAAATTTAATAAAGTTCAATCTTGCCAATTCTTCCATCAATGTTTTTACAACTAAATTTTTAGCTTGGGTTATAAAGTTTTCCAATTCCAATTGCACATTATTAATTTTGAAATGAGTTACAACTGGTCCTGGCAAGGCTGTGGTGCGCAGTTGTCTTATATCTTCCACTTCTTCTGTATCCTCTTCTTCCATATCCTCTTCTTGGGTACGCAGTTGTTTTACATCTTCCACTTTTTTTTCTTCCATTTCCTTTTCAATAAATCCTCCAGCTGTAGATGGTCCAGCTCCGGCAAATTGAATAACACTTGGTCTTCTTCTTTGCATTAACTGTAAATAGCTAGCCCAGTCCTCCTGCTTCTGGGGTTTTTCCAAAAACCGATCAATCGCATCCAAGTCTTCTTCACTTACTACAATCTCTTCTTTTCTGTCCTCTTCACGATGCAATTCTCGGTGTAACTGTAGATAGCTATCACAGTCGTCCATCTGCTTCTGGTAGTTTTCCAATAACCGATCAAACGCATCCAAGTCTTCTTCACTTACAACAATCTCTTCTTTTCTGTCCTCTTCATGATACAATTCTCGGTGTAAAACAAAGATGTCTTCGTCTTGAAAAAACTCACCACAAATATCGCAAAGAGCCATTTTTACAATTTGGCTATGAGTGTGCACTCGGTGAATGTCCACGCAATAATGAGCAGCGCGCTCAACTGGGTCCCTTTATACCCGAGGTTTAAGGGTGGGGGAAGGTGACGTCATATACATCCGGTTTATCAGTCATGTAGTAGATTTGGCTTTTAAACACCCATTTTCAATATATTATTCAACAGGCTTGATAAACTAATGATGTTTGATCTATATCCACTACTTTGTACAAGTTTTTTCAAAGATGTCTTTTTGAGCAAGTTTATGTGGGTCAAGGTCACGTAAAGATACCCTTTGAGCGGGGGATAAACCACTAAGCAGCATGCTAGTCCATTGCCGCAAAGTGATCTATCCCCCGCTCTGTTCAACAAAACCTCAATCAAGTCCAACACACACTTTCCTAGTTTAACACTTGGTTGGGAGAATTACATTAGTTTGATGCTTATTTCTACCGTTACACTTGCTCCATTCTCAAAAAGATATAAATAATATAATCCTGGATACTGTTTTGTTTCACGTCCTGCATGTTCCTTAATAAAGTCAAAAGCCAATCTTTTTGAATATTCATTATGAAACACTTCTCTCACACAAACAAGAATTTTTTCTTCCACCAATTTCAGTTGAATTGATGTTAGTTTGCTTACATCATCCTTGTCTATCAGGGGTAGCTTGTAGGTGAAAGTATTTGGTGGTAGTTTTCGCGTTCTGTCAAGTAAACAACAAAATTTTTTATACAATTTCTTCTCATTGTCTGTAATACTATTAATACCAATCAGATTATAATACGAAGGTTTATAAGGTATACGACGAGACATTTCTTTGGTCACTGGTCTTCTTAAGAATGAGAAGTGCGTGCAACCCGGCCGCCTTATATCCCCACCGGGCAACCACGCCCAGGATATTGGGGGGGGGGGGGGGGCACTTCGCGTCCGGAATATTTACTGTGTTAATAAGACCTGACTGTTAAAGATTTTGAAAACTTTTATATATTTAGGTCAAGGTCACGAAAAAACTTTAAAAAAATTAAGCCCCACACCCCCATAGGGGTGTGGAGCACTTGGGTTGTCATCGCTGTAGCCTCCGAAGAGACCCAACTATGACAACAGAGCAACATCCAATGTCGTGTACCCTTCGCCACGCAAGACTTTTAAATATTTACTGCATTGGTAACAAATAACTAACAAAACATTTACATAATTTTGAGAGAGGTTGAGGACAGCCCTAGTGGCTTACGTCCTCGGTCCGAGTGCAGAGGCCGCCGCAAATTGGCCACAGCTGTGGTCTGCATGCCAGCGTACAAACGGACCGGTTCCCAACCCAGCCGCAATATTGCATGCCTGAGAGGACCCATACTAACATTGGTTTTAAAATAGCTTTACACGGGGGTCTACTCCCGTACCCTATCTTTAATATTTAACTTTATCAATGCAGTGAATCTTTATAAGTCCTTTGTGGGTCAAGGCCACACGAACATTAAAAAATTTCGGCCCCCGTACATCCATGGCGAACCACGAATGTTCGGGGGCCTTGGGGACTAAAAAACACAAATAGCTAACAAAGATTCATTTACATAATTTTGAGTTTCCAGAAGGGAAACAAGAGGTTGAGGACAGCCCTAGTGGCTTACGCCCTCGGTCCGAGTGCAGAGGCCACCGCAAATTGGCCACAGCTGTGGTCTGCATGTCAGCGTACAAACGGACCGAGTCCCAAACCCAGCCGCAATATTGCATGCCTGAGAGGACTCATGCTAACGTTGGTATAAAATGCTTTTACACGGGGGCCTACTCCCGTTCCCTGACGTTACAATTTACTTTGAGCTGTGAAAAAAGCTCAAGGGGGAATGCTAAAACAAGCGTATACACTTTAGATAAATATAACACACTTACAACACAAAGTTGAGCTCAACATAGTAAATGCTGGAACAAGCACATACACATTAAACACATATGACAAACAAGACACACAGGATAAAAGACAAACGAGACACACAGGAGACATAGGATACAAGTGAAACACTCTCATATAAAACAATTCCCAATACCCAAACGCAAGCGCAATATCTTAGAAATAATACAAGTCTTAAAGTTAGAGTAGACTTCGCTAAACAGTGAAGGCGCCTTTCAGTGTTTAGTGAGGCCTATGGCGGTCCGTCCCGATCGTTCACGTTCAACGCGCGGGAGCGGACTGCGAGCCGGCTGCGGCCGGGCCGCCTTATATCCCCACCGGTCGCCCCCCAAGGGGCGGCATCGGGGGCACAGAGGTGGGGGCGCCATCGGGGGCAAGGTCACCCCAAGGTCACCTCAAGGTCACCCCAAGGTCACCTCAAGGTCACCTCAAGGTCACCTCAAGGTCACCCCAAGGTCACGTCAAGGTCACCCCAAGGTCACTTCAAGGTCACCTCAAGTTCACCTCAAGGTCACGTCAAGGTCACCCCAAGGTCACGTCAAGGTCACCCCAAGGTCACGTCAAGGTCACCCCAAGGTCACCTCAAGGTCACCCCAAGGTCACCTCAAGGTCACCCCAAGGTCACTTCAAGGTCACGTCAAGGTCACGTCAAGGTCACCTCAAGGTCACCTCAAGGTCACCCCAAGGTCACCTCAAGGTCACCCCAAGGTCACGTCAAGGTCACTCCAAGGTCACTTCAAGGTCACCTCAAGGTCACCTCAAGGTCACCTCAAGGTCACCTCAAGGTCACCCCAAGGTCACGTCAAGGTCACCCCAAGGTCACGTCAAGGTCACCCCAAGGTCACCTCAAGGTCACCCCAAGGTCACTTCAAGGTCACCCCAAGGTCACCTCAAGGTCACCCCAAGGTCACCTCAAGGTCACCCCAAGGTCACTTCAAGGTCACCTCAAGGTCACGTCAAGGTCACGTCAAGGTCACCTCAAGGTCACCCCAAGGTCACACTTATGTCACTTCAAGGTCACCCACAACACTTTTACTCTAAGTGTTGGCTATACCCCCACCACAACTGAGTCCCTAGGCTGCACAACATCGCTCCGCCAGTATGTCTCCGGCTTCCATACGGTGCGTCTCGCTGTTCTCTAACTCTCTATATGTAAGTATTTTTACAAGTTTAGAATCTAGGTCACTACACTTTAACTCTGGGACGATATCGACTTATAGTATTTCAGTGTTTTGACTCACGGTCATCACACTTTAACTCTAGCACGTCGGTTATCGTACCAGAGGTGCTCAATAACCTAACTTGTAATGTTTAGGGTGGCGTATGCACGTAATATCGCCATGAGTGTCCAGTCTGAATTTTAAGTTAGATTTATTTTACTGTGATCTTTTTCCATTTCCAATTCGTTTTGCCTAAAAGTGAGATGTCGCTTTATAAAATGGTATTTCTCTAAAGTTCTTGGGGATTGCAGGGATACAATTACTTTATTTAGACGGCTCTTCACCTTAGAGTTTAACATAACTTCCACTTTAACTTTTCTTCCTTACCCCTCACAGCCTAAGCTGTACAGTAAGGTTTCTTCTAGTGCCAACTCGGGCCGAGAGAACGGTGTGTTAACTGTAGGACAGCTCATGGTGGAGTGATGCGATACCACAGCGTACAACCTCACCTTCCCCCACCACTGTGACCTTCCCCCACTCCAGCTGTTTCCCTCACCACTTTTCCCTTGGCTCATGCGCTACCAACAGTCTCTCAGTATTGTGCGGACTTTTGTGAGGGATGCCATGTTGCAGGACACTTTGGGTAAGAAACTTGCCCGTGTTAAGTCTTTATTAGTTGCTCAATGTACACCCCTCAAAGTCAAGCGGGTTTCCACTTTAGCTAAGTGGCGAAAACAGTTGCGCGGACACCCTAAGTTTTATACCAAACAGATTAATGTAAGTTTTACTGGTGAGGATTTGTTTAAAATATTGGATGAAATGACTTTTTCTTGCAAAGTTCAGTTAGTTACTCCCATTCCTGACGGTTTAGAGTCTTAGTCTCTTGGGCCAATATACCTAGAGTGCGCGGGGCCGGACAGTCAGTCGCTCGGTGTCTGTCGTAGGGTGCACATCGCGGTTGTAGTACTGGTCTAAAGGGGGCTGCTGGCTCACTTCAAGGTCACTCGAGCGGTGTCACATGACGGTTTAGGCAGAGTCACGTTGCAAACTTTCAGTTTCCTCGGCACTTTTGCTGTTTCTTGTCTAATTTCGCTCCAAGTCGTCAAGGTCATGGGAACCTGACTGAAACTCGGAGCGTAGTGTGAGAAACAGCAAAAGTGCCGAAAAATTTTAGGTTTCAGCGTGACCTTGACCTTTTGTGACATCAATGACGTCATCTTGGTGACGTAAGGGGTGATGACGTCATCAGCACGTCATTTCTGTGACGTCATGGGTGTGACGTCATGGATGTGACGTCATTGGTGATGACGTCATCGATTGCGTCATCGATGACGTCATCGATGACGTCATCGGTGAGGTCATTGACCTCGATGACGTCATCCCTCAGGTGACCTTGAAGTGAGCCAGCAGCCCCCTTTTTCCACTACTTTTAATTTATACGATATTATTTCAGTTGTACTACTGAATTGTTGTCAAATTCATAATTTTATCGTGTTATTAGTTATTGATTAAATACAAAATAAAACGAAATGATTGACTTTTTAAAATTTTTAGTTACTTTTTCAAATATTTAAGAACCTACGACTTTTTGTGAAGTTTCAATACCTTCTATTTGATTGACCAAATATTTAATTGCCACAAGTGTTACACAGATGCAACTACATACTGTCAACCATCGACCTTGTTCACCTTTTAGCTTCATAACTTTATGTTAAATTCTATTAGTAAATATAGTATAAATTTATAATTGTTGAATTTTGAAAATTACGCTCCAAAAATGCAAAAACCCATTTTTGACCCCTTTGAAACCCCATAAAACCCCGTTCCCATAACCCGATCATGCTGGTTCGCGAACTTATGAAAATAGACGTAGTCTTACACCTTCATACCAAATTTCATCAGAATTGGAGGTCCCGTTCAAAAGTTATCAGTACCACGGACACATATATACAAATGTGTGTATGTGTGTATATATATATATATGGTGGCTCCCGATTGTATATATATATATATATATATATATATATATGCCTTATATATATAATATATAATATATATACATATATATATATATATGTATGTATGTATATACACGAAGTTACAATAGTAGAAGGGAATAGCCGGTTCTGGCACAGGTCAAGGTCAGCGGTTGTAACTGGCAGGTGTGTGTTGTTGATTTGGGGGTGATTTAGGGGGTTTGGGGAGGGGTTGGTAAGTGTGTCAAGGTCATCCGGAGGGGGTTTTAAAAAAGGTGGGGAGTGTGGGGACGAGTGGGGCGGGCGGGAGTGTGGCGGGAGCGGATGGGGGCTGTGGGGCTGTGGGAATTAATAATTTATTTTAGGAAAGCCAAGTAGAATTTTTATTCGAAGTGGTGTCCAAGCGATGTTTGGCGGTGACGGTCTGGTAAATGCCGATGGTGATGGCGATAAGCAGATAGAGGCATACCAACCACAGTACGCATTTGAAGAGCTTTAACAGCCGGATCATTTCTTCCTGATTTTGTGCTTCCAATTGTATTCTGTTAATTTCGAGTTTTAATTTATCGTCTTCCAATTGTGATGTGATTGAAAAGCCGTCCATCATGTTTGTGTACAGGTTAGAGAGGAGCGGTGTAGATGGTGTAAAAGTAGGCGATGAAATGAGGAGAGCAAATAAGCGGAGGATATATATTTAATGTAAAGTGGTGGGGGGATTGAAAAAGAATATTTGTGTAGGACTAGCTTTAATCATCTGGTGTTGAATCGTGGGCGGATGAAGGACTGTTGTTTGGCATTTCTAATTCTTCAACATTATCGCTTTCCATTCTTTCACATTCTGGACAATTGTAGGTAATTTCAACAGTAATAGTTACTGTGTTGTTTGGCGTGTTTACAACATCGGTTAAAGTTTGAAAAATATCTTGTAAATCTTGTTGCGATGTCACTGCAAAAGTAGTAGTATTCTTTGCTAATTGAGGCTGGCTCATCGTTCGGCGGTAGGCAAACAAATGGTGAGCGACGGTAAGGCGGTCGCTTATATGGAAACGGGGAATAGTGGTGGGGGGAAGAAAAAGAGTGGGGGTAATTGAAAACGAGAAGCGAGAGAACTTCGGTTACCGCAGTTCGCCGCGAAACGCCGTCCGGGTAGGTTGTGGGAAGTGTATAGAAATAAAATAATGATAGCTTCAATATAGAATAGAAATACCAATCACTTTTGTAAACTAAATATTAAGTTTATTTATAATTTGAATTTGATTGTCTTGTTCCTCGCTGTTTAATTCAATAATTGTAATACCATAAGTTGGTTCTTCTTCTTCCCCTGCACTGTTGGAAGATGATGATGATGAAAATATTTTGGTAGGATTTACATATTTTACTTTGATGTTGATCCATCTTAAAGGATACCTATCCATAAGTGTGAGTAAGTTGTGAAATAGAGTTTCCATCTCATCTCTTTCGGTAATTAAATGTTCAAAAGAAATAAATCCGTCACCCATGTTGGTGTTAGTCCAAGCAATGTAGTGTAAATGAGAAGTGTGTTAAAGGGTATATAGAATATATATTGTAAAATAAGTGGTGGGGATAATCTCAAGGTCAACCAAATAAAATTTTAAAAAAGAGCTGCAATCAGTGACTACAGCTATATATCTGAAGCTTGAATAGGATCAGAAGACCAATCTGATCTATATTTGCACAAATTTTTGATGCATGTACAAAAGTCGTCTTTATAATATGCATCACACTTTCGGCAATTAAAAAGTCTTTCTGGGTGAAATTTAAAACATCTCTGGGGACAGCAAGTGTGGAAGTATCTTGATTTATAAATTTTGAAGGTTTGCAATTCTGGTGGTGGTAGTTGTTTTGTTTTGCATTTGCAGTAACAGGATCCGAAGAATTCACATTTTCTACAAGCTAATCCGTCTACCATCCATCTTCCTATATCGGTACATTTTTGTTCACAACAGTAGCGTGGTTTGTAGTCTTCTTTTTTCTTTTCCATGTTGACGGTTCTAAGTGGAGTTGGGAAATGAAGGTGTATAGTATAGAATAGAGAGTTTTATTAAAAGAAAAAGTGGTGGGGGTAATTTCAAGGTCAACCAAATGGAGTTTTAAAAAAGAATGGGGTACAAATATTAAAAAGTTGCACACTTAAGATATAGGTTCGTCTTTTTTTTCTTCTTTCTCCTTTTTAATATTTACTTCATGTTCTTGTTTTTTTGCTCTAGCCATTGCGACGAGATCTTCAGTGGATAGTGGATGTACTTCTGGAAATTTTAGAATTAACTTTGGTTGGAAGCCTTCTTTAGTTAATACATCAAGATCGGAGCTCATCTCTTCTACCGTTTGATAGTCCTTTCCAAATATTTTACCATTAAATTCAATCATCATTCGGTACAGCATAGTAGTTGTAGTTGTTATCGCTGCGGTTGTCAAAAAGCAAATGATGATTTAGTCTGGGTTGAATAGCCTTTTTATAGCGAAGCCTCAAGTTGATGGAGTATTGTTATTGTAATTTAACATTAGTAGTATTTGTGGAATTTAACATTATTTTGAGTAGAAGGGCTAGATGTTGTTGCCGTTTGTGTAGAAAAGTACACTTCATCATCGCAGTAGTTTTGTTTTGAAAACATCTTCTTATTTGTAACGTAAACATCGGCATTTAAGTGATAACCGCCTGCAAGAAGTACTCGCAATTCATTAGTGAAATTGTCGAGTTGTTCAAAAGTTGTGATGGTGGAGGTATCGTATGATGCGCATTTGATTTTGAGAGACATGTTGTCGTTTAAATAATTGGACAACCAAGGGAGATGTGTACAGCATGGAAGTCAATTGTAGACTGAGGAAATCCCCTTGAAAATTACTCCATTTATATAGTTTTTGTAACTAGGTCAAGGTCATCTAAAATTATTTTTTTAAAAAGCAATATATCACCATGTGCAAAGACACATAGTGATATATTGCTTTTTATTTTTTTTATTTTTTCATCTTTATTTATTTTTAAAATAATTCACAAAGGTGTACAAAAGTATTACAAAAAATAAATTAGTTGTTGGCAGTAGGCATGACGTGAAGTGTAAGTTCCGTTGAATTGCTTCCGCTTGGACCGTGGGATGCCAAGTACAGAGAGCCGGGGTGGATAAGGCGTAGATCTTCGTTTTGCAGGAGGTGCACGAAGCGCTTAGGAAGAAATGTTTGAAATTTTGGTTCATCACCGGGCGTGTAGGGCGCTTCACTCAGTGTAACGTTGATGGCGTCCCCAACACTAGTTTCCATCTTTTTAATGGTGTGGATAACATAATGTTTTTCTTCTTTTAATTCTGAACATCTTTTAGTCGGTAAGACGGTAGATTTTGAATGTTTGTTAAATTGATCGACAAGAGATTGTAAAAATGTTTGTGACGTCATCTTTACTTTTTCTTCTTCTTATTTATTGTTAATATTATTCTTAGTCTTGCGAATCTGTGTGGGAGGTGTTGACTGTTCGGAGGCTAGAGTAATACTCATGCTGGGTCATGGTTGCGTTGTCGCTTTTATATCCTTCCCACCCCCCACCATTCTGTTGTAGATATGCATTCAAACGATAAGCGTTCTTTAAAGCACATTGGGACTGCCGATGTTTAAAGTTTTTGGTAGAGATACAAATGTTGGCAAAGTGACACTGAAAATCTCTATCCACTTGCACATTTATCACTTCATGGTTTGTAAATGCTTGTATCCAAGCGGTTTTCTCCAATCCCTTTGTGTAGATAATTTTAAATTCCTTACAGTAATGATTCATAATGTGCGGCACCATACTGTAGTGGATAAAACCTTCATCCCATCTCAGGTTGTGAAAATGTTTCATCAACCATTTGTTTGTCACTCTTGCTTTAGTAGTTAATCTGTTGAACGGTATAGGAGGTTGGAATAAATAGTGATAAACGACAGATGTGTTCATGTCTAGAATAACTAACTCTTTAATGATAAAATGTCCGTCGTTACCACGAAACGCTTGAAATTCAATTATACCTCGTTTTACCTCCATTATTTGGTATTGGTTTGAAAATGAAACTTGTTTATTCATGACAAAGGTCGGTATGGGACTGTTTGTAAAATTATGGAGGGCGTCTTTTTATACTGCGGGTTGGTTGCTGCAAGATGCTTCTTCATTCATTTCTTGTGCTTCTTCATCTATACCGAAGTTAGTCTGATAGTTGTGCAACTGTCTCCACATATCAACTTCGTGAGGTATTCTATTGAAAATGGAAGTATCTACGGGACCGTATAGGATTGGTACATATGGTTGTCTATCCAATGTATCGGTTAAATATTCTTTTATGATTGCGCTTGAAAATATTAGTTGTTTTAGATATCTTGTGATAGGACCTATAGCACAGCTGAGGGTGTAGAATTCATCTTTTGTAAGGTGTATTTTTATGTCATGTTTAGTTAAATCTCTAAAACGAACAATTTGTCCTCCCCGATGTTTTACTATATCGATTTCAATATTTGATTCTAGCAAACTTAATTTTGTTCTTCTTCCATATGTATTGTTACTTAAATAACATTCTAAAAGATGTATATGCTTCATAAACGATTCCCAGGAAATTTCAGAGAAAAACACCATTTTAGATCCATGATTCAAAATAATAGTTGGTGAATACTCCAATGATTTTATTACTCCGGCAGATACGCTTTTTGTCATACATGATGAGATGGGATAGTAGATTCTAAGAAATACCTCTGCTAAAATATTGGTGGAAATAATGTCATCGACTTTTCTTTTTTTAATTCCTTTTTCAACTTCCTCTTCTCTTTTCTTATGTTTAAACTTGAGGAACTTATCCATTTCTTGTTCAATTTGTTTTTCTATATCGGAACTGTTGTCGGCTATAAGCGGTGTAGTTTCTTCTTCGTTAGTATTTGCATTAAGTGAACTCATTTTGCTAACGATGTTTCCCATAGGATGGTCAAACAAATAATGAAATTTTTACTTCGTTTTCCTCCTTTTATAACAATCGCCCCCACCTAAAAACCGTTTTTTATAACACATTTTTAACTATTCCAGTTAGTGGAGTATATGTTACTATTTTGTCATGTAAAATGAGACAATATGCCGAAGTACCTTCTGGTATTTTATCTTCAAATTCCATTTCGATTTTTATATCCACACTTGACGATTTTACTGATTCATTTTGCTTTGAGCAATCGATAACGATTATTGGGGCTTTTGAATAATACTGTTCAGGTGATAACAGTGGTGTATTAGTTTTTCCATAATATGACGATTGAAATCTTGCATACATATCGTATAAGATGGAATAACGCTTTTTGCTAAACATGACATTTAAATTGTCATAAGGAAAGAATTGAGAGTTTAGAAAAACTTTGCAATTCTTTATATTGCAATGGTCAAATTGACCTGCGTGTGCGGTTATAACATCTTTTCGATTGGTTTGAAACCCTAGTATTATGTACCTTGCTCGTTCCAAATAAGTAGATGTTTTAACAGTCCATGTTTGTCGTTCTGTTTGAGGTAATATGGGGTATTCATGGAATTCCCAACTTCTAAACGGCATTACAATATCACGGTCAGATTTTAACTTTCTTAACAATACGATTCTATGTTCATCGGCTAATCTTACATGAGGTACTCTCCACACGATTTTATTTAATTGTAGCTGCCATTCTAGTTTACTTTCTTCAGTGCCACTTGCTGCTAGTATCAAGTCTTTGTTAGTTGAAGATCTGAGTAATACCAATTCTTGTTTGACATTTATTATTATTCTTTTGTAATCTTCAGCGAATCCCAAAAGCAATCGTAAAGGTATGTGAAAATCAAAATGACCATTGGAATTTGGTGTTATGCTGTCTTTATCGGGGGTAACCCATCCGGCGGTGACTATTGAATTCTTCTCATGTGGTGTTAATGATGTTAATCCTTTTAGTGTTGTTGTTATACCAACCTTTTTTGTTGAATCAACTGTCACTCCTGATATTTCATATCTTATTTCGTCAAAAAGATATGCCATTGGGTTATTTATAAAAGGAACAGACGAACCAGTTTTTCCATCCAATTTTAATACTTGTCCCTCAATATATAAATAACTCTCACAGGGTAATGTGTAAATATCTTGTTGTTGAATGGGAATCCTTATTTCATCATTATTGTTTAATTTTGATGAAGTGTAAGGGTTGTGCGTGTGATATTCCTTCTCCCATAGGGTTTCGTCGAACGTCGGACCTTGAGATATATCCAGAATGTCCATTGTAATTTAGTTTTAACCCAATTTTTTGTAGGAAATGTATGTTGTCCGGTGTTAACTCGTCCAATGTTGAAGAGCTACTGAGCTCCCGGCTTTTCCGTTGTGGTTTAAATGTTAATCCCATGTTATACTTAAGTTACCGCTTTTATGTGTAACCGTATTGTAATTGTTTCTTTTCTAAAGTCAACACTATTACCGTCCTGATCTGATATGTTCAGTACGATGTCTGAAATAAAACTGGTGTTTAACGGTAGGTATATAAGGTTTTGTGGCTTCTCAACTATTTTAAACCCAGGAGCTACTGTTGGATAAAATGTATGTAAAATATGTTGGTTTACCCCATCTCTATACGATCCGTGTATAATATTGCATGTTATATCAATACTATTAACCTTTAATATTGTTACTGTGGTATCACCCGTATGAGTAGTTCCGGGATCTAAGATTTTTTTTTTCTTATCTGAAAATCCGAGTAAACTACCGATTGAATTTTTTAAACTCAAATCTATATAATATTTTGAGGTAATTTCCGCTTTTAAAGTATTGTTGTTTCCTTTTATACAGATATTTTCTTCTCCTAGCTGCTTCTGTAATAGCTGGTTTATATCATCTATTTCATATGCTCCTGTAGACAAGGTGATTATTTTTAATTCTGAATAGTTTCCTTTTTTATCTTTACTTTCATAATAATGTAGTAAATTGTTTTTACCCTCTGTAATGTTGGGAATTGAATTGTATGTAGTGAAATCTAATAATGCCGCTTCCCATAATCTATCTTTAGATAGACGCAGTGCTGGGAAAAGAGTACTTTTTAATGTAGATGAATTTCCGCTCAGTGACACTGTGTACGATGACATCTTAAAGCTGACTGACGCTTTTTGCTAAAAACTCCAAACATAAATGTCCGCATATTTCTGTATTGTTAGGTTGTTCTCTTTTATAATTGTAAAATATATTCTTAGAGTTTCTAAAGTAGTGTTGAAGTTCTTTAGGTGGTGGTAGATTGCCAAAACTGTCAAAATAATAAACGCTTTGTCCGAGTTTTTTATAGCATACCCAATGTGTTCCTGGACCATAGGAGGAATCTAAATTTACTATTCCAGTTTCATTTTTCCATATGTTTTTTGGTAATGCGTCTTTCATAAAAACTCCCCTAAAAAATGGTATCTTCAAACATTTTACATAATTTGATAATTGATAATTTGTTAAGGCTTTATTTGGAATTATCAATTGATTTTTCTTATTTAGTACACACGGTACGGTCTTAGGTATAGACCTGCTCCGTTTTTTACCATTGACCAAACGGAAGTCTTTTTTGTCTTTGTTTTACGAGTTCTACGACGTCTCTTTTTAATGTTTCCACCTCTTTTAGGAGCTCTTTTCTTTGCAGGTCTTCCTCTCCGACGTTTTCCGCCACCAAATTTTGTTTTCGCCTTCATAGCTGTAGTTACTGCCCAAGCGGCTGCTTTTTCTGCAATACTTGCGTCACTTGATTTAACTCTTTGCCAAGCTTTTTCTGCTAGCGCTTTATCCGCTATTGATCTATTTGTTGAATCAGCAAACTTGGAATACGCTATATCGTGTTCTTTGCAAGCTTGATCCAATTTATTAATTCCAGGATCCCCTCTTGCTAAACGTTTTGCCAATTTAGTTCCGGGTCCGCAATATTGATAACCTCCGGGCAGATGAAATTCGTATGGTAGAGCGTCTATTGCCCGATTTACAACAGCACCAACAGGAATTCGTTTGAGAAGGGATAACGCAGCCGATGTTATACCACGTCCTTTCTTGCCGCTGACTTGACGACGACTGAGCTGTGCGATCTTCATTATATTGTTTTATATATAACCGGCGTGTTTACTCAACGAGATGCTTTATATAAATGAATAACTTATGCACAATTTTTATATTTAAATAATTAATTATTCAAATTAATTATATATTGATTTATGATTCTATTTTTAATCCATGCTTCTCGTTCATCGGGTTGAATCATCACATGACTTGTTGTACTAGCTATATGATTGTGGGTATCAATAAGTAAATTGCCCACTATTCTTATTAAACAATCTAAAGTTACAGCATCTTTCGGATGTTGAGGATCGTGTAACTGCATAATACGTTTATCATTACATGTGTAAGCGTTTGAATCACTTTTTGACATTGTTATAACTTGTCCTATAGTAGCAGCATCATTTAAATCTTCTCCTGGTAAAATATTAATTATTTTCTTCATCTTTGCATCATATTTGGTCCCAAAGTGTTTATCCCAAGTTATTGTTTGTCTCAATGTAACACAATCATCATCTTCATAACCAGGATAAATATTTTTTATTCTTCTATTACGACCATTGTATGTATCTAATCTACCACCACTCGCAATTAATGTTTGTACCATCAAAGGTACATCTGAATCTTTTATACCAAATCTTCCATTTGTTATTGTTTTATGTCCTGCATCCCATTCATCATTTTTTCCTTGCATTAAATCAAACTTTTCATTTCCATGTATAAATGTATCTCCTCGCTTTAGCACGGCATCTTCATGTTTTACAAAATTCGATGTTCCCCTTTTTAATTCTTTAGATAGTTGTTCCATAGTAACAGCGTCTTTTGGTTGAGAACCGAACTTTACATTTGACAACACTTTCCCATAACAATCGATTTCATCACCATCTTGTAAAATACAGTTGTCCTTGATGTATTTCAGGTTTACAGCATCGCTGTCTTCCTTTGGGTATCCAATGTCATTTATAATAAACTTATAAAAAGAAAATCCTCGTTGAGTTTTTTCCGGTATTATAGAATGTAAATATTCTTTATTAACTGAATCTTTATCATTTTTTGGATTTGCCACATTGGTTATCCTATGATTTCCAGCATCATATGTTTGTCCATCTTTTAAATTGTTACCCCACTGCAATTTTAAAGTGTTTGAAAGTTCAGATGATAAATACTCTTTAGTAATTGCATCAGAACTGTCAGTTGGTCTACCAACATTAATTATTCTATGTGATTTAACATCGTAAGTATCCTTAAGTAATTTTAATGATGTTGAAGTAGCTTCTTTTACTGTCTTTAAATTTGCTCCATCAGTATCTTCTTCTGGATCTTTAACTAGTTTTAAACGTTTATTACTTATGCTATAGTCACCTTCAGGTGTTTGCGGCAATCCACTTCTTTTTCTGTCTTCTCCAACTTGCACTCCTAACGCGGAGTACCGTCCAAACTTGTCGACGCTCATGTTAAAAATGATACATTATATGCTTGCCGTTCTTTTATATCTGCGGACAATTATACGACGACACCTCGACTTCTAAGTTCATCAACTAGAGCCACCCATTCATTATTTAAACCTGTATGACCGGCTTCCATAGCTTCATGTAATAGTCTCATTCTGTCAACTAATTTATTAATGTCTTTGTAATAAATTACATTGGTATTGTACAGATTTTTCATCAGTCCTTTGCCAGATGTTGAAGTATCTCCTTTACTCTTTTTACCATGTTGTTCAAGAAGTGATAAATCCATAAGTGATAAAGATTTTCTTTTTAGCGGTTGTTTCACTACTGGTGCGGTACGTAATGTTGGTAGTTTTCGTGGGGGAAACAACTTTTTTTTAACAATGTTATATTTTGTTGCGCGTGAATGATTAATTATTGCATCCTTTGAGTAATTCCTTTTATGTGCATTAGTATTTTGTAAAATTTCCTTAAAAGTATTTAAATCTTTGGTCGAATATCTCAATGGTATGTTTTTAAAAATTAATTCATATAATCCTTTTGTTCCCTTATATTTATGCTCACCAATAATGATATAATCGTCTTCAGTTATTTTAAGTTTTGAATCACCTATTTTTAATTCATTCCCATCAATTCTTGCTCCGTATATGTGTGATTTACTTAAATTGGGGTTTGATTTTATATCATGTAGCATTTTCAATATATATTTTCTTCCGAGAGGTCCGTGTTGTAATATATCGCTACTCAATTGAGTTAAATTTGGAATAGATTGTTCTGCTTCAGGTATTGGCTGTTCTTCTTCCTTTTCAACAATAGGTTCTTCTTCTTCTTTTGTTTCTTCTTGGTCACTAGCGCTTGTATATGAATCATCATTGTCTTCTTTTTTTAATGCTTGTACTTCTTGTTTAGAAACTGGTAGTAAAACATCTCCTTCATAACGAGGTTTACTAATGGTTTCTGATATTTGTTTTAAAGGTTCTGTAATAGGTTTAAATGTAGTCTCTAAAAATTCTTCTCTTTCGCTTATACCCATCCTTAATGCACGGTTTTTTATCCTAATAGAATCACTGAGTGATTTTATTTCTTTCAATAGTTTTTCTTGATTTACCATGTTTACACTATGAAGTCTCATTCATTACTAGACATACTGCTATTCATTTAATGGATTAATACAAATTTATCTAACTTTATTCGATACCTTCCATCTTTTATAGCTTCATCTTTCATAATAACAAGAAATCCATACTTTTCAGCCCATGCTTTGCCGCACATCTCTTTAAATTTATCAAATGTCATGTCGGCATTCACATGATCGTTATATATATGTTTCAAATTTGTTTCATCTTGCTTGAATATTATCAACAAATTTGCATTATCTCTTATAAGTTGTTTTGGAATTTTACTATAGGCTTGACCAATGTAAATACTGTCAATATTATGATGTCTCCCCATTGCGAAATAACTTCTTATTGTATCATGATTCTCACATGACACATCGTCAAATATAAATATAGAAAATGGTTTAGCTTCATTTGGTTGCATAATAGTTTCACTAGCATTAAACTTGTAGAAATTTACTTCTGGTACATTTGCTAATATCTTATCTAACAACTGGTATTTAGGTTGTTGCAAAGATTTTGAAAAAATGTATATGTTATTAAAACGTAGCCCTTTTGGATTAGTTATAAGGTTAAAAACAACATTTGTTTTTCCACAATTAGAAGGGCCAGTTATTAAACATCTTATAGAGTTTGGTAGTAATTCACCATGTTTACCATGGTTTAAATTGTTATTATCCACTGTCAATTCATCTATATTATTAATATTAAATCGTTCTTTTTGCTGTACAATATCCATCTTGTTTAAAGGTTAAACACATAATGAGTTATTAAAGTATTACACCAAGTCTTTTGTAGGAATCCAAGAATCTTCACTCCTATCAAATCCCAACCAACGGACTTTAACTTTATCCTTTTTTCTTTGTAAAACTTTTTCAACAAGATATACATCACCTACTGTCGATTTTAATAATTCATGACCATAGAAACCGCCTTGAAGTAGTTCACCTTTGTTATCCTTTAAAATGTAGGTTTCTGGTATTGTCGGTTGCACTTTGTAGATTGTAAATATTTCGTTAGTCCAATTTGGTAAATATCTTTTACTAAAAACTCCTTTATATTTACTTATACGTACTTTGTCGTTAATTTTAAACTTTTTAGGTTTTAATTTTTCAATTTTAGGAATAGTAATTTTCTTAATACGCTCCAAAACAAGCTTAGCATTATTGCTATTTACTTCAATAGGTTTCATACCAATAGTGCGATGAAACTTGTTATTGTATTCTTTTATAAGCTTCGGTAATATATCGTACCACACGTATGATCCTCGTTTAGAAAATGTTTTATACATTGCTCCTTTTAATGTTCTGTTGAATCGTTCAATTATGGAAGCTTTAACTTCCGAATTTGTAGAATAATGATTTATGTTATATTTTTTCATTAATGCTGTAAATTCTTTGTTAAAATATTCTTTTCCATCATCAGTTTGTAAATGTTTTATAACAAATTTATTTTTCTTTATAGCTGCTTCCATAGCTTTTGTTACACTTTTCCCAGTCTTATCCTTGAGTGGTATAGCGTCAGCAAGCTTACTAAAACAATCTATAATTGCTAATATATATTTAAATCCCTTATTTAATTTACTATGCGGTATCATCTCAATAAGATCGGCTTGGTAAAGATCGTTCATTCCTTTAATAATTGTATTTCTTCTTGGAAACTTTCTTCTTGCCGGCTTATGAAGTTCGTTTACAATTTTATCCTTTAATCCTTCCATCTTCAGATGTTGTTTGTACACCGCTTGAGAAAATACTAATTCTCAAAATGGTTTATCACCTTTTATATTATTAACAAATATGGGTCAAGGCCATATTATATTTGTGTAAAAAAGAGGGAACATGGCATTGAACTTGCCATGCTCCCTCTTTTTTACGGAAAGGAAAAGGAAACAGGTGGAAGGACGAAGAATAGGTTTTATTGGTCGATAGGAGTTAAAGAATAATGTCCAAAAGGTAGAGTGTGTATATTGTCTTCCTGGATATGTCTCTTATCATCCTTGTAGCTGAGTCCCCACTTAGTTTGCTTGACACTGTAGACTTGATGATTAAAGCTTCTTATTGTATTAAAAGTTGCAGTTGTTTCTATGCTTTCAAATAAACATCTTTTAAAATGTTCAAACTGTACATTCTTCTTTAAATATGATGTTTTTATACCTTTTGCCTTCTTTACAACTTGATGTTCTTCTTTTTCACTAATGTACAATTGAAAAGAATACAGTTTGGACATTAATGCCACAATTTCTTCCATAGGTGCACCATTTGTTTCATCTTTAAATTTTCCTAAAACCTTCTTGTTTATTCCATTGTCGTAATTAGGGTGATGTTGTGGGTAGTCAGAAAAATCAAAGTCATTTTTATAAACAAATGTGCGTAAATCTTTGTACATATCATTGGTTATAATCCAATAGATGAATGCATCGGTATCCATGTATGCTATTCCGATATTATCTCTACCATAAAATTTCACCATTTTATTATAATGAAAATCATACATGTGAGTTTTTGATATGTCTAAAATGGACATTCCAACATATATGGGTCGATCCATCTTAATTGAAATTTTATTCATAGAAACGGCTACAAGGTTTTCATTAATAATTATAGAAGATGCAAAGTTTGGTTTTTGCACCAATTTCTGTAATTTTGTTGGATCAACAACCAATCTTAAGTCTTTGTGATTTCTTTTGTTTTCTAATGTTTTACCGAATATCGCATTGTTCATTAATTTAAAGAAATCTTTTTGAAAATTGGATGTTGCTGCAGTTCTTCTTCTTGTGTTGTTATCTATATAAGATTTTAACCAACAGGATTGTGAAAATTGCAGTACTTTATTAATTTTCGTAATTTTCAATCCCATTTCTAGCGCTTGCTGTACTGTCCAATAATGAGCTACATACCTAGTCTTATTGTTAAGTGTCATCATCAATTTTGGCCATCTACCAGTGGGAGATATTTCTGTTTTTGCTAATAGTGGTAGATCATAATGATGGTCGTGGAGATGTTCTGGGTATTCAAAATCAAAGTCAAAAATGTAGCCAATATCCCCATATTTAGGGATATCAGCGATGTTATTGATTGAATTTGGATCAACCCATTTAAAATTGTCATATGGAAGAGGGTTCGACATGGCCCATCCGTACAGATTATTTGCATCAAAATAACCTATAAATGTGCTAGGTTGTGATGCGTCGTAATTTGGAAGATATTTATTGTTTGCTTTTACATATCTAGTTACACTTTGGGTTAATCCTCCTCGAATACCGGATTCAATCATCAACACCATGTCTATGTCAGTTAATAGTTGAAGTTTGCATTTTGTTTCTTTTAACATAGCCTGCCATGCCAATCCGGGAGCTGTGTACGAATGAAGTGGGTCTAATCCATATGCTGTAAAACAGGTGTTTCTAAATTCTTCCATTATGTCGCAGAGTAAAGTCACATCTAATTTAACATAAAAATCTGAATATTCGCCTAAGGTTCTTATTTCTAATTCATTCCATACTCTACAAGCGTGTTGATAATCCTCTTCACTGATGTCCTCTTCATGTAATTTATTCTTAAAAGCTTCTTTAGGTGGAAGTGACGTTTCTTCAAATTTTTCCAAATTGTCAATGTAATCATAAGGAAAAACGCCTTTACGAAGAACTAAATCTAATTTATCATTGTTTACAATTTTTTTTGTTTCTATTAAATCTTCTTTTCTAAGATTTTCAGAAAGTTTTGATAAGCTGCACGGCATAAACCGGTACGAATCTACAAATTGCAACTTCATATTTCCAATTTTTTTACTAAAGGTTATAAACTTTTCAGTTGTTTCTGCAAGAACATCAATTGCACCATCATCTCTCCCCAATTCTGGTATTATAAAATGACCATCATAACCGCTAAGGTTATGCAATATTACAGGAATTCTTCTGGTAATCTTATAGTTTATGTTGCATGCATTGCATGCTGCACCCCTATAATATCCTGTAAGATGATCGTGATCTTTAACTTTATAGTTATTTAAAGTAAATTCATTTTTACATAGAAAACAGTGGGTAGCATTTTCATGTTGAATTTCCTCTTCTTCCTCCATTGGTATCATTGGTACTATATTATTATACAAATTTTCAACATGGCCAGCTATTTCATATAGATGATTTAAAAATGTTCTGGCAACATCTTCACCACGATACACCACGGGTTTTGATGACAATCCATATGCATTCAAATGTTCTTCAACCAATGTGGATTTAACCAATAAACAAAAACTGTTAGGCTTGTGCATTTGATATTTTATACTCTTCCTTGCTTCAATGTTTTCATCTTCAATTGGAACAAGTGTTGATTCAAAATCGGCATATATTACTATAGGAATGCGATACTGATGGAAAACTTTTTCAAACTGTAAATATGATTTATTTAATGGTGGTAGAATAATCTTAGCTTCAAAATTTTCATTACACAGTTGTTTGTGCTCCAGTAACCAATTTTGTCCTCCATTTCTAAGTTCTTTAAAACAAAAACATCTTTTACAAATTATTTTTCTATGTTCACTTCTTGATAATTGTTTATTGACAAGTCTTTCAAATGATTTTATCCATACATAGTGTGATACTTCATCCTTTGTAATTAATAACAAATCCGTATGGTCTGCAAGTTCGTTTTTTACCACTTTCAAAGGATACACCTTGTTAGAACTGTCCAAACCAAATACATTTACAGATATCCCAGGGTTTTGTTTTTCAAATTTAGAAATATCCTTCAAGGCTACCGGATAAGACACACCTTGAAAGTTATATCTGTATCTATAGTTCTCATATTCTTCGCTGGGTCTTTGTGCATTGCTTAATATGAATTTTGATGTCATTGCATATCGGAAACATTCTGTATCATGATTTTGAACATTTACACATGATTTTGTTTCTTCAATCCTTTTTGGAAGAGCTATATAACTGCTCCCCATTACCCCATATCCATGCTTGTGAACTCTAATATCCATACTTACTACACTAACTAAACTCCAACCTGATCCTCGTCCTTCATGTTCTTGGATTTTATTGATGATCTCATCAAAACATTCTTCTACTATTGAATTAATATCTGAACTACTCATGATGGTTCTGTTTTTAGTTATAAATCCTCTTGGTGACAATTCTTCTTCAACGTTTATAAACATAGCATCCAATAACAAGCCGAATTTAATAAAATTTAATCGTTTTAATTCTTCTTTTAAAAGTTTAACTACAATGGTTTTTGCTTCGGCAAGAAATTTGTCTAATTCTAAATTTTCATTTTGGATTTTGTGATGTGTTACTACTCTTCCGGGCAATGCATGAATACTTAAATTAGGTAGTGCATTAGATGGTCCCGCTGTTTCTTCTTCTTCTGCAGATGCATTTTTATTTTCATTTTGTGTTAAATTTTCATTTATATTATGATATAACTCCTTATGAATGTCTAGCAATATTTCATCTTCATAAGTTTCTAAACATATATCACAACGATGCATTTTAGTGATGTTTATCCTATGAAATTCGGCATATAAATGAAATGCATCTTTTTCATACCTCCTTTTTATGCTGTATTACCCCACCACTTTTTACCCCCACCACTATTTTTAATCTTCTTCTTCTTCATCTTCTTCTTCTTCATATGGAAATAATTGTCTTGCACAAAAAATTAATCTTCCACGTATTGATTCCAAATCTGGATCGTGACTGGATGTTGGAGTTTCATTATGAATATTTTCAAATTCCAATGATGGTGTGTATTCATTCTCTGTTAACTCCATTTCTACATCTTCACTCCCTTCATTTATTAATTCTTCTTCCATACTGTTAACACTATCTGTTTCTGAACTGTCATTATCCACATCTTCCACATCAAACTCCTCTTGTAGAATTTTACACAATATTTCTGCAATAGGTTTACTTGGATAGTCGGTGGTATCCACAGGAGCCATGTCGATTAAATGAAAGAGCTTCTTTCTCGTAGCTGCTTTTATATAAATTATTTTATTAGGTCAAGGTCAACAACACTTAAAGCGAGAATGGGGAATAGAGCACTAAGTGGTATGTTAGTCCATTACCACAAAGTGATCTATTCCCCACTCTCTAATGCAAGTCCAATTAATAACCAATTTATATTCAATATTTTTAGTAATTTTGCAGTTTCCTTTGTTTAACTTTTCTTTATTGATTGTCTTTAATCACACAGTTCATAGGTTCTTCTTTTTCTTGGTGAAACAATTGTTTACGTTCATATTCCAATTGACGTATTCTTTCATTTTTTATAGTCAACTCTATAAGAAGTTGGTTGATGTAGTCAGCAGCCATGTCGATTGTTCTGGTTCTTACTTCTCCCAATTTCACTCCTGGTATTAGCCTCTGTAGTTTATAATATTTTAGTTTTATTCTTGTTTCTCTTGCCTTTGCCATTTCTTTCATCTTCATTTTTCGAGAGTCCGCATATTGTTTTTTATTCTTTTCACTTAATGAAAGATCCAAAATGATGTTTTCACTATTCATGTTGTCTTTTCTTATGTTATGTTAGTAAACGCCTGTTTAGGATAAGAATGACTCCAACCGAGCGTTGGACTTCTTTTATCTAGTTTCCCCCACTCAATTACCTTCCCCCACCATGTTTATTTAGGTCAAGGTCAAACATAATTAATGCGAGAACGGGGAATAGAGCACTAAGTGACATGTTATTCCATTGCCACAGAGTGATCTATTCCCCGCTCTCTATTCTACAACTAATTTTTTTTCCTTTTATATTTTATTATTTTTTTGTATTTTTTTACCCATCATTTTTTACACAGCAGGAGGTTGGTACTTCACAGGAGAGTCTCTATCAATATCATTAAATGCGTTCCATGCATAAGTAGCAGGAAGATCGTTTGGCTCCATCTGCAGAACAGGGAGTTCATTTGCTGGATTCCATACATTTAGATTTTGCAACTCCTTTAGTTTATTTTCCAATACTTCAATTTTACCCAACAGTTCTATTATGTACTTGTTTGCAGTCCTCAATGTATGTGCTCTTGTACAGCCTACGTCCAATGAAGGTACTAAAAGCTGCATTTGATACAATTAAGTTTTCTCTTTTATATGACGTTCCTTAGCTAAAATGCTCAATTCCGGATGTGTTATAGGTTTACCTTTTCTTGACAAATTTACAATCTTCTTTGACAAATTTAATGGTTTTCTTTCACTTGTTGAAGGAGTTGAATAGTCCCGAGATTCAGCCATTTTTTTTTCTATGATGTTCTTCTTTTAAATGGTAGTAAGCGAATAACTCCTGCTGCGTATAAACCTTGTTTTATACACAATTCCCGCACCATTTTTATTCTCCCTCTACCAAGTTCTTTAAACATAAAACCAAACTTCTAATTCCGCGTTAACATTGTTGTCTTTTAAAAATTTAACAAAGTCCGAGCTGGAAGTTGACATATCTCTATTTCTTAAATAGTCTCTTACTATGTCTTCATCCCCTTCCTCTAAAATGTAACAAAATACCTTCATTAGAGTTCCATTATCTTGTTTTGAATGAATAAAATTTGAAACTGTTGTCCACTCCTCTTCAACTATTTTAAAGCTTGTCACTTCTAGTTCAAAATTCATTTTTTTTTTTTACTAAATTACAAGTTACTTTTTCAAACAATATTACAAGACTAAAGAAATTGGTGAACATCGAGCAACATATATAACCAATACCCCCCACTTCTATTTTCCCCCACCATTCAATAAATTTCCCCACCATAGTGTTACATTAAACAGTTTTTTTTTTTAATATGATCTACATCTAATAAATCTAAATAACAGTTGTGCACAGATTGTACATTTTTCATTCATGATTTCAAACCTTATTAGTGGTGCCTTAACACGATGGTCTACATATCCTCCTTCAAGATCAAATTCATCCCAATCATCTATAGCTGCTCGTGCACAATCTTGACAAAGAGTCGTCCCATCTGCAAATTTATAAGCAACAATAATGCCAAACCCATAATTTTGTCTTCGGTATTCATGAATAGCTTCTCTAATGCTGTTTGGAATAACACATTCTCCTGATCTTATTATATGGTTAAATAAAAAACCATCACAAATAATTTTCCTCAAGCAAAGTTCAAATAGAGTATCCACCATGTTTTATAAAAGAGATTAATATTTCAACTGAAGTGTTTACACATGTTACATCCGTCTTAAATACTTTATCCCCACCATATTTTATATATGTCAAGGTCAAATTATATTAATGCGAGAACGGGGAATAGAGCACTAAGTGACATGTTATTCCATTGCCACAAAGTGATCTATTCCCCGCTCTCTATTCTAAATCTAATTTTTTTAATATTTTTTTTTATTTTATTAATTTTTTTATTATTTTTGTTTTTTATAAGTTTATACAGATGTTTAAACTTCTTTCTTCAAATTCCCAATATTTCATTTCCTTCTTCTGCACCCTCTTCAACTACGACTTCATTATTTCCATTTTTCAAAAGCAATAGTTCATTTTTCAATTTCTTCATTTCATCTTCTAATTTTGTAATTTTAGACTCTCTATCTTCCAATAATAATTTCAAATACTTAATATAACTACCAGCCGCATGTACAGTCTTTACTCTGTTTTCTCCAAGATGCATACCTGGGATTTGGATTTGTAGCCTATAATACTCCATATTAATATTAGACTGAATTTGTCTTGCTTGTTCGCTTTTCTTCCTTCTAGCTTCAGCTTCTTCATGAGATGCAGCCAAATCAGATAAAATTGGACGATACATTGTTGGTGAATGATTTTACAAGAGTGAGAGACTATCCGGTTAAACAACACATTTATTTACTTTCCCCCACCACTATCCCCAGTAGGCCAAAAATGTTGAATACATATTTCAATAGTTACACTGGCACCATTTTCAACTAAAAATTTATAAAGAAAATATGGATACTCACTGGGTTTAATATTCATATTGTCCATCATAAAGTTAAACGCCAATCTTTCCGAATATTCATTGTGATATTTTTCAGTGACACCAATTAACATTCCTTGTTTTTGAAATTTAAAACCAATGTCTGGAATTTTTTTACAATCCTCCATGTCTAAAAGTGGGAAATAATATGTAAAGGAATTTACCGGTGGAACCCAGGGTTCTTCCTTACAAAAAGCTTTAAACATTGCTTCTCGGTCCTCCATTATGAAATGATTTTTAAACTGTTTTCTTTCCTGCTTAAATAATCAACCCCCCACCATTTTATTCAGATTCTTCTTCTTCAGATTCGGTTAACTCTTCCGGTTGATGCATCATTGATATATTTCCAGTTTCATTAGTTGTTTCTTGGTTTAAATTTATAAATTCTTCTACTATTTCTTCTATTAACTCTCCAAATGTAACATTCATCTCTTGTTCTAGTTCTTCTTGTTCTTGTATCTGACGATGTGTAATAATTTCAGTAATGTATATAAAGGTAGTAGCTCTTGGAGACATAGTTTAATAAAGTGTATGACTTTACTAACAACACAGCATATAATGAATAAAAAACCTGATCAACTCTTGCTTTTATAGCAAATATGGGGAAGGGGAAAGAAAGGGGGGGGGGATCAGTAAGAAAAACACCAACATATCATTAGTCCGATTCAGAGTCTGAAGATTGTATAGGGGATATCAATGTATCAATTGACGAATCAAAAATGAATGTTTCAATTGCTTCTTTAACAATTTCTTCATCACTATCATTTATTAGCTCTTCAAATATTTCTTGTTCAAAGGACGAAATTTCTTCTTCCAATATAGAATCATCCAGACTATTATTCAATTCTTCTTCCGAACCTTCATTTGTCTCTTCTATCCAAGTTATATTTTCATTTGTATTAAACTGATTTTTTACTTCAAAATAATTTAAAAAAGGTGTATCCTTAAAAACCATTATTAACCTTTTCTCTTCACACCAAAGTAATATCTTATAACAAAGTGATACTGAGTATGAAGTTGCTGTCTTATATATATTCTATTTTCCCCCACTATATTTCATATAGTTAAACATTTGTAACATAGTATAATTACTCTTCTTTATCAAGCTTATAATACATTGCGGCTACTTCCAACTGAAACTCCATTTCTTCTACAAAATTACGTAATTGCACCATCCAAGGAAATAAATTATTTAAATTTTCAATTCTGACTGTACATGAACACAATAATTTGTAATCACCTCGACGATATACAAGCACTTTAACCCCTACACCCATATCTTTCAAAATTGTTTCTTCAATCTTTCTATGTAATCCATATAATAGTGGCCAAAGTTCTGTATGTTTAGCAAAGAATGAATCCAATCTTTTGGACATGTTCACTATATAGCAACTGGTTAAGTTCTGAGCAAATATGTGAGCTGCGGGCTTTTATAATGCAACTAATAGAAGGCAGGAGGGGGGGGCTAATTGCAATTTTAGGGGGGGGGGGTCAAGTTCAAGGTCAAGGTCAACAAACTTTAACTTATGTAGTAACCAGTAACTATTAACTCTCACACATGAGTTAAAAAACTCATATGCTTAATTGGTGTATTAGGTGGCTTTGAAAAGAGCCTTTTTGGGTTTAAAAAACCCTGCTTATCTTAAACAAATATTAAACCAATTATTGTACTCCTCATTTCCCCTAAAATCCTCAAACAACTCCGCCCATTGCCAAATGTATTCGGCGTTGTCTGCAGTCACATACAAAATTGGGCTACCAAGAAACAACACTGGTGATATAATTACTATTGTTCTGCCCAACTGCAACCAGTCCAATGCTTCCCACATGTATGGGTCAAGACTTTCTTCCAGGTCCAAAGTTACACAACGCAAATATTCAAATATCAATTGTTCATCTTCCTCAACTTCTTCCATTTCCTCTTGCTCAGATTCATCTTCCTCAACTTCTTCCATTTCCTCTAGCTCAGATTCATCTTCCTCCACTTCTTCCATTTTCTTTAGCTCAAATCGCCTGTTGTAAAAGTTTGAACCATCCAGCGGAGCCATGTTCACTGTACACCAGGTTAGCGGCCAATATCCCATACCCAGTTGCATAGCGGCTACTTATATAAGGCAAGAGAAAGTTGAGGAAGGGGAAAGGGAAGGGTGGGGGGGGGTTATTTTTATTTGGGGGGGGGGGGGGTAAAGTTCAAGGTCATGTGAAAGTAGGTCATGGGACTTAGAGTGACCAAAAAATAATGGGAGAGAAACGCAGCGCACTGTTATATAGCGCTGGTTTCTCTCCCATTATTTTTCTAACAAAATTTGGAAAAAGCTAATTCTTATCACTCTTTACTACGACCCCAGCGAGTCCAACCATCCGCACCTTTGTAGAGATAGTCTTTCGCATCAAGTGTTTTGATCGCTTTTTGGTTTCTCATAGGTACAGAGAGCTTAATTACCCATTTGTAGCCGTTACACCCTATTATAATTCTATTGCTCTTTTCTGTTCTACTTACAAAATAAACGGTATCAGATAACTGACACATACTTTCTCCCAACAATATAAAAACATGTGTTAAAAGCTTTAAACATTAATGTCTAGATGACTCTGTCGGATAGCTACCAGCTGAGCAGCGCGAGCTTGACCCTACGCGCATCTGTGACTTTTAACAACGTACTGTGTTTACCGCTAAATGAAAAATTGTATTTTCTCCTCAACCACTTGACGTAGAGCAATAATTTAAAGTACTGGATTATTTAGTTTTTTGAGCTTGATTTAATGGTGATAAGTAAAATTTATTTTGAGACAACAGCTATTTTAAAAATCAAAAAAATTGATTTTTTAAACACTTTTTACTCCATAACTTTTGAACGCGCATTTTCTCGGAGATGCGGGTGGTGTCATTTTATTCATCATTTTAAGCTTAATAAACCACAAAATTTTAATCAAAATCGTTAGAGCCGTTTTTGAGAAATTTTGATTTTTGACGATTTTTGAGGGTTTTTGGGGGTAAAATACCCTTAAAAATCAAAAATTCAAAAAAATGAAAAAAACGCCTGGAATTATTGTGGATTTGGACCTATATACCAAATTTCATTAAAATCGGACCATTAGGGCATTCTCTAGCTCTGTTTACATCCTGACACACATACACACACACACACACACACACACACACACACACACAGACATCACTCCGAAAACCACTTTTTTGGACTCAGGGGGAACCATAATGGATAAATACACCAACAACTCAAATTCGAAAATTTTGACGAAAACAATACTTTCTCCATATACTATGGTATAGGGGGAGAAAGTAAAAGTACCTTAAACCTTCTCGCAATCTCTTCAACTTAGTAGCGGGGTAGGACTTGCTGGAAATCACAGTCGGTTGTGGCACAGAAATATGTTTTACAAGATGTACACGGCAATACTTTTCATTAAAAACACATTTCCTACCACAGACCGATCCTTTTTTAGAACCCCTAAGCAGCTTCTCAGTGCATTTACGAGGATTTTTAAATGCCCTGCGACGCTCTGCTTTTAATAATTGAAAACGCTCTGAAGGAGCAATTTTGAAAAAAGACTTTTTAACTTTAGAACTAGGAATGATAGGATTAATGGACTTTGGTTCAGGAATTGGTGTTATTAGTGGTGGTAATGAGGTGAAATTATGAATAGATTCTAGAATTGAAGGAGTATCAGAACGAACAGGAAGCTCCATCTGTGGTGACGTTGTAGGTGTAGGTTGGGGTTGTAGTGGTGGAGTTGCCGTAGGGTGTGTTGGTGATGGAGGTGGAGAAAAAATACTCCCAAGAACCGCCATGGCTTGGAGAAGAATATTTCCCGGAGCAGTTGTAGCAGATGTAGATGGTGGTGTATCCATCTGCCGCAGCATCGACTCCGGGACGTTCTTCAACTTCAGTCTCTTTGCCGGTTTCTTGTTAGCAGCTGGTATGTTCATAGTAGGAGCAGGCACAGAAGTGGCAGCAGGAGCAGCAGGCGTAGTGATAGTAGTAGCAGAAGTTGTTGATAGAGACATGGTTCTGAAGTGGCAGCGTTAGCGGCTGGAATCAGAATAAACAGACATGTTAGCTAGCCCCGCTTATATAGGGATGCTGAGTGAAAGTGACCTCGGGGGGGGGGGGGTTAATTACTTTAATTTAGGTCAAGGTCACCAAAAAATAATAATGATCCAAAGTGATGGAGGCGGCCACGGCCGTCTCCACCACTCTGTATTCCTCAAACACTCCCAATCCCAACCCTATAGTTACGTCTTGCAAGGGATCCCAATTTTTTGCCCGCACGCACGTGGCGATCCAGTTTGGTGGGCTGTGATACGGGCGGTCGGCCTCGGGCCTGGGCACTGGACCTGACCATTCCAATTGTACAATAGGGAATCTGGAACAGTTAATGCAAAACGCAACTCTAACCTCCCACCCTTAATCTAAACCCACCCAAATATAATTATTTCCTAACAAAAAATTAAAAATTTAAAAAAAATAAAAATATGCGCTGCCTATGGCACAACATGCATGTCCCACCCATATTTAATGAAGTTCAACAGAAACTTCTATAATTTAAATTTAAATTTAATCTACCCTCCTAACAGCTAGCTGTGAAAGGTTATTAGTACACACACACACATGCACACAAATACACAATAATTACATCAACACTCAACATTAAATGCATAAACACATTTTTTAAACATTAGCAATAATATAACACACCTTAATACTAACATCGCAATGCGCAAATTAAAACTTAAAAATAACACAACTTAAAACTAAAAAATAAATAACATTTTATACACACACACAGTCACACACAACAAATATTAATATTAGAACCCTAACAGCAAGAATAACTCAAATATATATCGGCCGCCTATATATTTAAGTTACCCTTTGAGTTCGTCCCGAAGCTTCGCGTCCGGAGTTTCGGTACGAACTGATTCTAAAATTCTCAACAGAATATTCGTAAACTTTCAAGATGGTGGGGGGAACTCGTAGGGGTTTGAGGGGCTTACAACGTTCGAAGTACAACTTCAATAGGAAATTTCCAAGCAACACTGTTTCATACACGTAGCGGCGATTATTACGAGTAGGTCATCGATAATTTAAGTGTAGTGTTGCGGCTTTCAATAATGTTGGCCAACATTTAATTATAATCTCCACCTAATCGAACCACAATTTTCCTTATAGCATTACACCATAGTTGTTCACTGCTATTAATTTAATAACAGTAGGAAATTATGTGTTCCCTTTCGCCGCTCAACTATGATTCTTATCTATTGCCAACAGCAGACCTAAATTACCGTTACTCTATCAGTTTAATTTATCTTAAGTATATGTTGTATTATCTTAACCACAATAGTTACCGTTTGGTAACACCAAATTAGTATTACACAAGCTTAACTACTATTACCATTTCAACATAAAATAAAAGTGAAGGAGGGGGGGGGGGTTAATTACCTATTGGGGGGGGGGTCACTTTCATAATAATTACCACCTGCTGTTATAAATACCGTTACACGAGCAGCTGCGCCTCTTTTCACTCGCGGGACCCACAGCTGACACAACACCTCGGTAAGTCGCTACCGTCTAATAATATTATATATGCTTTCTTTTAACTTACTCCAATTAGGTCTACTTGTTTTTAACACCCCATGCATAACTTAGTTTTCAACTATTTCTTTTTTATTTACTATAAACACATATTACTCTCCCATTACCAATTTTTTTATTACTGCATAAATTAACGTCACATCAATATTATTTTTTGTTATTATTTAATATTTATATTCACCTGCTGCTAATTATTCATATTCACATCTGCTTTTTTTTTAAACTCTTAATTATATTTAATCCTTTTAAACATTTATAGTATTACATTACTGTTAGTCTTATCCATGGTGTTAACTTACCATTTTTCACATTAATAACACATATAATTATTGCTGAACTATAATGTTTGTACAAATACTAGTTCTTACCGCATCAACTTATTAACAGATTGTTGTTTGCACTTGTGCAGCTCATAGCCAATTCATACAGAGTAACAAATCCCTTTTTTTTCAACTAGATGTTATCTTAATATTTTTAACAAAATAGTTTTAAAGTATTTCCCTCTCCCTTTAATACAAACTATCGCAACTCTACCGAACAAATAACCGGGGTGACCGCAATCCCACCCTTTTTATCCCATCGGCTGAGGGGGGAGGGTAGAGGAGGGGTTGTTCATGACTCACAAATTGCTTAAATACGGGGTCGGTACCGCGAGCGTCTCATTTATTCGCCGGGTTTCGTAGGGTAAACTTCGGTCTTTACTTTTCTAACAATTTTCTAATTTACATTTCTTACTCTAAAACATGTGTTCGCGGTTAATATGCTAATCACTCTCTATATATTCAAACACATTTACAGACACTAACCATTTATCAGTTTGTTTTTTTTTTACGCAGTGCACATTTAGTCACCACTATTACAATGGCTTCCCACACTTTACAGCTGAAACTTTTACGCACCAAACATATTTTACAAAAACAGTCTAACTACACAGTTTCAAGACCTCGTAATACATTCGCTAAACTTAAGAAACAGTTCAGCTTTCACCCCTTGTATTTTACAAGATCCAACCTTCGCAACAGTTATTCTACTGACACTATTTTGCAAACAGTCTTAACTGATATGCTGAAATATCAACATTACAATCTTGTCACACCTATTGATGATGTTATCCAGTTATTCTTATTCACTATATTACCGGGTTTATATAACCGTTCTTCATCACACACATCTCTCATTCTACTCTATCAACTCACAATATAACCATCTAGCAGCTCTTATTTCTTCAAGTTATGGACACACGGCAGGGTGCACCCATACAATCTCCAATAGTGACATCCACTACTAACGATAACAATGGTGGTGTTCCCACACAAAATTCGCCTACATACACTACCTCCACCGACTCCCGACCCGTGCAGAGCAATGAAATCAACAGTACGGCTGCAAACGATGTAGAAGCCATCCTACGATCACTGGTAGGCTTTGATGAATGAATAAATTTATTTCCCGGAGCCCCACCCGTCCCCAGACTCCCCACCTTTTTAAAACCCCCTCCGAATGACCTTGACACACTTACCAACCCCTCCCCAAACCCCCCAAAAAACCCCCAAATCAACAACACACACCTGCCAATTACAACCGCTGACCTTGACCTGTGCCAGAACCGGCTATTCCCTTCTACTTACAATATTTATGAAAATGAACGAACTGTGTTTTTGGCTTCTGGGGACCTCAAAATGAAAAAGTAACATGGTCCCGGGCTTAGGTCTTACCATGGCTACTACCGTAATAGCGTATTCCATATAGGGAAATTCGCTAAAATTAAACGTGAGTATGTATGTAAGTTTTTACACCTCAATGTTACATATGCTGTTTAAAAAATTCATGTAAAGTCGTGCCTTTAGTTTATATTTCTAAGCAAATTTTTCAGCCATCTCGATTCCCGTTACTCCATAGATAGATCCGCCTATTCTTTCAGCAGGCGGCATTATGCCAGTTCCAAGAATGTCATTAGGGAAGGGGCCTAGGGGCTGGGCCACCCCACTCAACAGGTTCTTCCTTTGTCTGGTGCATACATGACAATAGTGTGGTATTGAAAATTACATTGATAGTGTATTCTGAACCTACGTATGTAGGTCTGAAAGGGGTTTATGCAAATTACCCATTTAGATGAGATGACCTTTTGAAAATAAAAAATTAAGTTTCATAGAGTTTTACTCTTAAATAATCTGTTTATTTCTACTGTGAATTAATTTGTTTTTATTTATTTTTGTTCAGTTGGCAATACATACGACATAAAGTTATAGGACATATTTTTTTTCAAAATATACCTACCTTTTATGATGAAAATGTACGACATGAAATGACATTTATATTTGTTTATTTGGGCATTTATATTCTATGAATCACGTATAAGCTCAAGTTAAAGGATTACATTTTTTTTTATTGGTACGGTAGCCCGTTTAAATGATTGTAAAAATTTGTTAAAATACCAAAATTTTACATTCATTTTATTTATCAGACAGAAAAAAACAATATAACTCGTAATCTAATAAACTCCAGATCGATTTTATACAATCACCAAGTGGCTGTTGTAAAACTTAATCATATTAAATATAGGCTAGGTGTCTCTCTCAGAGCTTTGATATAGGCTCTAATTGAATAGGACTAGTTTATTGTTTATAAAATGGCTTGATAGATATTTCGTTTATAATTCATTGAGTACAGTATCCTCATAAAGGCAATAAAACATAATTCTTAGGAAATGTTTTTTTTTCATAAAAAAATTAACAAGTTTTTAATGTTACGTTGTGGCGAAATTCACTTAGCCTGTGAATGAAGTAGTGAATGCGGTCAGTGAAAATAGATCAGAAGCTGGTGTAACCTTCAACAAAAGCTGACCGTCCTCGACCGAAAAGTTTCAATACATATTCAGAAAATTTATAACCAATATTTACATTCCATAGATAAAGTAGTTTCCATATAATTTTCAAAGCATATTTCCGCGCGACCGGAAGAAAAACTTGCTCATGTGATCTGATCACTTTCTTCACTTATTTGTGTAGCAGAGCTTTTATATAGTTATCATTGAACTTAAAATTAATATTTTCACTGCAACCGAATGGCAAACCAAGTGAATATTTGCAGGAAGCTTCCTTGCTGTCTGGGATAGAACCTCAAAATCATCATAGATCCTACGGCCTAGGGCCTAGGGGGTATAAATTTAACGTGGATGTTCCGTTTTGCTAACAGGTACTCACTACGAGATGGTTTTGTAACTATACGAAATAGCCAATGAAGTTCTTTAGGGCTCCACCCCACATGACTTTAAAATGAATCCACGGCCAACGGGTTTGAAATTTGACATGGAACACCCTATTAACATGGACCTATTAAAAATTTGCTAATAGGTGATAAATGAGAAACGATTTTGCAAATTTCCTTTAGGGATCCTCCCCACAAGTTCTCAAAACCACCATAGATCCAACAGGTTGAAATTTAAAGTAGACTTTACGTTTTGCTAATAAAGGTGTCCACTAACAAACAGTTCTGCAAATATAGTGTTTGATGCTCTTTTGGGCTCCGCCCCACATGACTTCAAAATGACTGTAAGGCCTACAGGGTTGAAATTTGACATGGTCGTTCCTATTTGATCATAGGTTCTCAGGGCCTTTTCTATTTAAGAAACCTTTTCTCACTAAGAACAGGTTTTGCGAAAATCCTCCACGTTTTGCAGAACTCCACTCACACTACTTTATTGTTTCAATGTCATTCTTAAGGAAGTATATTTCGTTGTTCTTTAAAAAGATTTTATTACCTATAAAATAAATGCAATCACGGGCAAAGCCTTGACGGGCAACAGCTAGTGTTTGTATAATGTCTGAAATACCCTTTCAAGACTATCCAGACATGTGGGAATTTTAGATCAGCTGGGGTACTTAAAATATTCCGATGAAGAAGCCGATAACATGACACAATACTTTAATGATGATGATGGTTAAAGATTTATTTGTTCAAATCACTATTCCATTTTTTATTGCTTTTGTAAGGTGATAGTCCTTGCGTGGGACTAGTCTTTACGCAGGACCATCTAAATACAATAGTCCTCAAGCAGGACCACTTAAATATAATAGTCCTCATGCAGAACCATTTAAATATAATAGTCCCCACACTGGACTATAATATAATAGTCCTTACATGGGACTATTCAAATACAAATGTCCCCACGCCGGACTATCTAAATTCAATAGTGCTCACACAGGACCATATTAAACAATAATCCTTATGTAGGACGATCTATAATAGTCCTTACGCGGGACTAGTCCTTACGCGGGACCATCTAAATACAATAGTCCTTACGCAGGACTGTTAGGAAATTCGTACTCCTCACAACACCCTACCTCACCCTCCCTTTTCAATTTTTTATGCCTCGGAAATCTTGGAAAACGCTGTAAAATTACCAAAAAGTAGGCTAAAATCACTGAAAAACGGTTAAAAATAGGTCGACCTAGGCAGATCTGCCGGACTGTTAGGAAATTCGCACCCCTCGTACCCCCTCATGGCGTCGGAGTGACGTCTCTATACTACTTACGTATAACTTTGGACACTTTTACTATGTTAAGCAAGGTAGCATTGTTCCGGTGCTACCTTAAATGTATTTGTTAATTAATTAGGGTAAAAGTGTGGTCACATTGAGGTTGACTGTGAACCTCGGACTTGTAATTGTTTCAAAGATGTATTTTAATTACCTCCATGTTTGAACCAACACTTAGAAAATTTTACTCTTGGTACAACAGTTTGATGTTTTTGCCAGAGTGTAAGTGTGGTGACCTTGAACTGGCTAAAATGTGATAATTTGCTAAGTTTTATCGTCGTACATGATAAAACCGCACAGATGACCTTGGGAGCTTGAAATATTACACAAAATCTTTCCAAAGTATGAAACTTTAGTAGTGGGATTTGGCCACTTTTAAAATCGGTCACGAGCCCCCCGAGCCACGTGACGTGGCAGCTGGCGCCAGCTGCCATGTCACATAGCTTCCGGTGGGGGTTAGAGGGTATATATGAGATGCTGTAGTTATATGTTATGCCATATAGGTTGGGGTGGAGATGGCAATAGTGTTGGCGTTAGGGTGAAGTGAATTTGCGCATAAAGTGGGGTTGAATTAAAAGTGCGCATAAATTAAAAGTTAGTTCAAAAGTGAAATTCGTCGGTGTTGATGAAACTCTAACAGTTGAACAAAAATTAAGAGTTAGTTCAAAATTTAAATTGAAACTTATAACTGGGATGTGGAAAATATGTCAAGGTCATCCAGAGTAAGTTAAAAATTCTATCCAACTATCACCAGAAATAGTTTTAAGTCGAAGTAGTTGGTGATAGCGGGATAATTCATTCGTGCCATGGGAGAGGTGTTTATCGTTTGAAAGTTGGCGATCGAATGAGAAGCGCCGCCTAGGGAGAGGGCTTATAAAACGGCAACCTTCCCCCCACCACCCCTTCCCCCACTCCTTTAGACCAATAACCGGTCGCCGACTCTATGTGGTGAAACTGAACTAGACATGGCGGCCGCCATGGATAATTCTAACCTCAAACCTTAGTTTTGCATTGGTGAGCATGCGCCACCCCCACTCCTTTACCTTTCTTTTATATTTTTAAAACCGAACAGATGTCCGGGCAGCTGCCCCTACGGGCAGATGTTCGGGCAAGTGTTGGGGGCAGAGATGTTGAAATATTGGGGTGGAGATGGCGATAGCGTTGGTGGTCGGTTGAACTGAATTTGCGAATAAAGTAACTAGGGTTGAACTAAAAGTGCACATAAATTAAAAGTTAGTTGAAAACTGAAATTTGACGGTGTTAACAAAACTCTTAATAGTTGAACAAAATTAAAAGTTAGTTTAAAACTGAAATTCAAATTTATAAATGGGATCTGGAAAGTATGTCAAGGTCATCCAGAGTAAGTTTTAAAAAAGCCTACCCAACTACCACCAGAAATAGTTGTTCTAAGTTGAACTAGTTGGTGATAGTAGGATAGGTTGAAGTAACTTTTGAATTTTATTAGTGAACATACAATTAATGTGCAACAGCAGAGTTTAAACAAGTTGAACTTTTGTGATGAATTACAGAGTTGTAAATGCAAACACCGACGACGATGAGAAGGTAAATGCAGAGTCCCCAGATGATGTATTTGAAAAGCTTGAACAAATGTAACATTTCGAGTTGGTTTTCCTGTTCCATTTCCAATCGTTTAATTTCCAATTTCAATTTATCCTCTTCCACTCTAGTTACGAAGGGAACTTCATCCATCATATCCATCATGATTGTGTTAGTGTTTGAAATTTTAAAACAAGTGATGTTGATAGTTCAGAAGTCGAAGATGGTATGAGAAGTGAAAGGGAGAAATGTTAGTTAAATAAAGAAGTGGTGGGGGGAAGGATGAATTACAAAGAAGTGGTGGGGGAAAAACGTTGCTCTTAATTATTACCATCAGTAGTGTCAGATGGTGCAGGAGTTAGATTTAGTAAACTGTCTTCGTCCGAACTTTCAACCTTATCACAAATAGGACAATCGTATGTTATTTCCAAATTCATTTTGATGGTTGTAAAATTATCTACAAGTTCTTGTAAAATATTAAAAATGTCTTGTAACTCTTCTTTAGAGTTTATTTCAAAACTAGAATTCATTCGGGCCAATGGAGAGTTGTTCATTGTTGGAGAGTCGGTGATGGAATGAGGATCGGCGCATAGGGAGGGGGCTTATATAATGGTGACCTTGAGCAGGCGTCTAGGGAGGATGGCTGTCTAGGGAGGGTGCTTTTATATGGGGAACCTTGAGCTTATGATTGAATAAAACGTTTAGTTCTTCTTCTTCGTCTTTTAATTCAATTATTTAAACCGAAGTAGTTGTTTCATCTTCTTCACTTGATGAAGAAAACAATTCACCAGGATTTAAATATTGAACTACAATTCTGAACCATCTTATAGGATATTCGTCAATGACAGAAAGTAAGTTTTGAAACAATTCTTCCATCTCCTCCCTCTCAGTTATTATATGTTCAAACTTGATAAATTTTGCTTCCATGTTATTAGTTAGAATGTTGGAAGTGAAATGATTTAAAGTTGAATTTAATATTATATAAAAATTACAACCGGTAGTGGGGGAAATCTCAAGGTCATCCAATTGAAATTTTAAAAAAGAATGTAAAACTGAAATTACACATTTGATGGTTCTACAGGATCGGAATACCAATCTGATCTGTATTTACATCTTTTTATCATATGTGTACAAAAATCATCTTGATGAGACTTGGTGCGTTGACAATGAGCAAGATCTAGAGGGTGAAATTTGAAACATCTTTGAGGACAACATGTATGAAAATATCTTGATTTGTAAAATTTGAAAGTTCGCAATTCCGGTGGTGGTAGTTGTTTTGTTTTGCATTTGCAATAACAAGATCCGAAGAATTCACATTTAGTACAAGCTAACCCATCCACCATCATTGGTCCTAAATCTGTACACTGTTGTTCACAACAGTAACGAGGTTTGTACTTGTATTTTTGCTCTTCCATGTTGATGCTGCGGAGTCCAGTGAAAGAATAAGAGTGTATAGTGTTGAATAGCGAGTTTTATGTACTATGAAAAGTGGTGGGGGTAATTTCAAGGTCATCCAAACGGAGTTTTAAAAAATTATACCTTACTAATGTAAGGAATGTTGATACTTAAGAAGTTTGTTTCTCTTTGTTTTCTTCAGACTTTTTATCTTTCTCAGCTTTAGCCATAGCAACTAGTTCTTCTATTGATAGCGGATGTACTTCAGGAAATTTCAAAATTAATTTAGCTTGGTATCCTTCTTTAGCTAATACATCTATATCTTTAGTCATTTGTTCAACAGTGTTGTAATCTTTTCCATAGATTTTTCCATGAAGTTGAATCATCATTCTGTACAACATTTTCTTAAATAGGTCTTGTCGTGGTGAGAGCTGAGAAGCAAATAAATATTTATTCAAGTATCACATCCTTTTTATTAACTCACATTCAACATGTGATTCTTTAGTTGTAGTTTTGTTTGTCAAAAGTTATTCAACATTGGTAATATTTTTGGAACTTGATGTTATGTGTACCAGTAGGCGATGAAGAAGTTGTAGGTTGTGTAGAAATAAATATTTCGTCATCGCAATATTTTGTTTTAGTGAACATCCTTGTATTAGTAGCACTAACATCAACAGTTAAGTGATAACCACCGGTAAGTAAAACTCGCATTTCGTTGGTTAAATCTTCGAGTTGTTCAAAAGTTGTAATGGTGTTGGTATCGTAAGATGCACACTTGACTTTGAGAGACATATTTAGTTTTTTATATTAAGCAATAGAGTGAGCGAGATGTGTACGGTACGAAAGGTAGTCGTAGACTGATGAACTTCACAAGTAGATTTCTGCTTTTATTATCACACAAAATTGGGTCAAGGTCATTCTGTGGAATTTTTAAAAAAGCAACATATTGTAATATACAAAGACATTACAATATGTTGCTTTTTATTTTTTGTTTTATATCATATTTATTGAGAAACAATTACAAACAAATATTTACAATGTTATGTACAAACTAATCAATAGTAGGTGTTACATGAATTGTAAGTTCAGTAGAGTTATTTCCACTTGGTCCGTGCGAAACCAAATAGAGTGCGCCAGGTTGAACTACACGAAGATCTTCATTTTGAAGAAGTTGTACAAAACGTGTAGGTAGGAAGATTTGAAACTTCGGTTCGTCACCAACTGTATACGGTGCCTCGCTCAATGTGCAATTAATAGCATCACCTACTGAAGTTTCCATTTTCTTGATCGTATGAATGATGTAATGTTTTTCTTCTTTTAGTTCAGAACATTTCTTAGTAGGTAGAATTGATGATTTAGAATGAGCGTTGAACTGATCGACCAAATTTTGAAGTAAGTTCTGCGATGCCATCTTGATGTTATTGTTAATTTTCTTGTAAATAAGAATGTCCGTTGGAGATGTTGTCTCTTCGGAGGTTCGAGTAATACTCATGCTGCGTCATGGTAGCGCTCTCACTTTTATAATCGACACTACCCCCACCACTTTTTTGAAGGAAACTATTCAAGCGGTAGGCATTCTTTAAAGCGCACTGCGACCTTCGATGTTTAAAACTTTTTGATGAAATACAAAGTTCGTTGAAGTAGCATTGGAAATCTTTATCAATTATTGCATTAATCACTTCGTTGCTTGTAAATGATTGTATCCAATTTGCTTTTTCCAATCCTCTTGTGTAGATAATTTTAAACTCTTTGCAATAATGATTCATAATGTGCGGCATCATGTTATAATTAATGAAACCTTCATCCCATCTTAAGTTGTGAAAATGTTTGTTCAACCATTTGTTTGTAACTTTCGCTTTAGTTGTTAGTCTATTAAATGGTACTGGAGGTTTGAACAAATAATGATAAACTACTGATGTGTTCATGTCCAAGATTACTAATTCTTTAATAATAAAATTACCATCATTTCCTCGGAAAGCTTGAAATTCAATTATACCTCTTTTAACTTCCATTATGTGTGGTGCATTAGAAAACGAAACCCGTTTATTCATGATGAAGTCTTATTAACAACTGACTTAAAAATTGAATGAGCCGACGTTTATAACAGACAGGATTGTTCTTCTTCTTTCACTTCTTGTGCCACTTCATCGATATTAAAATTGTTGTGATAGTTTTTTAATTGTCTCCACATTTCAACTTCTTGAGGTATTCTATTAAAGATTGAAGTATCCACGGGACCGTATAAAATTGGAACAAAAGGTTGTTTGTCCAATGTATCAATTAGATGGTCTTTAATTATTGCACTTGAAAATATTAGTTGTTTCAAATATCTGGTGACAGGACCGGTAGTACAACTTAAAGTGTAAAATTCTTCTTTAGTAAAATATAATTTAACATTGTGGGTAGTTAAATCTCTGAAGCGAACAATTTGTCCTCCACGATGTTTTACTATATCAACTTCAATATTTGATTCCAATAAGCTTAATCTTGTTCTTCTTCCAAATGTGTTGTTACTTAAATAGCACTCCAAAAGATGTAAATGTTTCATGAGAGATTCCCAAGTAGTTTCACTGAAAGTAACCATTTTGTTTCCATGATTTAAAATAACAATTGGTGAATAATCCTTTGATTTTAAAATTCCAACTGATATACTTTTTGTCATGCATGAAGAAATTGGGTAGATAATCCGAAGAAATACTTCTATTAAAATATTGGTTGTAATGTTAACTTCAACCTTCTTCCTTTTTACTTCTTTTTCAGCTTCTTCTTCTTCTCTCTTCTTATGTTTGTTAAACTTTAGGAACTCGTCCATTTCTCGTTCAACTTGTTTTTCTATATCTGAACTATTATCATCTATTAGAGGTGTATTTTCTTCTCCGTTAGTAGAATTCATCTTGCGAATGATGTTTCCCATACGACGGTTGAAGATAGAATGAAGTTTCCACTAATTATTTTCTCGCTTTTATATTTTTCGTAAAATCCTTGAAATTTATACAATTACATAATTGTTTGTTTTCAACTTGTCTTTCACAAATAAAATTCTAACCTCAAAAATTGAAGCAGATAATTCTAACCTCAAAAATTTGCAGTCGTTGTACAATTCTTCTTAAAGTACATTCTTCACAATTCCGGTCAGCGGTGTGTAAGTAACTATTTTATCATGTAGAATTAGACAGTATGCCGAAGTTCCATCCGCTACTGGTTCTTCAAATTCCATTTCAATTTTTATATCCACACTTGATGATTTTACCGATTCATTCTGTTTTGAACAATCGATTACAATTATTGGAGCCTTGGAATAATACTGGTCAGGTGATAATAGTGTTGTATTAGTTTTTCCATAATATGACGATTGAAATCTTGCATACATATCGTATAAAATGGAAAAACGTTTTTTGCTGAACATGACATTCAAATTGTCATAGGGAAAGAATTGAGAGTTTAGGAAAACTTTACAATTCTTTATTTTACAGTGATCAAATTGACCAGCATTTGCAGTGATAACATCTTTTCGCTTAGTTTGAAAACCGAGTATTATGTACCTTGCTCGTTCCAAGTAAGTTGATGTCTTGACGGTCCATGTTTGTCGTTCTGTCTGAGGTAGTGTAGGGTATTCATGAAATTCCCAACTTCGGAATGGCATCACAATATCACGGTCAGATTTCAACTTTCTCAATAATAGGATTCTATGTTCATCAGCCAATCTTACATGAGGTACTCTCCAAACAACTTTATCCAACTGTAGTTGCCATTCCAGTTTATCTTCCGTAGTTGCAGGGTCTGCAAGTATCAAGTCCTTATTAGTTGAAGATCTGAGTAATACTAATTCTTGTTTGACATTTATTATTACCCGTTTGTAATCTTCAGCGAATCCCAAAAGCAATCGTAAAGGTACATGAAAATCAAAGTGACCGTTGGAAGCTGGTGTTATAGTGTCTTTATCGGGGCAACCCATCCGGCGGTGACTATTGAATTCTTCTCATGCGGTGTTAATGATGTTAATCCTTTCAATGTCGTTGTTAAACCAACCTTTTTTGTTGAATCAACCGTCACCCCTGATATTTCATATCTTATTTCATCAAAAAGATATGCCATCGGGTTATTTATAAAAGGAACTGTTGAAGCAGTTTTTCCATCCAATTTTAATACCCGTCCTTCGATGTACAAGTAACTTTCACACGGTAAAGTGTAAATATCTTGTTGTTGAATGGGGATCCTTATTTCATCGTTATTGTTTAATTTTGATGAAGTGTAAGGGTTGTGCGTGTGATATTCCTTCTCCCATAGTGTTTCGTTGAACGTTGGTCCTTGAGATATATCCAGGATATCCATCGCTGTTAAGTTTCAATCCAATCTTCTGTAGAAAACGAATGTTGTCCGATGTTAACTCTTCCAATGTTGAGGAGCTGCTGAGCTCCCGACTCTTCCGTTGCGGTTTAAATGATAATCCCATGTTGACTTTTATGTTGCTGCTCTGATGTGTATCCGTATAGTAATTGTTTCTCCTCTAAAGTCAACACTATGACCGTCTTGATCCAATATGTTCAGTACGATGTCTGAAATGAAACTGGTGTTTAACGGTAGGTATATCAAGTTTTGTGGCTTCTCAACAATTTTAAAACCGGGAGCCACTGTTGGATAAAATGTATGTAAAATATGTTGGTTAACTCCATCTCTATACGATCCGTGTATAATGTTGCACGTGACATCGATACTATTTACTTTCAATATTGTTACAGTTGAATCACCTGAATGAGTAGTTCCAGGAGTTAAGATTTTCTTTTTTGTATCTGTAAATCCAAGTAAACTGCCAATCGACTGTTCCAAGCTGACATCAATATAATATTTTGAAGTTATTTCTGCTTTTAAAGTATTATTGTTTCCTTTAACGGTGATATTGTCTTCTCCGAGTTGTTTCTGTAATAATTGGTTTATATCATCAATTTCATAAGCTCCAGTAGGAAATGTAATTATTTTTAATTCTGAGTATTTTCCTGCAGCATCCTTAGTTTCATAATAATGTAGTAAATTGTTCTTCCCTTCCGTAACATTGGGAATTGAGTTGTAGGTAGTCAAATCAAGTAATGCCGCTTCCCATAATCGTTCCTTGGATAGACGCAATGCTGGGAACAGCGTACTTTTCAATGTGGATGAATTTCCACTCAATGACACTGTATACGATGACACCTTAAAGCTGACTGACACTTTTCGCTAGAAACTCCAAACATAAATGCCCACATATTTCAGTATTGTTAGGTTGTTCTCTTTTGTAATTGTAAAAAATGTTTTTTGAGTTTCGAAAATAATGTTGAAGTTCTTTTGGCGGTGGTAGATTGCCAAAACTGTCAAAGTAGTAAACGGTTTGTCCGAGCTTTTTATAGCATACCCAATGAGTACCTGGACCATAGGTGGAATCCAAATTTACTATTCCAGTTTCATTTTTCCATATTTTAGTTGGTAATGCATCTTTCATAAAAACTCCTCGAAAGAATGGTATTTTCAAACATTTTACATAATCATTTAACTGATGATTTGTTAAGGCTTTATTTGGAATTATCAATTGATTCTTCTTATTTAGTACACACGGTATGGTCTTAGGTATAAACCTGCTCCGTTTTTTACCATTTGCCAAACAGAAGTCTTCTTTACACTTGCTTTATGAGTTCTACGACGTCCTTTTTTAATGTTTCCACCTCTTTTGGGAGTGCCTCTCTTTGCAGGTCTTCCTCTGCGACGTTTTCCACCACCTAACTTTGCTTTCGTCTTCATGGCTGTAGTTACTGCCCAAGCCGATGCTTTTTCTGCAATACTTGCGTCACTTGATTTTACTCTTTGCCAAGCTTTTTCCGCTAGAATTTTATCTGCTATTGATCTATTTGTTGAATCTTTATACTTTGAATATGCTATATCGTGTTCTTTGCAAGCTTGATCTAATTTATTAATTCCAGGATCTCCTCTTGCTAAACGTTTTGCCAACTTAGTTCCAGGTTAACAATATTGATAACCTCCGGGCAGATGTAATTCGTATGGTAAAGCGTCTATCGCTCGATTAACAACAGCACCAATTGGAATCCGTCTGAGCAGGGATAATGCAGCTGATGTTAAACCACGTCCTCTCTTGCCGCTGTCTTGACGACGACTGAGCGATACGGTCTTCATTATGCTGTTTTATGTAACCAACGTCTTCACTCTATGAAATACTTTATGATAATGAATCCTTTTTTGTATATTCCATACTTAAATATTCATAAGTTTTACTAGTATCTATCAATGATTTCATCTTTAATCCATTGGTTTCTCTGAGAATCTTCGATTTTATTGTGTTTCATCGATGTTTTAATTAAATGATTATGCATATCAATAACTACATTACGTACAAGATTCATTACATACTCTACATTAGTAGCATCTTTGTAATTTGTTTGATTATCAAGATTTGTGATACGTTTACCATTACATATATACACAGATGGATCGTTATTAGAGGTTGCTATAACTTGATTAATAATAGCAACATCATTCGGAGCTATTCCTGCTGATATGTTAGATATTCTTCTATTTTTTTCCATCATATAAGTTATTTATTTTATCTAAAACTATAGTTTGTTTCACAACAACACAATCATTATCATCTTTACCAGATTTTACATGGGTTAATCGTCTACCTCCACATATAAAGTTAACACCAGTAGCTGATAGTTGTGGCACTTGTGTTAAAATAACAGAATCATGTTCTTCCGTGCCTAAACTTATATTTGACAATCTTTTATTTTTTCCATCCCACTTGTCATTTTTTAGTTGTAGTAAGGTAAACTTTTCACTTCCTTGCATAAACTCATCACCTTTCTTTGACACTACCTGATTTTGTTTAACAAAAGCGGATGTTCCTTTCTTCAAGCTTTCATTCATTTGTCTCACGGTAGCAGCATCCGATGGAGTTGAACCATCTTTCAGATTGGACAACACTTTTCCATGACAATAACAGCATCATTATATAAAATACAATTATCTTTAATATATTTTATATTAACACCATCACTTTCTTCTTTAGGATATCCAATATCGTTTATAGTATATTTATAAAAAGAAAATCCATCCTTTTTCTTTTCTGGTATTACAGAGTGCAAATAACGCTTATTGATTGTATCTGTATCATCAGTTGGATCTGCCACATTAGTTATTTTATAATTTAAAGCATTGTACATTTTTCCACTTTTAGTCTTTTGCAACAGTAAAGCATAATCCATCGCAGATAGCAAATAGCCTTTATTAACAACATCCCCATTGTTGACTGGTTTTGCAACATTAATAACCCTGTGAGATTTTGCATCATACAATTGGTTGTTGTCAAGCTTTAAACTTGTAGATGTTTCCTCCTTCACTGTTTTTAAATTTGTTGCATCTCCATCTTCTTCTGGATCTCTAACAAACTTTAAACGTTTATTATTTATGTTATAGTCACCTTCGGGTGTTTGCGGTAATCCACTTCTTTTTCTGTTTTCTCCAACTTGCACTCCTAACGCGGAGTATCGTCCGAACTTGTCGACGCTCATGTTAGAACTGACACATTATATGCCTGCAATTCTTATATATCCGCGGACAATTATACAATTATGCCGCGATTCCTGAGCTATCCTGAGCTAGCTCTGATTCGTCAATCAGAGCTACCCATTCATTATTTAAACCTGTATGACCAGCTTCCATGGCTTCATGCAATAGTTTCATTCTATCAACCAATTTATTGATGTCGTTGTAGTAAATCACATTCGTATTGTATAGATTTTTCATCAATCCTTTACCAGATGTTGAAGTATCTCCTTTACTCTTTTTACCATGTTGTTCAAGAAGTGATAAATCCATAAGTGATAAAGATTTTCTTTTCAGTGGTTGTCTCACCGCTGGTGCAGTACGTAATGTTGGCAATTTTCGTGGAGGAAACAACTTTTTTATAACGAAGTTATATTTTGTTGCACGTGAACGATTAATCATTGCATCCTTTAAGTAGTTTCTTTTATGAGCGTTAGTATTTTGGAGAATCTCCTTAAAAACACTTAAATCTTTGGATGAATATCTTAGTGGTATGTTTTTAAAAATTAATTCATATAATCCTTTTGTTCCTTTATATCTATGTTCACCAATAATGATGTAATCGTCTTGTGTTATTTCAAGCTTCGAATCGCCAATCTTCAATTCATTCCCATCAATTCCCTCTCCGTATACGTGTGATCTACTCAAATTCGGGTTTGATTTCATGTCATGTAGCATTTTCATTATATATTTTCTTCCAAGAGGTCCATGTTGTAATATATCGCTACTCAATTGAGTTAAATTTGGAATAGATTGTTCAGCTTCAGGTATTGGCTGTTCTTCTTCCTTTTCAACAATCGGTTCTTCTTCTTCTTTTGTTTCTTCTTGCTCACTAGCACTTGTATATGAATCATCATCTTCTTCTTTTTTTAATGCTTGTACTTCTTGTTTAGAAACTGGTAGTAAAACATCTCCTTCATAACGAGGTTTACCAATAGTTTCTGATATCTGTTTTAAAGGTTCCGTAATAGGTTTAAATGTAGTCTCTAGAAATTCTTCTCTTTCACTTAAACCCATCCTCAATGCACGATTCTTCATCCTAATAGAATCACTGAGTGATTTTATTTCTTTCAATAGTTTTTCTTGATTCACCATGTTTACACTGTGAAGTTCAACTTGTAACTAGATGTAGCATCGGTAGTTCAACGCATAAATACAAATTTATCCAACCCAATACGATATCTACCATTTTTAATATCTTCTTCCTTCATAATAACGAGAAAGCTATATTTCTCATTCCATGCTTTGCCACACATCTCTTTAAATTTTTCAAATGACATATCCGCATTTACATGATCATTATATATATGCTTTAAATTTGTTTCATCTTGCTTGAAGATGATCAACATATTTGCATTGTCTCTTATAAGTTGTTTTGGAATTTTACTGTATGTTTGAGAATGTAAATGCTATCAATATTATGATGTCTTCCCATAGCAAAATAATTCCTTATTGTGTCATGATTTTCACAAGAAACATCGTCAAATATAAAAATTAAAAATGGTTTTGCTTCATTTGGTTGCATAATTGTTTCACTGGCATTAAACTTGTAAAAATTTACTTCAGGTACACTTGCAAGTACTTTATCCAATAATTGATATTTTGGTTGTTGCAATGATTTTGAAAAAATGTATATATTGTTAAAACGCAATCCTTTAGGATTAGTTATAAGGTTAAAAACAACATTAGTTTTTCCACAATTTGAAGGACCAGTTATTAGACATCTTATCGTATTTGGTAGTAATTCACCATGTTTTCCATGATTTAACTTATCATTGTCAACTGTCAATTCATCAATGTTATTGATATTAAATCGATCTTTTTGTTGTACAATCTCCATCTTGTATAAAGGTTAAACACACAATGAGCTATTAAACAACTATACTAAGTCTTTTGAAGGAATCCAAGAGTCTTCACTTTTATCAAACCCTAACCACCGGACTTTAACCATATCCTTTTTCCTTTGTAAAATCTTCTCGACAAGATATACATCACCGACTGTTGATTTCAACAATTCGTGTCCGTAAAATCCACCTTGAAGTAATTCACCCTTGTTATCCTTTAATAAATAGGTTTCAGGTATAGTTGGTTGCACTTTATAAATTGTAAATACTTCATTAGTCCAATTTGGTAGATATCTTTTACTAAATACACCTTTGTATTTGCTTATACGAACTTTATCGTTGACCTTGAACTTCTTTGGTTGCAATTTTTCCAATTTCGGTGTTGTATTATTTTTAATGCGTTGTAATACAATTTTGGCATTAGCACTATTTACCTGGATAGGTTTCATTCCAATGGTACGATGATATTTGTTGTTATACTCTTTTATAAGTTGTGGTAATATGTCATACCACACGTATGATCCTCGTTTTGAAAATTGTTTATACATCGCACCTTTTAATGTTCTATTGAATCTTTCAATTATTGAAGCTTTAACTTCAGAATTTGTAGAATAATGATTTATTTGATATTTCTTCATCAAAGCTCCAAAGTCTTTATTAAAATATTCTTTTCCATCATCGGTCTGTAGATGTTTAATTTTAAATTTATTTCTTTGTATTGTGGTTTCCATAGCTTTTGTAACACTTTTACCAGTCTTATCCTTCAATGGTAAAGCGTCAGCTATTTTAGTAAAACAGTCTATAATTGTTAAAATATATTTAAATCCTTTGTTTAATTTACTGTGCGGTATCATTTCAATGAGATCAGCTTGATAAAGATCATTCATTCCTTTAATGATTGTACTTCTTCTTGGAAATCTTCTTCTTGCTGGTTTATGTAGTTCATTTACAATCTTGTCCTTCACACTTTCCATCTTCAGATGTTGCTTGTACACCGCATGTAAAAATACTGATCCATAGAATAGTTTATTCTCATTAATATAGTTTAAATATAGGTCAAGGCCATTTCATATTAGTGTAAAAAAGAGGGAACATGGCATTGGGCTTGCCATGTCCCCTCTTCTTTACGGAAAGGAAAAAGGAAGAAGGTAGAGGACGAAGAATAGGTTTACTGGTCGATAGGGTTTAGAGAGTAGTGGCCCAATGGTAAAGTATTAATTTTATCTTCTAAAATATGGCGCTTGTCATCTTTGTAGCTTAATGCCCACTTTGTTTGTTTGACACTAAAAAGTTGATGATTATAACTTCTAATAGTGTTAAACGTTGCAGTTGTTTCAACATTTTCAAACAAACATCTTTTATAATGTTCAAACTGTACGTTCTTCTTAAGAAAAGAAGTTTTTATTCCTTTGGCCTTCTTCGTGACTTGATGTTCGTTCCTCTCATTTATGTACAGTTGAAACGAATACAGTTTGGACATTAATGCTACAATTTCCGTCATTGGCACACCATTCGTTTCATCTTTAAATTTTCCCAATACTTTCTTGTTTCTGTCATAGTCGTAATTTTTATGATCCTTAGGATAATCGGAAAAGTCGAAATCATCTTTATATATAAAGGTGCGTAGATCTTCATACATGTCATTTGTTTTAATCCAGTAAATTAGTGCATCCGTATCCATATATGCAATACCAATGTTCTCTCTTCCATAATAGTTAACCATCTTCTTATAATGAAACTCGTACATATGTGTTTTTGAAATATCCAAGATTGACATTCCAAGATACAAAGGACGATCCATTTCAACTGACTTCTTGTTCATGGAAATAACAACTAGATTTTCATTAATAATTACAGATGAACCAAAGTTTGGTTGTTGCACCAATTTCTGTAATTTTACTGGATCAGTTACCAATTTGATATCCTTATGTTTCCTTTTGTTTTCCAAAGTCTTGCCAAATATTGCGTTATTCATTAATTTGAAAAAATCTTTTTGAAAACTTGATGTAGCGGTGGCTCTTCTTCTTGTGTTGTTGTCGATGTAAGGTTTTAACCAACAAGATTGAGAAAATTGTAGTACTTGATTAATTTTTGTAATTCTTAATCCTAAGTCTAAAGCTCGTTGTATCATCCAGTAGTGTCCAACATATCTAGACTTGTCGGTTAAAGTCATCATTAATTTCGGCCATCTTCCAGTAGGGGAAATTTCAGTCTTTGGAAGAAGTGGTAAATCGTAATGATGATCGTGAAGATGTTCAGGATATTCAAAATCAACATCAAAAATGTAACCAGTTTCACCATGCTTTGGTAAATCCATAATGTTTCCAATCGATTCTGGATCTATCCATTTAAAATTATCATATGGAAGGGGATTTGACATTGCCCATCCGTATAAGTTATTTGCATCGAAATAACCTAGGAATGTTGTTGGTTTTGATGCATCATAATCGGGCAGATACTTGTTATTGGCCTTAACATGTCTGGTTACACTTTGCGTCAATCCCCCTCGAACTCCTGATTCTAACATCAAAACCATATCTATATCAGTAAGAAGTTGTAATTTACAATTTGTTTCTTTCAACATGGCTTGCCATGCTAGTCCAGGTGAAGTGTATGAATGAAGAGGGTCCAATCCATATGCTGCAAAACATGTATTTCTAAATTCTTCCATTATATCACATAGTAAAGTTACATCTAATTTAACATAAAAATCTGAATATTCTCCCAATGTTGTAAATCCTAATTCATTCCATACTTTACATGCATGATCATAATCCTCTTCAGATATGTCCATGTCGTATAGTTTACTTTTGAATTCTTCTTTTGGCGGAAGTGATGTTTCATTAAATTTTTCTAAACTGTCTATATAATCATATGGGAAAACACCTTTCCGAAGTACAAGATCCAGTTTGTCGTTACTTACAATCTTCTTTGTTTCAATAAAATCTTGTTTCCTTAAATTTTCAGAAAGTTTAGACAAACTTGACGGCATAAATCGGTAGGAGTCTAAGAATCTTAATTTAACATTTCCAACTGTTTTAGAGAAACTTATAAATTTTTCTAAAGTTTCAGCCAACACATCTATTGAACCATTGTCTCTTCCTAATTCAGGTATTATAAAATGAGCATCATACCCACTGAGGTTATGCAGAACCACAGGAATAAATAGTGGTAAACGATAGCTCAAATTGCATTTATTACAAGCAGCACCCCTGTAATAACCTGTAAGGTGGTCATGATCTTTAACTTTATAATTGTCAATGGTAAATTCATTTTTACATAAGAAACAGTGAGTTGCATTTTCATGTTGAATTTCTTCTTCTTCCTCCATCGGTTTCATTGGTACGATATTCGTATATAATCTTTGTACATTTTCAGCTATTAAATATAAATGGTCAAGAAATATTGTTTCCACATTTTCACCACGATATACTAGAGGTTCTGAAGTTAATCCATATTGGTTTAAATGTTCTTCTGATAATGTTGATTTAACCATTAAACAAAAACTATTTGGTTTGTGTATTTGATATTTGACACTTTTTCTAGCTTCACAATTTTCATCTTCTATAGGAATTAGTGTTGATTCAAAGTCCGCATATACAACTATAGGGATACGGTATTGATGATGAACCTTTTGAAATGTAACAAATGCTCTGTTTTCCGAAGGTAAATTAATCTTTGCTTCATAATTATTGTTACATAGCCTTTTGTGCTCTTGTAACCATTCTCTTCCTTGTCTTCCTTCTCGTTGAAAATTAAAACATCTCTTGCAAATTATCTTTCTGTGTCGATCTTTAGAAAGTTGCTTGTTAACAAGAGAGTCGAATTTTTTTATGTACACATAGTGAGACACATCTCCTCGCGTTAGTAGTAGTAAATCCGTATGATCTGGTAGCTCTTCTTTTACAACACGTAAAGGATACACTTTGTTTGAACTATCTAATGCAAAAACATTGATAGATGTACCAGGATTTTTCTTCTCCAATTTTGATATATCTTTCAGTGATACAGGGTAAGTAATTCCTTGAAAATTGTACCTATGTCTTTGATTTTCATAGTGTTGGTTAGGTTTATCAAAATTATTTGGTACAAACTTAGATGTCATTGCATATCTAAAACATTCATTATCTTGATTTTTCACATTAATACATGATCTTGTATCCTTAATTCTTTTGGGCAAAGGAATGTAACTAGATCCCATTAGTCTATATCCATGTTTGTGAACTCTTATATCTAATACTTCAATACTTGTAAGACTCCATCCGGATCCTCTTCCTTCGTGTTCCTGAATTTTGGTTAATATTTCTTCTATACAGTTTTCAACTATTGAATCAATGTCTGAACTTTCCATAATGGTTCGGTTTTTTGTTATGAATCCTCTTGGTGATAATTCTTCTTGTACATTTATAAACATAGCTTCTAGTAGTAAACCAAATTTAAGAAAGTTTAATCTTTTCAATTCTTTTTTTAAAGTTTTACTTATGATTGGTTTTGCTTCTCTAATAAATTCTTCTAGCTTCAAGTTTTCATTTTGAATCTTATGATGCATTACTACTTTACCAGGTAATGCAAATACTTGTAGATTCGGTAAAGTAGTTGAAGATGTTGCTGTTATTTCATCTTGTTCATCTTGTTCATCTTGTTGTTCTTGTTCTTCTTGTTGTTCTTGTTCTTGTTCTTGTTCTTGTTGTTCTTGTTTTTCTTGTTTTTCTTCTGGGTTGTTGTGAATTAGTTCTTTATGACAGTCTAATAGAATTTCATCGTGAAACGATTCCGAACATTTATCGCAACTATACATGTTGAGATGTTTACTCTTCGAAATTTCGCCAAGAAATGAAATGGGCTCTCATGTTCCTCCTTTTATAACGGTTCCCCCACCACTATTTCATCTTCTTCACTATCCAAGGAAATCAAACGTTTTGAACAAAAATATTAACCTTCTACAAACTAATTGTTCATTCGTGTTCTTTATTCCCATTGGAGTTTTAGTATATACTTCTTTATATTCGAGCTTTAACGAACTTTCCCCCACCCAACTAATTCTAGTTACTTTTAGGTAGAAATGGCTAGAGCACAGACACTTGGTTAAACTAAATTTGTGCATAAATTAACTAGAGTTGAACTAAAAATTCGCATAAATTAAAAGTTAGTTCAAAACTAAAATTCGACAGTATTAAAAAAAACTCTAACAGTTGAACAAAAATAAACGTTAGTTCAAAACTGAAATTCAACAGTGTTAACCAAATTCTAACAGTCGAACAAATAGGTCAAGGTAATCCAATTTAACGCGAGAACGAGGAATAGAGCACTAAGTGGCATGTTAGTCCATTACCACAAAGTGATCTATTCCTCGCTCTCTATTCTACATCTACTTTTTTGGGTTTACTTATTTATATTAAAATGTTCAAATTTTACTATGTAGAATGTCCATTCTTGCTCTTCAACGCTTTGATTGTTTTTAGCAATTGTAACAAATATTCGTTAGTTTTCACCAAAGTCTTTATTTTGCTACATCCAATTTCAATAGAAGGTATTATAAGTTGTAATTTTATAAGTTCGATCTTTTCTTTCTTGTGAATTTCTCTCTTTATTATGTTGTTCCTTATTTTTGCTGAAGATTTAAACTCCATGTTGTTTCTGCTAAAGCCACAATAATAAAAGTCTCTTCAAACAACCTGCATTTATACACATTCCCCCACCATTTTATAATCCCCACTCCTTTCCCCCTTCTTTATAGGATTTAAAAGGAATAGGGTGTAGGGTGGGGGAAGGGTAATTTTGTTATTACACTAGTTGTGCAAGAAAATAGCCGCCAGTGTCCACACCTTGTTCATAGCACTCCATCATAGATTGTGCCCACTGCAACATGCGGTCTCTGTCATTTGGTGTGACAAGGAAAGAATGACTATCACCATACAATATAAAAGAGTCAATTCGTACATAACATCCTGAGTCCAACCATTTATTAGCTTCAGCCATAAACTTTTCTATTGTATCAAATGGAAATTGTGGATCAATTGCTATGACTTTACGTTCTTCACTAAGTTCAACAGTATAATCATCATCGTCCTCATCATCTTCACTTTTACTGTTGTTACTTAAAGTGTCTTCAGATTGTTCAAAAACATCAGAAATTTCGGAAGAATTGAAATTTTCATTCAGATGAGGAGGCATTTTGAAGCAAGAAATATTGTAAACAGGAGAGACGAAACGACAAGAGCGGCGTGTAGAAGAAAAATGAAGGAGTGACCAACGCTTGCTCCGCTTTTATAATAGTATGCAAATGAGGGGTAGGAGCTGACCGTGACTAGTCATCGACCCAAAGGAGTGGGGGGAAGTACTTTTCTTACTACTCGGATGGAAGTAGGTTAGTAGGTCACAAGACTTAGAGTGTTAAAAAATAATGGGGGAGAAACACAACGCTATAACGCATTGTGTTTCTCCCCCATTATTTTTTAAGCAACAATTTGGAAAAAAACTATGTGAATTTACTTTCTACGCCCCCACCTTGTAATACCATCCACTTTGTGTCTGAGGAGACAGTCTTTAGAGTCTAACTCATCAACGGATTTCTCTTTGCGCAAGGATTCAATTACTTTAATATTATATTTTTCGCCGTTACAACTTGCCAAAATGTGTTCGTTGTCAATAACACTTTCAAAAAAATAAACACAACCTCTCTTAAGCCTATTTCCTTTCACACCAATAATTTTGGATTGGTATTCAATAGTGGGGGTTTCTGTCAGTTGTGGTTCAGAAAGGTGTTTCACGACATGTACACGGCAAAAACTTTCGTTTTTAACACATTTCCTCCCACAAGCTGATCCTTTCTTAATTCCCTTAGTGAGCACTTCAGGGCAAGTAGTGGGACGGCTAAATGCCCTACGACGCTCTTCTTGTAATAATTGAAATTGCTCTGAAGGAGCAGGCTTAGGAGCAGGTTTGGGAGTAGGCTTAGTGGATTTAGTTTTATGATAGGTGTGGTCTTCAGGCATAGTAAGTGGTGGGGTAGGAAGCAATGGTGACAGTGGAATGACAGGTGTACTAAGACAACGAAGCAAAGTTTCAAATGAAGGGGTATTAGAACGGGGAGCTGGCTTCTGTAGTGGCGGCATGATGGTTGATGGTGGTGTGGAGTCGTTTGAAAGCGAAGTAGAAGGTGAAGGCGGTGAAAAAATGCTTCGAAGTTTAGAAGTCTTGGTAGGCGGAAGAATAGTGCCAGAAGTTGAAGGTTGGGATCAAAGTTGCTTCTTGTACCAGTCAGGAGGATTTTTTCAGACGAAAAGTTTTCTTAGGTGGAGTAACAACCGTAGTAGAAGTTGAAGTAGAAGTTGAAGTAGAAGTTGAAGTAGAAGTTGTAGTTGGCAGAGATAACATGGTTGTGGCTCCAAGTTCGCAGCGTAACGTCTGGAATCAGAATGAAATGTTAGCCGCAGTCGGTGCGTCTTTTATAACAATATGCAAATGAGAGGGGTAGCAGCTGGCCGAGACTGATTATTGACCTGGGAGGTGGGGGAAAAGGGGAAAGAGAAGGTATTTATTTCAAATAATTCGCATAACTTTTGACTAAAATAAGATAACCAAGTTCTTCTTTTACCAAAATGTTTGTCTTACATAGACCTTTTCAATGATGTATCGCTTGTCCAAATCCGTCAATCCGTTATCAAGTTATATCCATTTTAATTTTTCAGGTCATGACCGGTCATTCACCCGGAGTAGTGGGGGAAGGAGTGGGGGAAGGGGGGGAGGGGGGGGAGGGGGGATCGACTCCATTGTTTCGGCGGGGGGGAGGGGGGGGGAGGGGGGGGGGTCATTGACCTTTTAAAAAGTAGGTCAAGTAAGAACAGTAATACTGTTCCCACCACCCTGTTTGCCTAACGGGTTCCCACTCCCAACCCACTAGTTACGTTCTGCAAGGGAGGCCCTGGTCCGTCCGCAACGTCCCTGTCCGCATCAAAGCGTAACGCTAAATAGGGAAACTGGAACAGCTAATGCAGAAACGCAACTCTAACCCCACCCAAACTAATCCCACCCATCATATTCCTAAACAAAATGCAAAAACATAGTCCGCTTACCTACAATTTGCGGATGTCCCACCCCTTCTAAGTGAAGTTCAACTGAACTTCTGAATTTACAGTTAATCTACCCCCTAACATCTAGCTGTAAGGCAAAACAACATTAATTATTAGTACCAACACTTAAAACTAACAACACATCATTATTAAAAACCAAATAATTCAACACAACCAAATACCTTCGTTATTCTTAAATTTAATACACCTTAATGCTAAAAACCTCTTAAAAATTAATACACCTTAATGCTAAAAACCTCTTAAAAATTAATACACCTTAATGCTAAACCAAACTTAAAACTAACATCGCAATGCGCAATTTATTTCTTAAATTAAATACAACGAAACACACACATACCACATTGCATTAAAAAACGCAACGTAGTATAAGAAGTTCAAATATATATAGGCCTACTATATATTTGAAACCTCTTGCTGAGTCGCCAACAACCTTTCGCTATGAAAGTTTGTTGACGACTGACGCTAAGATCAGGCTCGTATTGCTCCTCGGATTCTCGAGTAGTGGGGGAAGTTGTTTCACTCCAGTACAGTGTTCAATCCAGTCCAGTTCGCAGCCGTGTAAAAGGAAGGCAAAGGAGTGGGGAGCAGCGCATGCGCAACAACACAAAACCAAGGTTTGAGGTTAGAATTATCCATGTGCAGTAGCGCTAAAGTGAGTAATACAGGACTAGGCGCATGCGCATAGCATAGACTGATTCCGATCCGGAGAACTCGTTGCATGCGCAGCAGGTTTGAGGTTAGAATTATCCATGGCAGCTGCCATGTTTAGTCTGGTTTCACCACATAGTCAGCAACCGGTAGTGACCGGTCATTGGCCTAGAAGGAGTAGGGAAAGGTGGTGACCGGCCATTGACCCGGAGGAGTGGGGGAAGGAGTGGGGGAAGGGGGGGGCTCCATTTTTTCGGGGGGGGCTCCATTTTTTCGGGGGGGGAGGGGGGGGGGGTCATTGACCTTTCCGGTCATTGCCCCAAATACCCCTACTACTCAGGTGAAAGTCGGTCATCAGCAGCAGCTGCCTGGAGTAATTGCTATAAAAACCAGGTAGTTGGCTCGGGCATCTGCCCAGGGAAGTGGGCCGCTGCTAGGCTATAAAACTAGACTGCTCATTTGCGCCGCGACCATTAACTTACTGGCTTTCATGTTGATTGCATCGTTATAGCTACAACATTATTTACTTTCATTTACTTCTAACCTTACCACATAGTGTTTCATTACTACATATTGTTTAATTAATTCTAACCTATAACTCTATTTTGTTAGTACATGACATTCTGTTTCATTTATCTCTTTATAAATACATATTTTATTTCTCAGTCTTCTTTTGACTTTAACATATAACACACCTCCTGTAATGGTTGCGCAGAGTTTAAAATTGAAACTGTTGCGAACACAACACATATTACAAAATAATTCTAAACTTTCAGTTTCAAAGTCTAAAACTAATTTAAGTAAAGTAAGAAAGCGGTACAGTTTTAACCCATTATACTCTTCAACAACTTCGCGGGTTAATGTTGAAGATAGTATTATTCATGACATCTTGCATTATATGTTACACTTCAACAATTTTGAACTTGTTACACCTATCGACTGTGTTCAACAAGTTTTTTTATTTTACCCCCACTATTCCTTATATAAGTGCTCTCACCACAATTCCTACTTTATACTCCTCTATTCTCTACAGCTGAGCTAAGATTTGAGGTTAGAATAATTCTAACCTCAAATCTTAGCTCAGTGATTTGAATATAGTTGATTAGGTATAGTGTGAAGCTGGCGCCAGCTGCCACGTCACGTGGCTCGGGGGGCACGTGGCCGATTTTAAAAGTGGCCAAATCCCACTACTAACTTTAACAAAATGACTGTTATTTCGCTCCACATATAACCTTGAACACTATTAATGTGTTAAGGGGGTCACGGATGCCTATGTTACACCATGTTAACAAAAGTGCACATTTCTCAGGACTCACAAAAGATAGACTTAATTCTTTTTTATTTTAAGATCAGTTTATTGTGAATATTCTAACACAAGTTTTTTTAGATATACTTTTTTGAAATTTTTTTTTATATTTACAAAAATGTGTTTAGGACAATTTGTTAATCATAATTTTAAAATGATCTAGATGTAATTAGGCTAAATTCCCGTGTTAAAACATAGAGATATCGATGTGATATCGTTAAGCTCAGCAATGATTTTAACGAATACTACGCTTCTGTCGGGTCTCAGCTCGCTGAGGCGCTGCAGCCAGGCGGACCGACGGAGGTCGATGACGCCGCCCATGCTGTGGATTCCGTTTTCTCGCTGCGGCCTGTCTCCCATCTTGAACTTCTTGAAATTGTTAGATCAATGAAGGGAAATTCCGCACCAGGATGGGACGCAATACCCACTAAATTGATTAAGAACAACATCGACTACTTAATTGAACCACTTCTATATATTATAAATCTAAGTATACGGTCCGGAAAATTTCCAGATACTTTCAAAATAGCCAAAGTCATACCAATCTACAAATCTGGACCAAAGAACCAAATCTCTAACTTCAGACCTATCTCTTTACTTTGTTCAGTTTCTAAAATTCTCGAAAAATGTGTTAAAATTCAACTAGGCAAATATCTTGAAATCGAAAAAGTGGTTTCTGACGCACAATTCGGATTTAGACAAAATAAAAGTACGTCTAATGCTTTGTTTGAAATCACAAAATTCATAGCGCAATCGATTGTTTCAAAAAAACGTGTGTTAATAACTTTTCTTGACTTAGCAAAAGCTTTTGATTCAATTGACAGGAAAAAATTGATTTCCAAATTGCGGTTTTCCGGTGTAGACAACCAATCTATCAACTGGTTTGACAGCTATTTAAAGGAACGTTATCAACTTGTATCAATCAATGGCATGGAAAGTGGCAAAACAAACATTGATTACGGGGTCGTACAGGGTAGCAATCTTGGACCTTTGTTGTTTTTAATCTATATAAATAATTTATCCAAACTGAACGTAGGTGGAAAATTGTTACTCTTTGCGGATGACACGGCCGTGGTCTCCACCGGCTGCACGTGGGATGAGGTATACGCTCAGGCTTCTTCCGACCTGATAAGGATCAAGCGCTGGCTGGATCAAAATACTCTCACTCTAAATATTAAGAAAACAAAATGCTTACCAATTTTCTTTAAAAGTGAAAGTGATCCAAGCCCTAGGCAGCTGGTACTTCACTCCTGCGGTGACCCGCGGTCAGTCACCTGTAGTTGCGACACTGTTGAACGTGTGGAACAATATAAATATCTAGGTGTCATTATCGATTACAAATTAAGTTGGATTCCACACGTTCAGTATGTGAAGCGCGGGATCAGAAAACTTCTATATGCCTTTTCCCAGCTTGGCCGGGTGCTGACCGTGGAGCAGTGCAGGACTGTTTATTTCGCCTACGTGCAGTCGGTGCTGCAATACGGTATCCTGGCATGGGGTGGTGTCTCGTCCAACGTGCTAGAGTCGCTGGCAGTGACGCAGCGAACGTTGATCAAAACAATTCTCAACAAACCACATCAATATCCAACCAATCAACTTTTTTCCGATTTTCATGTTTTTACTATCAGACAACTTTATGTCAAAACCCTTTTAATTTTTATAAAAAATAATAAGTCACATATTTTTACACAACTTGAGCATAACTACCCAACTAGACACAGACTGAATTTCGGATTTTATTTCCCAAAACTAACAACGAAGGCTGTATGCACTAATCCATTTTATCAAGCACACATCCTGTATCGCAACCTCCCTACCAAAATCATCGATGCTGAGGGGAGCAGTGTCGCGGTATTCAAAAGAAGAATCTGTGAGTGGCTTCAGGAAATAGGGCGGGATGCGGTTGAGGGTCTGATCCTGTCGCCTTATGTCTGACGGCCGATCCGTGGTCCTCCCTTGGGGCTGTTGAGTTATCACTTTTTACTTTTTACTGTCTCCGTATTTAAGATTCGTTTGGATTCACCTTAGATATGTCACATCTCTTATAATTTATTTTTAATGTAAATCTGTCTCAGCAACACATGAATATAGTTTTACTCATATTGTTCACTTTTCTCTTAAGCAAAATTAATTTTGTAAATTCAGTTTATAACTGTCTATAACTGCTCAATTTTTATTGTTTAGTTTTGTTAATTATGTTCGTTAGATTCAAGCGATTTTTTTTTCTTTACAATAGGTAGATATAATTAAGCATGCTAGTTCGGAACTCTTTCCCTGCACACGGATCAGCAGTCTTTGCAGGGAAATAATAATTCCATATAATGTATTATTTGTGCTATTGTATCTATATGTTGATATGGAATAAAGAATTTTGAATTTGAATTTGAATTTGAGAAAAGTCCTACCATTAAAACTAAAAATAATTTACATTTCTATCTTTTGTGGTTCCTGAGAAAAATGCAAAAAACAATAAAAAATTTCTGTTTCCGGGGAAACGCTCTATAATTAAAAATCAAATACAGATATCGGGGAATTTTATTCTTACTTGTCGCATTGAATTTAGGTCTATACTAGTAAACGTGATGCTCGAAATCGAGCAATTTATTTTAATACAATACAAATGTTACTTTTATTTCTAAATCATTGACGTCCGACCAATCCAATATTGTGAATATCTGCAATCACCAAAACTACATGTATTTACAGCTGATTATTAACATATGTTTAAAATGCTTTATTCAATCCTAATGTTATTTAAATGGGAAATTTTGAGATTTCAAGGGTGGATAGCGCCTTTAATTTCCATAAGATTCTCATCAGTTTTTGCCGGAAACAACTACAGACCAAGCCCTATCCAACGACACCAAAAACTTGAAAATCTGTTGAAAATTGTAGGAGGAGTTATCAAGACAAAAAAACCCTTAGCGTATTAAATAAGTACTAGTTGTTGCCCGTCGATACTCGACGGATATAGTCCATTAGTGGTAAACGAAACGCTATAATAGTGCAAACATGTAAGGTAGTCTATAAAATGTACTTCTTTGAACTGCCTTACCAAGAACAATAATATATTTTACAGAAAATACTACGATTTTAGTTGGAGCGTCGGAAAAGTAGGCCTATTCCTTAAAACCAAAAATGTTACATCCTTGTACTTACAGGCCCTACTCTTTAGTATTTTATAAACATGTCAATTTGATTGTTTAGGTAGGCGCAAACTTAATTAGCCTAAGGAAACCGATCTATTAGGTTCAACAACATCAGAAATAAGTAGAACAATATCCACTTGTAGGTCTATTGGATAAATTGTTCTTAACTGTTTTTTTTTTTTTTTTTTCAAGAATTAGGAAAGGCCTAGAGTGTTGTAACTTATTATGATGGTTGGCTTTAACAAATGTTGGTGTATTAGGGTATAGAACGTAGAGAAACCATTTATAACCACTTTCATATCGCAATATTTATGCTGTAGTGTGAAAGTTTCAATAACTATCCAAATTTAAAGAATACAAATTTATTTCACAGAAAATTACATAATTTTAGTTGGAGAGTCTGTCAAAGTAGGCCTATAGGCATATTCCTTAAAAACAATAATGCTGCACCCTTACTATGTAACACAGACACTCTTTAGTATTTTGTAAACATAAAAAATCGATTGTTTACTTAGGCCTAAACCTTAGTAGCCTAATAAAAGCGTTATATTAGTTAAAACATCAAAAAATAAGCAAGCCTAAACTATCAGTTTGTAAACTTGTTAGTTTAATAAATAAGTTTTTTGAGAGTTTGAACAGGCCTATAAATATTTTAATTAATCTATTTTGCTTAAAATAAATATCGGTACCATCAGTAAAACATTTATCAGTGACGCCGTTATTGGACACATTACAAAAAGAATGTTTGTGATGATCGGTCTGGAACCCGGGCCGTTAGATGTAGAGTAAGTCACGCTACCGACAGCGCCACAAATACTAACGTTAAGTGAAGTAAATGTAAAGCATTACAACGTTGCAAACGACAAATTGATTGCACGAAGAATTTCCGATACATCAGTTTCTTTTAATACAAATGTGAGCAATTTATTTAAACTAAACCTTTATTATTTAGTCTTAATTTTAAAGCAATCAGCTATTTTACATAATTAAGCAACTTTATTTCCATTTAAAGATTAATACATCATAATAATTGTAAGCGTTTTTAGGTACTGACCATAATAAGCCAAATCCTTCATGAACTTTTGTTCATCCACTCTGTATTTAGACAAAATACCTCGTGTGTTTACAATCAGCTGATTGAAATCGTGTAAAATAAGTAAATTGTTAAGGTTTGAAAATGTTGACATTTTTAATTTAAGGGAGTACGATAACGTTAATTATATGATTAAGCAACTTTCTTTTCATAAATGACAATACATCATAATAATTGTAAATGTTTTAGGTACTGGCCATAATAAACCAAATCCTTCATGAGCTTTTGCTCATCCACTGTATTTAGACTAAATAACTCGTGTGTTTACAATCAGCTGAATGAAATCGTGTAAAATAAATAAATTGTAAAGGTTTGAAAATGTCGATATTTTTAATTTAAGGAAGTAAGATAACGTTAAAGTAAATAAAATCTGCTAATATACAAAGGTTTACGTTTTATTTGGTACAAACTGCGTGTAAATTGGTCCATTGGAAGTCTCAGACGAACTGTCCAAAGGATTGGAAATGTTGGCTTTTTCCCCCATGTTAAATATCCAAAAGAAAAGTTTATTTTTAATTTTTAACCGATTTAACGTAAATATTTTTGAAATACGAATAAAACCTGCTAATATAGAACCGAAAACTTTTATTTTGGTACAACCCGCATGTAAATTGGTCCATTGGAAGTCTCAGACGAACTGTCCAAAGGATTGGAAATGTTGGCTTTTTTTCCCCATGTTAAATCTCCATAAGAAAAGTTTATTTTTAATTTTTGACCGATTTAACGTAAATATTTTTGAAATACGAATAAAACCTGATAATATAGAACCGAAAACGTTTATTTTGGTGCAACCCGCATGTAAATCGGTCCAGTAGAAGTCTCAGACGAACTGTCCAAAGGATTGAAAATGTTGGCTTTTTCCCCCATGTTAAATCTCCATAAGAAAAGTTTATTTTTCATTTTTGACAGATTTAACGTAAATATTTTTGAAATACAAATAAAACCTGCTAATATAGAACCGAAAACGTTTATTTTGGTACAACCCGCATGTAAATCGGTCCAGTAGAAGTCTCAGACAAACTGTCCAAAGGATTGAAAATGTTGGCTTTTTTCCCCATGTTAAATCTCCATAAGAAAAGTTTATTTTCCATTTTTGACAGATTTAACGTATATGTTTTTGAAATACAAATAAAACCTGCTAATATAGAACCGAAAACGTTTATTTTGGTACAACCCGCATGTAAATCGGTCCAGTAGAAGTCACAGACGAAGTGTCCAAAGGTTTTTTAACTTTGTGTTTTAAATATATAGATAGATATATAATATCATATGGCTCATTTAGCCATGTACCACGTGTTAAGTATAATCAATTCTGCATTGCAAAGCACCTATGTCAGTATATGCACAAAAAAACCCTCACAAATCCACTACTATGTTGTTAGAAGTAGATTGGTGAATATGGCCTAATACTGTCATTATATGAAGGTTTTCCACTAGAACTTAACATACCAAATAGTCACAAATGGATAGCTAATAAAAAGACATATAAAACAAAATAAATCTTAATATATTTCTTGTTTCAGTGTACTGGATGGAATAAAAGGAAAGTACATTGTAAAATGAGAGTATGGTTCAATACAATGAAAAAAAAAAAAAAAACAACAAATACTTAGAGACCGAAATAATTGATAACACAAGTATAAGATCAATGATTATTGATAGACAACTGGGTTAAGGAATATTATAAGTGTAGTAATGTACAATGAAAATTGGGGTCACCAATAAAAGAGGCACCCTTATAAGAACCGTACTTCAACCTAGTACAAAATTATCGTTACCACCTGAACACAATGCGGTCAAATTTAGCAACAAGTTATATAAAACTAGCAAATGTCACGATTCACTGACTAGAATCAACAACCTGGAATACCCTCACTGCAAGTGACAACTTAAAACGTGTCTGGTGAACTTCAGATTTATTAGTAAACTCCCGAATATCAACGTAACTGATAATTACTTGCAACAACACAATCAAAGCGGAATAAGCTGAATTGATCTCCAGATGTGTAGTTAGGTGGAAAATAGCATTGACATGGTGCCAAGTTGATAGCAATAGCATTGACTATGCACACTAACGTGAACAGACCTCTCATCCAATGCATTTAGTTTGAGGCAAAAATTTAGAAGTTTGGTGGACGCCGCACCAGAGTAGCTGCCATCGATGTTGTTATTATTCAGCTGAATTTAAAATGCTGCCAAAACATTTTACCAAAACATAAACATAACTCTAAGTTATAAAATGTTTCATCCTTGTTTTAGAAGAGTGGTAGGGAATACTGATTTATCTATCATATGTTATGTGTACTTCGATGGAGGCCACATGAGATCGCACCACCGTCAATATGCTTCACACACGCCTATGCTATGAGAAGTCTACTCACGTAGTGTACATAGTCAATGGCAATAAAGATAGAGCAGCAGGATCAAGATTCCAAATTACCACATTAGACGATCGGGAGTTTACAAAATGTTTAAAAAAAAAGTATTTTTCTTATCTAACCTTGGTTACACCTTATGTTAACTGTACGGTGCACCTTAATGGGAGTGCAGTGGACAAGTTATTTTCCTGTAGACCGTTGTTACCACAAACAAACATTTGAACATGTTAACCTTAAATAAAATATTGAGTGACAATAGGTAGGCCTACGGTGGACTCTCTTTTATCTGGCATTTCTGGGACCAGGGCCATTCCGAAAATGGATTTTGCCAACTAATTGAAAGCCTTTAGTTTTGAAAGGAAATACTAACCAAACCACTTTTTTTACTGGTCGTCATTATAACAGTGCTGTGTGAGTGGCGGACGAACTGAGAATCACTGACAAAGAAAATGGCATGTAGGAGTACATTGTTCCGTATGTAAACTTAAATTGAAACCCCAAAAAATAGTACAACTGTCAAGATTATGCGATTCAAAATTTATACATCTACATTTATTATTTTATTTTATTTTTTACAGCTGAAAAAATTCTTTACAAATTTTTTACTCAATTTCCTTGTGTAATGTTTTTATTATAAATTTTACATGGTACTAATTGTCACTCAATAAAATCTTCCCTTTGGAATACAAAATCAAAAACATTCCCATGATAGCAAACCTATTTTACACACATTAGGAAAATGAAAAAAAATCAATGGATAAAAGTTTTTGAATGTCCAAGTAATTATAAAATTAAAAAAACAAATAAAGACCATGTCCATATATGAAACATAGATTATGAAAATAGATAAAAAAATTACAAAACATAAACCATTTACATAGAGACTGTTCAGCAAAAAGTATACAGATTTAGATTTAACTTGTTCAAATAACTCAAAATAAGTAATTATAAACTATATGAACTGTCAACATCAAAACTTAATACTACGAATATTAAAATGTCGCTGAAAAAAATTTGTTGTCCATTTAGATAAGGCTTGAGTTGCTATAGTATCTGGTTTCAGTACCATTAAATAAATGAATTCATTGATAATGAAAGACTTTACAATAAGGTCAAGAAGTGTGGTAGAACTAATTCCGTCTTTAATTTAGATGCACTAGCAGAGAATCCACCACGTTGGTGCGTTTCTTAAGCAGACTTCTATGAGTAGTTTATATGTTTTAGTGTGTTTAAGAGAGCAAGTTCCAATGCTAGCGTCAACTTTAAAGTAATCTTTTGCTTTAGCTAACAGTTAAAATTTACAAGACCATAACTTGTTTGACACAGAAGACTCCCTCTTAACCGGTCATCTCAGAAAAACAACGAACACCGCACAATCGAGTTCACTTTGGTTGTTCACTGAACAAATATGAAATCATGTGAAATTGATTTACAGTAGAGTCCCACTGACGGGACCAGACTTTGTTCGGTTTAGTAAATTTTCGTAATAGGCAGCTTTCATAAATAATGAAAGATATTGATTTGTTTGATCCAGCCATCTACCCAAACGGGGCTCATGATACCATTACTCAATGATTGCGGAAAAGTGAAAATAATCAAGTCTAATAATAGTAATTTCCATGTAATATCGAAGGTCGGAGTTTCCTCCGTTTGTAAGTATCGGAAAAAATCAGTAGTTGTGTATTTGGATAAGAAGGATTTTTGGAGTAGCATGATTCGGAATATTGGGATTCTAATATCGGGAAAGCCGGATAAAAAAGAAAATTTCCGGCAAAACAACCCTGACTAAAGCGATAGGTACTTCCAAATCGATGGTTAAAAGTAATTTATTTCTTAGACATGGTAGGTCAGTTGAAGCACAGGCCGGTTAAAAGGCAGCTATTAAATAGAGAGTCAACTGAATTAGAAAAAAATTTAATACAATCCGCTGATGGAATAAAGCAAAAATATTATTCTTGTACTCCAAAACAAGCACTGTTTGCACAGACAAAAAATTGTTTATATGGGATTTTGTTTGTATATGGAGTTTTTGGCTATGAGAAATCGATTGTAGCTGGTTCTATGAGTGGGAAAATCTGTTTCTTGTCCTACAACCCTTTTAAGTGCACTGATTATCTTTATAGACATTTTTTGTGGCTACTAAATTGAAAAAAATCAGCTGTTAACCGTAGAAGTAAAAAGCAATGTTTTACATTTTCCACCTGTGTTTATACCACAGTGCAGCACCCTCTTGCCTGGCGAGAGGGTGAAACGAATAAGGTTGTCATGTGGGCGAGTGACACAAGATCGTCTAACAAGTTTAGTGAGCAAAAGTTTGGTCTTTCCACTACTGATTGTTTACAACTTTTGAAAACATAAAAACATCTAAAAAATAATAATCCTAAAAAATAAAATGCTAAAATATTGACAATTTCTCTCAAATAATGTCCAGTTTGACTTCAATTCACTCTAATTTTCTGGGATGTTTAAACGAAAACACATTTTAAAATATCCTCTAAAACTGTAGCTCTCATCTTCCTGACTGAATTTAATGAAAACATACATATTTATAGTCTATAACGTACTAAACATACAAGTTCAATAGCTACGGAAAAACTTTATAAGAATTTAGTGCAAAACTAATTCCAAAATTACAAATCTATAAGAAGAGGTATAAAATACAAACTTTTGTGTACATTAACATTACTGAAGGTGTAAAAAAGTACTGAATACAATTCTAGCAACAAAATCACATGTCATCTATTAATTGTTGCTCCTATACAGTTCTCTACAGTTTGCTTATGCAATATTATCTATATTTATACCCACTTTGTTTACACTGATTTATTCCTATGTAAAATTAAAAACTTACTTTGTTATGTATGGGTAATCGAACATTATTCTAGACACAAAACTCTAATCTATATCAAATATAATCTAAATCTACATAACGTAATTGAATAACAAAAATAATATATTCAGTTGTAGGCAGGATAATAATATACCTATGTTTTATTTGTAGCTTTGATAAATTCGACATTTAAAAAATCAATAACTCTTTATCAGCTAGGCACAATAATATAACCTGAAGACTGAAATGATTTAATAAAGCTTTGTACTTATTTTAAATTAAAAACTGTGTTGACGATAGGCTTGATTTTTATAAACAACTTTTTCTAGAACAAGGCATGACACATAATAGAGAAAACTAAACTTAATGAATATTTGTTTAAAAAATACAGTTCTAGGGCAGAAGACAAAATTTTTGAATCTACCTCGGATGGTTCGGCCGCCGGATAATCCGGCCGCGGTATTCCGGAAATGAAATATTCAGCCCCGGACGTTTCCCACGGAAAAAATAGACAAGATTAAACTTTTCACATGATATATCACTAAAATATATCAGTTCAATTGACAATGAGGACCATCATTACTGTCTGTTAAAAGCGCAGGATCATTGTTAGCCAAAAGGGAACAAAATTTTCTAACAAAAGGAGTATAAAGCGGAACAAAGGCCGGTACTAAGGTGAAGATTGCAGAAGCCCACAGGGCTGACCGAGCCGATATATGCTGATGGCCAGGTCACCTAGTACCTTCGGTACCTTCCTTAGCCGGTTTCCGATCGTCATTAGGCGGATCGGCGCTACAACTTCTAAGAGGGATTAAATAATGATGGTTGAAAAGTTGATGCATTACATTGATTGGGCAAGTATGATACCCTTCATTGTTAAATACATCCTAAAAGTTCACACTTATACACACATATACGGTAACACAGGTCTCTGTTTAACACGTTTAATAAACCACCGGTTAATCCGGCCATTTTGAAATCCGGCCGGTGGTCCGGTCCCGAGGTGGCCGGATTTGAGGGCTTCCACTGTATAAGTTAAATTACTCACTTTGATCTTAAGTGATTATAAAAATAATAAAATAGTTTTATATATTTTTTATTGTTGAGAAAACTTTTTTTTACAGTATAAATTCATACATGAAATTAATTAATGAGTAAACTTTAATCCTAAAAACAGAATTTAAAAAAAGATATGAATGACATGTTTAAACTCACCTTTCGAGCTGGCATTGACTTTAATTGTCAAGACATGAATAGACTTTTTTAAATATTTCAGTTACAAAAAAACCTATGATTAGGGGTCCAATATGGGTTTTTAACCCGGCAGAACTGACATTGATTTAGAAACGTGAGAACTGACTCACGGTCTTTTAGACCAGGTTTTAATAAAATACCACATATATAGTATAAATCGGTATTTTATTTTTCAAAACCCATTCACATGTCTTTCTTATTAGTTAGGACTAACAAAACCCAGAAAATATGGTTTTGATAAAAAAACTTCCAACCCGGTCCTTTCGACCGGTTCGTCAGTTCTCCCGGGTTAAGGTGATTCAATAATCATTAAAATGTTCAGTGAGTGAATCTTATATTGATTTCTTTGTTTGGTAGTAAAATTGATATAATACTTTTAATAGGGCCATTCATAACAATAGATTCACAAAAATCATGGCCAATCTAGAAAAAAAATGTTTTAATGATGATAATATTGTAAAAATTGTGTTCAAGGGAGATCTTATATACTGAAAATGAAATTTTTGTTACACAACACAAATGAGAAGTAAAGAACACATTTTTATAAGAGATTGTGAATCTTTCTTATTCGTTAATAAGTCTGCCTCTTAATTAAACACTCTCAAGATTTGTGATTTGCCAACATTTCTCTGAATTAAGAATCTCTTATAGGATAATTGGATCAACAAATTTTCTAAACTATGTCTATATTTTATTACGTCTAATTTAAATTTAAAAAAAGAAAAACAGGTTACTTTACCTGTCTTCAGTTTCAATTCATCAGGCCAATTGAGCTTTTGAAAACTCAGTTTTCACATATAGGTCATGAACTCATGTACGTATCATTCTTAAAAGGACTGCCATGTCTATCAACAAAAATCAGTTGGTGATCATCTACTGGATAGTAACATTGGTTGTAGAATTAAATGTCTTTCTGAAATGTTTACTAATTTTTATTCACCTTAAAATATGTCTAGATATTGATTGTGTCTTTTATCATAAAGGTTGAATGTTTTGTGACATACATTGCAAAATTATGTTCACAATATTTTTTTGGATCCCGGATAGAAACTTAGTTTTAAAACACAACAGTCCTGTGGGTTTAACAGGAGACAGACTTACAACAACCTGTTTTCAATCTGTTTGTTTTTACAGGTAACAAAACAACGTTTTTTAGTATAATAGTAAGCTTCCTCTAATCTGGCATCCTATGATCCGGCACGACTATCAGACAATTTTTTATTGATTGGTATAACAATAATAATGAGTATTCAACTTCATTTGGGATTGGTAGTCACGAGGGAGCAACACTGTGCCACACAAAGCACTTTGGAATGCATGGATGGGAGACGAGTTGTATTCATCTGACATCCTGTAATCTTATAATTCTTCATTTTAGTTTCATAATCATGTACGGTATTTTTTTATTACAGGATGGTATAAAATTTATATACTGTAGGTAATAAAGATGTTTAAAGAATATAAAACATATTTTAATGTAGTTTTTTTCTTAAATTCACATTTTTGTGACATGCTTTTTGTAATCCGGGATATTTTGTAATTTGGCATGTTTCAAGTTCCAAACATGCCAGATTAGAGGAAGTTTACTGTAGCATGATAAGTGTTGTTTACAATCACAAATGTCTTCAACACTCACTGGATACAACACAGACAGTAAATCCCAGGAATTTCTCTTTGGGCCTAATGATGACCAGAGTATCTGGTTCAAATCGATTGTCGTTTTCCATCCTTTCGTATATTTACCATCTTTAGGTGTAGATATGCCATTGCGTCTTGAAGGCGTTCATGTTTCATTCCTTCTACAGGTAAAAAAAAAAGAATGAACAAAACATCAACTGCTCCCAGAACTGTAGCCTCGTCTGTGTGCTCGTCTACTGATGCCTCAGCGCCCACAGACTCAGGAACGTGTTGGGGTGGTTGAGCTGACATACGGGCAGCACGGTGGGTGCCACGGTCGTGTCGCCCAGTCGCGCGATGGCGTCGTGTATCGTGTGGGATGACGGGCCATGCCCAGCGCGGCGCAGCACTCTCAGCGCGCAGACGCGAGATGCGGGCGGAGGCTCACCGCGGTGCAGACGGGTCAGTGTGTACTCGAGCACTTCGCGTAGCTCTGCGTCCGAGAGCGGCTCGCTGGCGGTGGCAGCGGAGTCACCCAGGGTCGGGTTGGATGCGGAGCTTCCTGTCGGACAAATGACGAAATATTAGTAGTTTATACAATGATTGTATTATGAAGATCTTTAATGCAAGCAACACTGACTCACCACGCTTGTTGTATGCTGACGACACCACCACCCTAATAACGGTGTATCAACTTTTAGGAGTTGGTTTTTAGGGCTCCAGACGACCTTGAGGAGACTATTTTGGTTTAAACGTAATAAGCTACAGCTAAACACAGAAAAAAACACAATCTGCAGTCTTAAGAAAGACACACCTAGAGGAAAACATCATTATGTCAAACATTTAGGTCTGCGAATAGATTGTAATTTATCATGGTCAGCTCACATGGACATTGTATGCAAGAGGATAGCCACAGTAAATTACCTCCTAAGAAGGCTCAAGTATCTGGTAACTCCATCATAACCAGCTTGTTGCATATTATGCTCTGTTTCACAGCCATCTCACATATGGTCTTGTGCTGGGGACACGTGCCTGGTAGCCGCGGTAGTTCTCTTGCAGCAGAAGGTTGCAGTAAGAATAATTACTTCCAGTGACTACAGAGAGCACTGTAGGCCTCTATTCAAGAACCTCGGTACTTACTGTCTATGGTCAGTTTGTCATGAACTCCCTCCTTTTGATAAAAGAAAATTTCGAAAGCTACACAACACGAGACCAGGTGCACCAGTGCAGTATTTGTAACCGAGCCAATCTTCACATTCCTCGGTGTCACCTTAGTCTGAAAAGAGATAGCAACCCAGTGCGGGCCCTGAACATGTTCAAGCTTTTGCCAAAGTCAATCAAGAGCCTTCCCATGCAGAGATTTATATCTATAGTTGGGGCTTGGCTCCAGGAAAACAGTCTGTACTCCGTAGAAGAATACTTTCAAACCTCCTTCACCAACATTTGAGAGCGCTGAAGAAATTGTAGCCTAATTTTATATTTATACGTGTAACGTAATGTATTAATGTGCATACAATATCAAGAATATGAAACTGACGTGATCATCCAGAAATGGTCCACGATCTAGGACTTGGTATAATGTTTTAACACCGGAGTGAGATGTAAGTTAGAACACAAGCGAAGTGAATGTTCTATACATCTCACATATGGCTTGAAAACTGAATACAATTGTTGCATCTATGAGCAACTTAAACTGGGTAAATTAAGACGGTAATAAACTTGTGAAAAATTTATAGGTTATGTCGGCCACTTATCTAGCCACATCCGATATCACTTGACCTAATCGTCATTCTTAATCACATGTGATCACACTCTATTGAGATTAGGCACATAAAGGAATTGAAACAAGAATCTTGATGGCACAATCAGCTGAACTGGGTAACGGGTTTGGATTTTAATAATGTACCTCTTTACGATGTTACTTGTAATATTGATTGGTACTTATTTCAATGGTAGAAGATCAAATATATTATGATTTAATTAAATCAAATTACCTTATTTACTTCAAAACATTGAATAGTGTGAAGATCTTATTACATTATTCATAAGAGGAACGTTATCACTATAAAAAATTTACCCACACAATATTGTTGTAATTAATTAAAAATAACTTTTAACAAAAATTGCTGAAATAAAGTTTTTCCAAACCACAGAAAAGCGGCCGTAATAGCAAGGGAATCTCGTCTAGTAACAGTAAACTCTATGTAATATCGGGGACCGTGATTTCCCCCATTTTAAAAGCAAAGATAAAAATCGGTATTTCTTAGACAAAAATGTTGTAATTTGCATTTATGAAATATCTGGACTTTAAGGAATGAAACCTTGATCTGTTTATTCTCTCCAACTTCACCATCAATTGTGTCACTTTTCCATACATTATCTCAAGTACTGACAGTGTGAAGATTGGCGCACCTGATGAGACATTGCAGACAACGGCAGCCACCGTGTTGTCGTAGTTCCACCGGCGCCGCAGCGACACACGACAGCTGCCGATGACGCAGCCTGTCTCCTCATACTCGAACCTGGCGTTGGCTCTGTGCGCCCACACCTATCACACATGAGAGGCGTGTCAACGGTTATACTGGGGGAGGGGAATCATGGCAGCCACCGTGTTGTCGTAGTTCCACCGGCGCCACAGCGACACATGACAGCTGCCGATGACGCAGCCTGTCTCCTCATACTCGAACCTGGCGTTGGCTCTGTGCGCCCACACCTATCACACATGAGAGGCGTGTCAACGGTTATACTGGGGGAGGGGAATCATGGCAGCCACCGTGTTGTCGTAGTTCCACCGGCGCCGCAGCGACACACGACAGCTGCCGATGACGCAGCCTGTCTCCTCATACTCGAACCTAGCGTTGGCTCTGTGCGCCCACACCTATCACACATGAGAGGCGTGTCAACGGTTATACTGGGGGAGGGGGGGAGAGGAATCATGGCGGCCACCGTGTTGTCGTAGTTCCACCGGCGCCGCAGCGACACACGACAGCTGCCGATGACGCAGCCTGTCTCCTCATACTCGAACCTGGCGTTGGCTCTGTGCGCCCACACCTATCACACATGAGAGGCGTGTCAACGGTTATACTGGGGGAGGGGGAGAGAGGAATCACAGCAGGGAAAGTTGGAGAAATTGAAACATTGACAGGAAAAGTTAGAGTATTCATTAGTACAGTACTATTTTATGCCCAAAAAATAGTTAAAACAGCATTAAATCATTTGTTGCAAGTAGGGGTGGGCGAGAAGTGGTTTTACGATTCGAGTCGAGTCGAGTCGAGTATTGCATCAACTACTCGGGTATCGAGTCGAGTCGAGTAGTAGTGTGAAAAAGTTTAAAATGAGTTTTTAAAAATAATATTAAATAATAAAAGTAAAAGTATTATTAAATTCATCTTTATGACGGGAATTTTTATTTGCCGTCCAATTTCGGGACGGGATTGCTCTCCTCGAATATCAGGAAATATTCGTTTTGACTTTTATCTGAGTGTCGTATAAAGAAAAATGAATGTTAAATATCAACTGGTTCTGTTTCCAAACTGTTCCAATTGTTTTTGTATAAGTTACAATGAACCTCCTTTAGTTGAAAAGATTTTAAATATCTAATTTTTATATTTGCCGTATACAATAAGATAAGGATACAGTACAAATTTTCTTGTAATCAAAAAAATTAAAATCAAATCACTAAACAATATACATATAAAAATGTCCATTAAAATTTTATAAAAATTTTGTTGAATGAAATATTAAACGTTTTGTACAAAGAATTAACAGAAAAATTATGTACATCAAAATATAGATTAAAACAAATGGAAAAATTGTAAAGAAAACAAAACTGTATTACATAAATAGGCCTAAGGCCTGCTCAGTTAAAAAATAACAAAAAAAACAAGAAATTGAAATTATAATAAATATTAACACTATGGAATGAAGTGGTTCAACAAACCAACGCCATTTATAACCCCAAGAAATGTTCTTTTTTTACTTATTGATTTAACTGAGACAGGTTCTTAGAGATTATCATAAAAATTGAACTTTGAAAATATCCACTATTAGACCTAATTATTTTTATTTTTATTTCTATGTATTCATTTAGCTATTTTTTGCTATATTTAAAAAAGGAGTGTATGATGAAAAAAACAATGAAGGTTTTAAGTTATGAACCTCAAAATCTAATACATGTATTTGTAATGTTTAATAAAAAAAATATATATTTAATGGGATTTGAAGTTTTTCATTTAAAAATTATATTAAATTATAATAAGATACTTTTAACATTATAAAACAGTAATTCAATTAAAGATTGATTTATTTAACAACACTTTGCCACTTTCCTTTTGGAAAGTCACACAACTTTGGTTGACGTTTTGTTTAATTTGTAAGAATTAGACGAATTAAAAGAGCCATCGCTTAGTTTTCTACGACAATTGGTTCAGAAAGTAGCATTTGGTACTAGGAGCCAAAAACACCCCTCTTGAATAAACTACTGCCGGGCGTCGTCGATAGATAAGCTGAACAATAGATCGTCTCGGCGGCCGGTCGTGTTTTTGTGCTCGTTAGCGATCGCCGGCCGCCAGACGTAAACAACTATTGTCACGGCTGCGGGCGCGCGCCGCCGGGAGTGACGACGACGACTACTCGACTCGATTCTCGAGTATTTGCAACTACTCGACTCGAGTTCGAGTAGGACTAATTACCCGAGCCACTACTCGAAACTCGAGTACTCGCCCACCCCTAGTTGCAAGCCTAGACACCAGTGACGCTAGCATACTTTTCTCACTAACCTAAAGGAACTGCTCAGTGTCATGACTGACTCACACTCTCAGGCCAGAAAGATAGACTGTGGCGTAGCCAATACCGTCACCAACTGTACGAACCGAAATTAAGGTAGCAGTGGCATTGGTACTATTTACACAATAGCAAGAGCAAGATGTTTTCAAAAGTAAAATAATCTCTACAGATTAGTGTTTGCATTATTTTTAATATACAACATTTATCAATATATATTTTTAAGAAATATAATCAATGACTATTCGGAATAATTGGTTTTATTGCCGAATTATTTCTCATTCAATCTTGCAAATTGTCAAAACATTTAAGATTTGCCGATAACCAATGAAAAAATGTCTTGGATAATGTAACAGTTGGATATCCATAGTCAATGGTTGGATACTTCATAGAGAGATTTCTTCATTCTCTATGTAGTTTTATAGTTACGGTACTCCATATTTGTCGCGTATGATATGGCGCGATTCGTCGTCTGCATTGATGATTTGATGGATGGTGTTCCTCTCGTTCTTGTTTATTCAATTCACATTTGTGTTACTTAAGTGATGTTGGGTTTTTCCTGGTATGGAAAAATAATTATTAAAACGCCACGGAATTGAGAGAATGCTAATGTCAGTGTCTCCACTAACAGTCTTACAAGTGAAACCAAAGATGTGGGAAGTGTAAAATGTCACGGATGGGCATTCATCTGCTATTTGGAACTCAAGCTAAGAAACAAATTTTCCGAAAGCAATCCATCAGAAATTAAATTTAATTATTTTAAGTCTGTTTTGAAAATAGGATATGGAAATATTGATTGAAAGGCTAAGTTTGAGTAAGTTATAATCTTTTCATAACAAAATAACTTTGTGTATTATTAGGCCTACAGAAAAATAGGCTACGGTATAAAAATTCGCATCTAGAGTATTTTGACATTTGTGAGGTGGAAAGCGAAAAGGGACCTCTTGTCGGCAATTTCCGATTTTGAGTTATTGATATTTTTATTATCACCTTAAAATTCCTAACAGTTTGGTGCAAATTTCATGTCTCTACGATTTTTTTTGGTTGAGTTATGGACGTTTGAACTTTCTCGAAGCGTGAAGGGCATTTTCAGGAAAACGCCCTTTAAAAGTTTAAATAAACGCAGAATCTATATTTTTCGTATTTAAGCGATGATTTTGGTATCACTGCAAAGCTTATAATGTCCTCTTTAGGAAGAACACTAGTAGTTTCGTTAACTAACGCTAGAATTCAGGCTAATACTGTGTTTATTGCAACATGTAGTACACAAGGGTATTTTCTGAAAAGGGACCTCTTGTCGGCCCAGTGTTATATCTCCATAACGACAAGAGATACCTTTTCAAGGCTGAACATTTACTGCTGCCACATTGTTGTTTAAATGTTTTATCCAATAATTAGTTTAATATAGTCAAAATAAACATCCTAATTAGAAAATAATATCGATAGTTTGAACGCAAACCATTGAAAAGCGAAGTGGGACCTATTGCTGAAAGATTTTGCTTTTGATCTGCTATTAAATTGAATACTCGTCATTAAATCAACTAATACCAATGACCAAATTGATATAAGTTAACATTCGGGTTTTCTTGAACAAAGACAGTGTCACAATACTCCAATCAGAGGCAGTAGCTGGGGCAACAGCTGATGGTTGCAACCACAATACCCATTGCTACCAACCTTGTACTTTACAATAAAAATGCCCTGTTCATTATTGAACTATCCCGCTTATCATTGATAGAATATTGTTAGTTGATAATTACTGATTAATTAATTACAATAACGTAATAACTGTCCACTGTTTAAAGGACTGTATAGGAAAGTCAAAGTTATGTAACCAAAACCTCGGTTATAGAAAAGGTACCTCTTGTCGGGTCCGTATTAAAATAATCAGACGATGTTCTGCTTTCACTAGAACTTCGTCCTAGTTCTCTAAGTGTCCGCTAGAATTCAGGAGAGACTCATTTTTGAACCAATGTTTCTTTACGAAGTGTGTTGTTGAAAAGGGCCCTCTTGTCGGCCATGTTATTTTCCCATAAGCGACAAGAGGTACCTTTTCTCAGGGCATGCAGTGACTAACAAAATGATTTATATCGACTTGTTTAAGCTTTGATTCGACTTTTTAACCGATATACACAAAATATAGATTAATAATCGATAAAAAACCGAAAATCGATGATTTGGACCGAAATTGCTGTATTTAGCTGTACTGAAAATTTTACTTTGCCGATAAGAGGTCCCTTTTCGCTTTCCACCTCACATTTATAAAAGTGGCTTTTGTTTAGTTTCAACAGTGTACAATCAAATTTGTATGTTTGTCATGTTTGTTGAAAAAGTCAACATTGGGTAAAGTAACTTAGGACTAAAGAACCCTTAGCTTAATAGGTTATTAGCTCAGAAGAATTTTCAAACTTTTTTTACAAGAATAAAATAATAGTTTCTAAACTTTTGTTAGGCCTAGGCCTAACTTAGTAGGTGGAAGGTTTTGCCTTGCATTTATTTATACTACTAGTATACGCGTTGCTCGAAATCGAGCAATTTATTTTAATACAATACAAATGTTACTTTTAGCTCTAAATCAATGACATCCGACCAATCCAATATTGTGAATATCTTCAATCGCCAAAACAACACTTATTTACAGCTGATTATTAACACATGTTTAAAATGCTTTATTCAATCCCAATGTTATTTAAATGGAAAATTTTGAGATTTCAATGGTGGATAGCGCCTTTATTTTCAGTCCGATTCTCATCAGTTTTTGGCGGAAACAACTACAGACCAAGCCCTATCCAACAATACCAAAAACTTGAAAATCGGTTGAAAATTGTAGGAGGAGTTCTCAAGACAAAAAAACCCTTAGCGTATTAAATAAGTATAGATACTTAAGCTTTGTAGGCACATCAACAATTATTTCAAAATGAAAAAACTTAGGCCTAAAGATTTTTTTTACAAAAAATAGCAAAGCCGACTTGAAGTTTTATTCAACTTACAATGCCCGAACCCGATCCGAGTTTTTTTTAACATACATAGGGTACCCGAACCCGACCCGACACGAAAATTATGTTAATCTACTAACCGACCCGACTTGAAAAATCACTACACTCAGACCTCTAGAGAGTGGTTACGATCCACGGACCTCTAGTTTAGGGGCCCAGCACGCTGCCATTGCTGCTCCTCGGAGAGGTGGCGGTGGAAGGGGCAAACACCACAAAAATATCGTTTTACCTGCTAATGAGATAGCCCTTGTCTATTACACCAGAACAGGTTTCCCCAGTTCTGGTTCATGATATAGCGACAGCATTGCCAGTTTTCCCTGAATTGTGTCGCTGGGGTTTTCAATGCTATTTGTAATGTAGGTTTACTTTGCCACCCTAGGGAGAGAAAGAACTGATTTAACTCCATAGGAAGGCAAAGTAACACTTTACCCGATTGGAGTATTTGCGCACCTGCCACTCTAGCAGAGCACCGCGTGGCAGCGCCGGCACTACGACGTAGTCCGTGATGGCGTTGTTGGTCCTCCTCTCCCACTCCCGCCGTGCCTCCGCGATGTACGCCGCGTTGGTCACGTAGCACACGCCCTGCAACATGGCCATAACAAAACCATTACAACCAGTTTCATTTGCGCCCTCCGCGATGTACGCGCAATGTTGGTCGGAATGTTGGTCACGTAGCACACGCCCTGCAACATGGCCATAACAAAACCATTACAATACACTGTCGTTCATCGGAACTAATGTGGCGGACGGCCGGTTCGGATGTTGAAAAATTCCGGTGAAGCGGAGTCCGTCGTGAGTCATCATTTCTGCCTGTACGGTGACCTATCGTGATTGTATCCACTCTTGTTTTTAAGATAACACAAGAGATTTTATGAAAATAAGGCACTCAAACTTTGAACATGGTAACAACGAACCTATAAGAATAAAAACAACGCAGGAAATAAAGATCCAAAATCATTATTCTCATATTCCATATTCATATTCCACTCATATTCCAGCAGTCAACTTACTTCCACGTAACACAGGTGCAGTCGCGACGCGAGACAGACTGACAGTTTGGGAAGCGGTAGAAGTGGATGTTCACTTCCGGCCCCCTTCCTCTTTCTATTTTTGTGAGAATACTCCACGGCCTCGTAAATCACATCGATGAGTACAGATTATGGAAAACGCCTGGTGACATTTGATGCAAACTGTGATACTTCGCTGTTGTGCAGATAGAACAAATGGAAATTGAAGGCGCTAAAACGGAAAAATTATTTATTTTGAAAAAAAAGAAATAATAATATCCAGATTTTCAGTACCGATGAAGCGGAGTTTCGATGTCGCCGAGTTCGATGAACGAGAGTGTGTTGTACAACATGTTTCATTTGTCGATAAACAGGTAAACTTATGATTGTTAATTAATTTAATTTTGTAGGAAAACTGTATCGTTTTAGTAAAATTTTAATTTGATTCTTTAAGCATCTTCTACTGAGACTATTCGTGTTAGGCCAACTTTGGGTACCCGATAATGTTGGTACCATAAATCAAACAATTAATAATAATTTTAATGGAGTACTTTATTACACAATGTATCAATAGTGCAAAGGAAATAAACGAAATCGGTAGAAGAAAGTGTGCAATAGTTCTATCATGCATATTTATAAAAATGAAAAAGTGATTAGAGATTTAAAACTATTGGTTCACTGGTGTATCAAAAACCACAAGAAAGCTGAGCCAAATCAATCATCATTACTGTGATTAATAATTTTTCTTATAAATAATTGTAAGAACAGTAGAAGAAGCCCGACTATCTGAGGTCCATTTATCCAAGCCGCCGAGTTAACCAAGGCAAAATTCCAAATTATAAACGTAAATAATTTGTTATAAAGATGTGGTATCTTTTAACAATAAGAGTGTAAACATTAAGTTAACAACAATAGTGACAGATGAAGCACACAGTCCAAGATGTTTTATAGTGTTTTCATCACACTTCATCGATATCACCTTTTTTCGACCCTCGCTTCTACTGACGAAACACCTGTTTTGCCGGCCTAGGCCAGCAATATTTTCCGGCCTAGGGCGGTAATGAAAACGGTAGCAGAGGAATCTAGAATATAAGAAGATAGGTGACAACAACAACAACAAATAACAAATCAGTGACGTAGTTGGTAGTTCAGCTGACAGCAACTGTTAAAATATATGATGTAGATGGGAGAAAAGTGCTTTTCTCTTGGAATCAGCTGTAGTTGTCACCTACCGTTAGATTATTCTAGTTTTAGTGGCCTTAACTGATGTGAAGTGGTTGCCTAGCAACCAGAAACACAAGCAGTACATCTCGCTAGGTTGGTCGAGGTTATGTTTTGTTTGTTATGAATGAAAAGTAATTTATTCACTTGTTTAGAATTTATTGAATTGTGTAGTGTGATGAAAAATATCGTTCGTAACTCGGGCCGAAAGCGTTTTGCCGACCCTCGATCGTTTCAAGTTCTCGACTTCGTCTCGAACTTGAAACACGATCTCGGGGCCGGCAAAACGCCAACCGGCCCTTGTGACGAAATATACTATTTTGTGCCAGCCTATTCCTGGCTCTCATTTCAGTCCACGCCCAGAGCCAGGTCGGGCCAATCAGCTGTGCATTTCAGTATCAGTGCCGTGTTTAAGTCTTTAAGATGAGTAAAAGAGCTGTATTATCTTTGAAAGTGAGATAAAGCAAGAGCTAAATCCTTTTAAAAGGTTGAATGGGAGGAAAAGTATTAAAAAAGGTTATGGTTACTTAAACAAGTTGGAGACTAGGAAACGGGGAATGAAAGTACAAAGCAGATGACCGTTGGCCAGTGATAGTTGTACTAAAGTGTAGCTTTTTATTGACTAACAATTAATTTGAATATATATACATTGTATTAATATAGTTTAATTATGTTTTATTCTCAATTTTCAAGTCTTTCCTCACTCTCCGTATTACCGCTCACACTTAACTAGGATAGTCGGACTTCTACTGTATATATCAACCGATGCGAACATTTATGAGACATTTTCAAGACAACCACCAGAATGCAACATAGGTTACCAGTCCTGCTCTAGGTTACCGATTTCATCTGCAACATACCTGGACCACATCTCTGATCTGAGTGTTGGCGTCCATCGCTCGTATGACTCGGTCCAGATGCCTTAACACCAGTCTACTATGTCTCCGAATACCTGCAACAGAGATCGGCTAAAATTACACTTGTTACACTTGGATTAGCCTACATTTAGTAGCAGTAGGTGTTAATGGTTACAATTATATGCTTATACAACTATACAAACTGAGGTTAACTTCTATTACAAACAGTAAAGAAGTAACTGTTCAACGGATGCTTTGAAAACACAACTTGACTCTCATGAAGATCCCTCTTAATTTGTTGCATAGCTTTAGTACGAGATAGCCCAGGCTTTTCAACAATTATTTTAAAGATATTTACTCATTTGTAAACTATGTTGCATTTCCATTTGTTTTTACTTTTTTTATTTTGGTGATCTTTTTGGTTTACTACTTGATATTAAATAAATAAATAAACAAGAAGTAAACAATTACTGATATATGAAATTTCCAACATTTGACTTGAAATGAATGTTAAACACTTTACAGCACACTTTAAATAGTCCTACGGCGGTACTCGCTGGTATACCGTACCAGTACCTCTTGAGAAAAAACAAAAATAAATAACTGTAACTTTAGTAAGTATTTTTGTAGCCTTGCTCCCAAATAGCTTTAAAACGCCCTTTTTGAGGCTTCATTTTTAAAGTTATTCCCAGGGCGGACACTCCTTCTGAATACCCCCCCCCCCCCACCCCCTGGAACATGGCGTACTGGAACCTATATTGTTAAAAAAAACAGGACTGGTCGCTGGTCCTACACAAATGGGACCAGGACTCTGTCAGATTATAATAGATTATGGAATACTGGAGATATTATTATGAAAATAATAAATAACATCTCTGGAAAGGGTAAAATGAGGTAAAAAAGATCACTCTCGTTGGATTATCAAACATGTCAGACTAAAGAACGTCAGACTACTGGCAGTTACTATATTGCTACATTAAATTTTATGTTGCTGGAAAGTTGAAAAATTTTCTGTTTTATCAAAATTTATCAGTTAACTAGGTAAAATAATGATATTTTTTATTTTAGATTAGTTGTAAAAAACGGCTTCTCACCTCCTTGTACCAACTGCATGGAACCTGGTACCAGCGCAATCTGCCCAGCAACATAGATCACATCCCCTATCTGGAACATGGACCGAGCAAAACGCACGTGAAAATAAACTGTAAAACTAAAGATAAGTAAAACATTAAAACTTGGGCAGTTAAATACAGAATTTACAGGAGTCACATGCTTTCAAAAGAATTATCAGAACAAACTAGATCTAATTGGGAATGGTAAGTTGCAATACATTATTGCAACTTATACATCATAAGGTAAGTAGTTGTATGGGAGGGATTAGCGTTTACTACCATTGACTATACACACCAACATGTGCATAGGTGGAACCGCTTTAGAGAAGCATGTCTCTCATGCTATAAATGACAAATGACATATATGACATATACAAATGACATATAAATCAATTAGACCACTCGTCTTAACTATGCATGAAACAATTATCAATTGATTATGTTTTCATAATGAATTTTTGTTACACTTTTAAAGTAGCTAAAAAATTACAACTGATTGCAGCACAGCAGGTGCGGCTATCATGAACCTTTCCAAATTTCGGTGTCGAACAAATGCTTTGGATGAGAAGTTTACTCACGTTAAAGCTAGAACTCACCAAGCCGAAACACTTAGGCCTGGGACAGGAAAAGTGATAACGGATTATGTTTACATATAAAAATTCAACTTAAATGTTAACAAACTCCTGAACTGTCGACTCACCCGTACGGCCTGGCTATAAGGTCCGATATTGGCGGGTGCCCAGTGGCTGATGGTCTGGACGTGCATGGTGTGTCGCCCGGCGTCGCTGCGATGCGCCACGGCCTCCAGCACGACGCGGCTCTGCGCGAACGGAGCCTCCACACACACGCGCACCGGCGGGTTAACGTGGCCAAGGACAGCGACGTACGCCGCGTTGATAGCTGTGTAGTCTGCCATCGAGCCGACGAACAAGCACACCCGAACCAAGTCCACCGGCGACATGCCCTCCGCCGCTAGCAGTGCTGCCAACACAATGGATCAAATGAATAATCGTTTTTTGTGTTATGGGAGCAAAGTGAACCATTGTCACCCTGGACATCATTAGCACCCAAGCCTTAGGCAACAATTTTTCCTACGGAACCAATGAACTTCACTCCCGGAATTCACACACCACTTTCCCCAACCCCAAAATCCCACGTAAAAAAAGTTGATAAACACTCACTATCTATCACTATTGATTGTGTTGATTATCTATCCTCGAATCTCGAAACATCAATAGTTGCCAGGTTATAGTCAACTGTAGTAATGACAATATTGCCGAATTTCACTGCAATATCTTGCTAGATTGTCAATGTTATTCTTAAGGGTTTACTTTGCATAATCTTGAAAGAAGAGAAAAAATTTACCCCCTCTTTAAAGTTAACTTCACATAACAGGGAGGGGAAAATATATGTTTTTTCATACTGCTCTGAAAGAAACTATTTTCAACCATTGTGAGGCTAGTGGTTTTTTTTTCGTTTTATACAGAAAAGAATTAGAGGTTTGTATTTACAATAGAGTAAAACTGTAGCAGTATCAGCAGCAGCAACCTTGTGATGAAATATGTTACAGTGCAGTTCCGCTATATACCAATGCCATAATTTTTTTTTATTTTATTTATTTTTTTTATAAACACTTTAAAAAAAACCATAAGTCATAAAAAGAGTTTTTAATAAACACCCTGTGGAAATTGTGTGATTCTATATTAAACGGTTTTGAGTTTTGATAACCAAAAGTCAGCCATATCCGTAAGGATCTCAGAAATGCATCTTTGCCCTTTGTAGTTTTATATTGCCCTAGAGTTACAATGAATCCTTATAGATATCCTCTGTCAAAGTTCATCATTCAACAAATTGTACCTGTGGTGCAAAAGTTTAACAACTCACCACACATCTTGTATATTGCCTGCCGTGTGGCCACCGCACTGTCAGGGTCCGAACCTGTACCTGTGGTGCTAAAGTTTAACAACTCACCACACATCTTGTCTATTGCCTGCCGTGTGGCCACCGCACTGTCAGGGTCCGAACCTGTACCTGTGGTGCAAAAGTTTAACAACTCACCACACATCTTGTCTATTGCCTGTCGTGTGGCCACCGCACTGTCAGGGTCCGAACCTGTCAGTCCGCCCAGCCAACACCACCCGGAAGCATTTCTCTTGATGCTCGGTTTGTCAGGAACTGTTTCCTCTTCTCTCAGCAAAAGCAGTCTTTCCGGCTCTTCCAGTGATAACTATAAAAAATTAATATTAGAAATCCTTACGCAGAACAACAATTTACGATGTGACATTTTAGCGGATAGCCCGTCATTGAACCGAAGCTTGGTTGCGGCAGGAAACTCGTTTGCAATGGAATGGGTTGATCGCGTAGGAAGATTGACCACGACATCAAGATTAATCACATATGAAGATATAAAAAATAGTTTGACTTCTCTTTATCTGAAGAAGATTGCCACAGTGCCACTGAAACTTTAAGTACGAAAAATACAAATGAAACAAGCAAAAAATCTTAAAAAACTGTATTTATAAGATAAAAAGTGTTTTGCTTAAGTGATTTTAACAATGAGACGTACACTGTACTTACAATGGTGTTGGTTGAAGAAATAGACATTTTAGAACATTTGTTAAATGTTTCCTATTTATTAACTACGGTACCTATTTCTATAGAATTGAGTCTTTTTAATCAACCTTTTTATAATTTCTAAGAATAAAAGCTTTAACCAACAGATATATTACTAGGATAGCTACTAAGTCTGTTATTACTATGTTGTAACATTTTACTAATATAGTTAATATTAAAGATAATAACTAGGGGTGTGCAATGCAGCAAATGTTTTTCGATTCGTTGCAACGATTCAATTTACAGCATTTCGATTCAAATTGATTCAAATTCGCTAACAATATAGCAGCGGTTGGCCCTAAAAAAAGGGTTACAGCAAATAAAATGAAAATACAATAGAACCTTGACAGTTCGACTCTTTGTGGACTTAGAGAGTGTCGAACTATCGAAAAATTCGGACTACAGCGAGTATATGGGAAATTTTACTACAAAGAGCACAAAAATCATACGTTGAATTTAGAAAGCACTAAATTTTAATGAAAACATATATTGATTGAACTATGACATAGCCAAAATTAAAATCTTCACCATTTTGGTTTTGTTTTCACTTTTGTCACTCCCCAACATGGATAGGTCGTTACAGACATACTAAGTAATCACGGAGCGTATCAAACTATAAGGAGTGTTGAACTACCGAGAGTCGAATTATCAAAGTTTTACTGTATCAGACGTCATTTTTATAAATAAATTGGCATTAATCATTGGGTAACAAAAGATAATGTAGAAAAAGTTTCCAATTTAGAAGTTCAAATTCATCTTACTTGGTTGAAGCAGTCTTTAATCTCATTTTCGTTGGGTTCATGTTCTTTATCACAGTCTACAATATCTTCTTCATCGATGTCTGCTATGTAATCTAACGAGTTCTTGACGGGTAGACCAGCTAACCGCTCAAGAAACGTTGATTCCTCATCCACCTGTAAAAAATAACTTATTAGACCCATTTAGCAGTGTATTTCAAAATAATGAGTATTTTTCAATTTAAACACACACTGGTAGAAAGTCTTCAAAGTTTCTTTGCCTGTTTTAAAAATCTGAAAACACATTATGAATTGATCTCCAGCATTCTAAATGACACATATTTCCAATTAGTTATACAGTATAAAGGTCATAATACCCCCATCGCAGCAGACCTGCGTACTCAGCGAATTTCCAATGGAATTTTAGTTTTTTTTCTATTTCCCCATAAAAACCATGGGGTTGAGTATGCCATAGGTTTGTCGCCATATGGATTTCATTAGTAAATATAACCTAACATAACCAAACCAGTGTAGTGGTCAACCGACTACATTTAGTAACACACATGTGCGATAAAGTAACGGTTAATAAAACAAGGTATTAAAACGTTGAATACAATATTCTAAGGACACAATGTACACGTTTTCTGATTATTCACAGCCTTTTAAAGGACCAAAACATATTTTGTAAAAAATTTTTTATCACAGTACATCGATATCACCTGTTTTTGACCCTCACTTCTACCAACGAAACACCTGTTTTCCCAACCTAGGCCGGTAATGAAAGCGCTAGCAAAGAAATCTAGAATATAATAATAATAATAATAATGTAGGTGATTAGAACAACAACAAATAACAAATCAGTGACGTAGTTGGTAGTTCAGCTGATAGCAGCTGTCAAATATTATATGACGTACATGAGAAATGGTGCTTTTCCGTTGGAATCAGCTATAGTTGTCACTTGCAGTTAAAGCATTCTATTAACGGTGGCCTTCACCGATGTGAAGTGGTTGCCTAGCAACCAAAATCACGCAGTACTTCTCGCTAAGTTTGTTGAAGTTATGTTTTGTATGTTGAACATACAAACATACAAAAAAAATTTTCACTTGTTTAGAATTTATTGAATTATGTAGTGCGATAAAAATATCATTCGAAACTCGGCCAAAAAATTTTAGCCTGCTCTCAATCGTTTCAAGTTTTTGACTTCGTCTCGAACTTGAAACACGATCTCAAGGCCGGTAAAACCCCATTTTCGGCCCTTGTAACAAAATATACTATTGCCGTTTCAGATGATTTGGATAGTGGAGGCCCTCTTCTAAAAAAAAGACCCTCGGGTTTTGTACGGTAATAAAATCCAATAAGATCAATAAGGACCAAAACAACCTGTATCCAACCATGTATACAGCAACATATCAAAACATAATTTGACATAAGTTAGGGTAAGTAAAAAAAGTTAGGTTCCAAAAAAAAAAAAAAGAAAACTATTAAAAATTCAAATCTTTCCCAAGTTTATTCATTTCTTGCACTTCAGATCTTGTATATTAGCAACTTATCCGTTACCAACAGAACCTCGATTAAGCGTCTCTTTTTTATTAACTGCCACCCTCTATTATCCATCACTGCATAAAGGCACATTTTGATAACTTTTAATGTGTCGTAAATGAAACTGTGCCGAAACAGTAGGTGCCATTTTGATTGAATACAAGGTCAATGACCATGAGTTCAACTAATTATGAAATCCTATTATTATATACAAAACCTTTTAAAACTGCTAAATATACAGGTTTGTAACAATATTTCTGTTATCTATTCTTTTAACCGTCACATTCACGGTCCTGAGTATGATGCTTAATGAGGGTTATTGGGTGTCAACTGTATCTTTCATACCATACAATTCTCGAGGTGCGGTATTCTACAAGAAAACGGAAATAAACAAATATAATCCTGGAAAATAACTAACCCCATCTGAATAAATGACTTTTTACAACAAAATTAGAAATATTATTCCAAAAGTTATGACTACCCGAACATATTATATTTTTTAACCAAATTGACAGAAATTACCTGCTTGTCTGCTAGGCGGAGTTTGAGGAAGTTGATGTAACCGACGGGTGCGATGGCATCGTTAGAATGGATCACAGTCTCAAAGTTGTCTCTGCACAAACACCAATCACATTATAGACGATTACAATACAACCTACAAAACATTGTAATGCTTGATTATTGATTTTTCCTGTTGAAAGTGATGTTCCCTTAGTAGAGGAGCACCAAATGCAGCAAGCTGCAGCAGTTGTGATGTTTAATTTTATAGATTTCTTGGAGAAAGACCCACAAAAAACTCGTATACAGTAGAGTTGCATTGTTGCACTGTCTAATCTTAGAGATACAATCCACAAGCAAGACTCGTATGTAGAGTGGCTTTGTTTTCGAATCTTAGAGACCTTTAATACAATATACATATTGACCTATGCTTACATTTAAGATTTTCTTCTGACTCTTTGTGGACCATCCCCCCTTGGAGGTCCAAGGACTTTAGGAAGTAGACGTTATCACTCAAAATCAATTTGGAAAGTTTTAGCTTTGTTACTCAAATACTTATAAAGATATTGTATTGTTCCCAGACTTTTTTCCACACTGTAGTTTTGTTTCTGGGTCACAAACTGCCAATTCTGCTGTTTGTCGTAGAATGTACAGTTATTGTGAACTAGCACTGTAATTTTAGACTTTTAACATCAATACTGTTTGGGTTTTTCCTCATAATTTATTCTTCCCGAAATCCGACCTTTTGGATGTTCCGACCATGGTCCCGTCATGGTCAGATATGATAAGTACTACTGTATTTCTTGATGTCCTAATATATTTCAGTGCATTAAACAGTATTTTTGCCCATAGGAAACTTAATAAACACAACATTGATAAAATAATACAAACAACAACATAACATAACCCCATCAAGGCAATAAAACAGATACGTTCTGATTAACAGTAGTATTAAATTAGGTAAATTTTCGTGAAAGAAATTAAAAACATATCAGATTAAATCATATTAACACGCCAACGAATAATGCCTCTGCTCAAAAAATAGTGTTCGTTATTTCAGTTTCATTCCACAATTACAGTAAGAACATTGTCATTGTCGACTTCATATTATTGCACCTCACTTTAAACCGTTATAAAAACATTTACAAACATGAATATATTTAACTAATAATTTTACTTTGCTGATTTTTCACAATAGCTAAACCAACAATATTTTACTGGAATGTGGACTTTTCACTACAGTTCAAAGGTCAACACCTATTATCCTTATTTCAAATCATAAACAAAGCAAAAAGTGATTAATTTCATGGGTTCATTGACTTTTTAGTGTTCATTTTAACAAAGGATTGAAATCACATGCTAACAACTTTTCATGAAATCAACTACAATTCATCAACAGAGAAATTTAGAGAAAGTATCAAATGTAGAATCAGTAGTTAATTCACAAACTTGTTAAGATAAAAATCGTCGCTTAAGAAACAACACCGCCAAAGTGACATTTTTGGCAAAATTGAGATTTTTGTATCTCTATGGAAACGTATGCATTTTACACGTCCTGGCGACGTAGTTTAGTGAAAATCCAACAGAATTCGCTGCTATCGTGATTCTTCTAACACCGCCTATCTCACTTACTAAAAAAATACCGCCAATGTCCACTTCAACCAGTTTTGTTCTGGCAAGGTAGTCAACAAGAGATGGATGTCACTCTGCATAAGGTAAAAATTATTTACCGTTTTGATTGATTTCCATTGAATTTTAAAAGATCATAGATGGTGTTAGTTATCGTCTTGGTTATAAAACAAACATTTTAAGAGTCAAATTAATAGCTTAAAGTGTTTTTTGGAGATAGGCGGAGTTATATCGTACTCTTCATGTAATACAACACCGCCTATATCCCTCGCGAGTTTTTTGGCTCTCCTGAAAAGTTTGCATTTTGTCACTTAGGCGGTGTTGTTTCTTAGGCGACGAAATATGACTTTAACAAATTCAAATTTAAATTTCACCTTGTGAAAATTCACAAATCTAAAGCCTAAAAAAACACTAAGGATTATTTTGGCTCCTGTTGGTTGGATGTTTTGATAGCCAAAACCCAGAAGCAAGACTTCACGGATATGTCAGCAAAGCAGATAATAAGCAAGATTGGCTACATCGGATAGTACCCATATCATACTTACATCACGACAGTTTTTGTGAACAAAGGGCAGTCTAGAGTAAAGGTTTCATATTCTCCTCCTTCCCCACAAATATTTAAGCCATATTTTTCATTCTGTAAAGAATTACAATCGTCAAGACATAAAACACCCTGATGCACTGTAAGGCCAATTTTCCACAGAGTCGACAATTGAATAGTTTTTATGGACTGAATACAATTTAACTGACTTGAGTGTAACTCTTAATATTTAGTAAGGGGCTTGCCTTAATCTTTAAAAGACAAAGTTGAATTTAGAAACTAGATACTGGAGTATTTGGGGATGCTCACATTCAGTGACATCAAAGTTCAGTTCTCAAAAGAGGAAAACCGATTGTACTAGCAGTCATGAATAGACATGGCACATGGATAAAACTTGTACATATGAAAAGAAATTAGGTTCATAACATTTGGGTAATAGTTGAAATCAGTTTAGATCAGGTAGGCTGCAGAGAAACAAATCAAAATAATTTGTTGAAAACATTTTTATCCGTGAAAGGTTGACTTAAACAATACGCTCATGAAAATCTTCCTTAATAGTTGGAGATAAAAGACACATACAGTACAGACTAATTTTGATAGTGTTAATGGCAAGGAAGAATGCTAGTTTAACAAATGCACGGTTACAGCTCAAATTAAATTCACGCTTCTTTAATCTTTTTAATTCAATGTCTGAATTAAAAAGAGACATTCACTCACTCCTACAGAGAAAATGTTCCCCCAGAATCAAAAGATTCCATACCGGTCAGAGCTGATCGACATCTCTATTGATTCCTTCTATGTCAACACAAAGTTCAAAATATCATAGAGCAAAACATTCTTGCCGGGAAAGGAAATGTAAAATACTTTTAGGAAGTCTCTCAAAAGACATGACAATTCTTTGAAGGAAGAATAAAAGAGAATTAGTTCTTATTAAAATAGCCAAAAAACAAATAAAATTATTTCAAAATTCTCACAGTCCAAGGACTGTATTTCAGAATCTTTAATTCAAACTAAAACAGAATCCTGCTAATCTGTTACTCGACTCTGTGTTGAGTTTATCAAATTTTTTAAATAGGTGGAATTCATAAATTGGAGTGCAGAAAGTGTTTGCTAGCGATAGAACTGCGTTAAATCACAGAAATTAACAGTTATAAAGTTTGCCAAAATGATCAAACGACAGAAAAGTAGCCATATTAATGACGGAATCACGTCTAACAACAATACTTTCAAAGTAATATTGATAGTTTTGATTTTATTCAGTTTTTAAATACGTAAAGAAAAAATGTTGATCTACAAAATGTGTTTATCGGATTTAAGGAATAAGCTTAGCTGTGTTTGGAATAGCAGGAGTCTACTATATCCTTATAAAACATCCTGCACAAGAATTGACAAACAAAAAAGAGAATACGTATAATCGGCTGCGGTACCATTTTGACGAGGTGGGGTTGTATCTCGGATATCCGCAATCCGAGGTGTTTGCCCGGATCCAACCCCAGAGCCGCCACCTTGATGATGATGGCGTTGATGCGACAGTCTACCATTTCCTGCAGCAGCTGTGCCTGGTCCCTGCGCCAAAGGTAGGCCAAAGCCACCAAACCGAGCCTGCTGCATCTGTCCCAACAAGGGAATCGTAAATGTTAAAAGTCTAATTGTAAATGTTTGGTGGTGACGGATCCGACAGTCCACCATCTCCTGCAGCAGCTGGGCCTGGTCCTTGCGCCAAAGGTAGGCCAAAGCCACCAAACCGAGCCTGCTGCATATGTCCCAACAAGGGAATCGAAATGTTAAAAGTCTAATTGTAAATGTTTGGTGGTGACGGATCCGACAGTCCACCATCTCCTGCAGCAGCTGGGCCTGGTCCTTGCGCCAAAGGTAGGCCAAAGCCACCAAACCGAGCCTGCTGCATATGTCCCAACAAGGGAATCGTAAATGTTAACAGTCTAATTGTAAATGTTTGGTGGTGACGAATCCAGCAGTCTACCATCTCCTGCAGCAGCTGGGCCTGGTCCCTGCGCCAAAGGTAGGCCAAAGCCACCAATCCAAGCCTGCTGCATATGTCCCAACAAGGGAATCGTAAATGTTAACAGTCTAATTATAAATGTTTGGTGGTGACGAATCCAGCAGTCTACCATCTCCTGCAGCAGCTGTGCCTGATCCTTGCGCCAAAGGTAGGCCAAAGCCACCAAACCGAGCCTGCTGCATCTGTCCCAACAAGGGAATCGTAAATGTTAACAGTCTAATTGTAAATGTTTGGTGGTGACAGATCCGACAGTCTACCATCTCTTGCAGCAGCTGTGCCTGGTCCCTGCGCCAAAGGTAGGCCAAAGCCACCAACCCGAGCCTGTTGCATCTGTACCAACAAGGGAATCGTAAATGTTAACAGTATAATTTTAAATGTTTGGTGGTGACGGATCTGACATTCCACCATCTCCTGCAGCAGCTGTGCCTGGTCCCTGCGCCAAAGGTAGGCCAAAGCCACCAACCCGAGCCTGCTGCATCTGTACCAACAAGGGAATCGTAAATGTTAACAGTATAATTGTAAATGTTTGGTGGTGACGGATCTGACATTGCACCATCTTTTGCAGCAGCTGTGCCTGGTCCCTGCGCCAAAGGTAGGCCAAAGCCACCAACCCGAGCCTGCTGCATCTGTACCAACAAGGGAATCGTAAATGTTAACAGACTAATTGTAAATGTTTGGTGGTGACGGATCTGACATTCCACCATCTCCTGCAGCAGCTGTGCCTGGTCCCTGCGCCAAAGGTAGGCCAAAGCCACCAACCCGAGCCTGCTGCATCTATGTACCAACAAGGGAATCAATCGTAAATGTTAACAGTCTAATTGTAAATGTTTGGTGGTGACGGATCTGACATTCCATTATCTCCTGCAGCAGCTGCGCCTGGTCCCTGCGCCAAAGGTAGGCCAAAGCCACCAACCCGAGCCTGCTGCATCTATGTACCAACAAGGGAATCGTAAATGTTAACAGTCTAATTGTAAATGTTTGGTGGTGACAGATCTGACCTTCCACCATCTCCTGCAGCAGCTGTGCCTGGTCCCTGCGCCAAAGGTAGGCCAAAGCCACCAACCCGAGCCTGCTGCATCTGTACCAACAAGGGAATCGTAAATGTTAACAGACTAATTGTAAATGTTTGGTGGTGACGGATCTGACATTCCACCATCTCCTGCAGCAGCTGTGCCTGGTCCCTGCGCCAAAGGTAGGCCAAAGCCACCAACCCGAGCCTGCTGCATCTATGTACCAACAAGGGAATCGTAAATGTTAACAGTCTAATTGTAAATGTTTGGTGGTGACAGATCTGACCTTCCACCATCTCCTGCAGCAGCTGTGCCTGGTCCCTGCGCCAAAGGTAGGCCAAAGCCACCAACCCGAGCCTGCTGCATCTATGTACCAACAAGGGAATCGTAAATGTTAACAGTCTAATTGTAAATGTTTGGTGGTGACAGATCTGACCTTCCACCATCTCCTGCAGCAGCTGTGCCTGGTCCCTGCGCCAAAGGTAGGCCAAAGCCACCAACCCGAGCCTGCTGCATCTATGTACCAACAAGGGAATCGTAAATGTTAACAGTCTAATTGTAAATGTTTGGTGGTGACGGTCATTACACTGTTAAACCACGAGAACAATCACTTAGTCATTGAGAGAGTAGATGGTTAGGCCTACATCAATATAATGTTACTTGTCTGAATTTTTAAAGTCAAAATCAAAATTTTACTAGATTCCTTTTAACTTAACACTTAATAATAATAAGTGCAAAGATAAAAAACAATTATGTTCAAAGATAAAAAACAATTATGTTCAAGTTGTGGTATTCTCACATGAACATTAAATGTAGTTGGCTTTATTATCAGAGTTTTATCGGGTAGAAATATGCAAGTTGAAAGGGATTAAACTACAAAAATAGCTAACAGTTGAATAAATTATTTTTACAGTGAACTAGGCTTGCCTGTCTGAAACTTATACTACGTAACTTACCTTAAATGTATTTTCTAAAAAAAATTTAAAAAATAATCATATTGTTTAAAACAAAAGGTTTTGCCTCAGATAAATGGCCAGGAAGCTTATGAACAAACATGAAAACTGGGAGTTAATACGCATGGGCAATGGAGTTGTGTTCACACTTATAAAGTATCAAAGTAAAAAAAATTATCTGTATAGTATCTGATTCTTTTAAGGCTACTTTCGTAGCAATGTCGTACCAAAAATATGAGATGGACATTTTTGGAAAGAAACTAAATATAATGACACACTTTAGAAATGACAAATGAAACATGGATTATTTAATTTATAAAGATAACTTACACATTTTCAACTCTTATTCTTTGATAGTCGGAGAGGACAGCTCCTACCGCTACTGCCTCTATGAAAATTTGGTCCTGTAACAAAATGATTTAATGAAATACTGTAATCATATTTTACTGAGCTAAATACAAATCGTCCAATTAAGCACACCAAAAGTGAATGAGTAGAACTTGATTTGGACATAAAAGAACTGTTCACTATTTCACCAAACACTAAGAAAATGAAGTCGACTTAAATGAAATGTGTCTCTGTTAAAGTTACAAAAATGTCTATTTTTCTGTATTTCTGCAAATTATTTAAATGCTTCCCTTGAAATTCTATGAATTTTTGGAACATGTGAATAAAGTATATGAACAGCATACAAATTTGAACAACGTAAGTTTTTTACAGTGGAGTCTGCTATTCCAAACTAATCGATTCAGGAATCTTTTCACATTAGTGAGAATTTGGAGTAGGTAGAGGTAATTGATAATACAAAATGCAAGACTCGTGTGCTCCCGCCATTCATTCTATCAGGACATACAATATCAGACTGCAAATATCAGATCACAGAAAAACCAGTCTCCAGTTACATTTTATAGTACCTAATAAACATTGAGATAAAATTTGTCAACGACAATAGAACCAGAGAAAAGAGGCCTCAATAGCAAAACTTTCATATCTATTGACTGTGTAAATTTAATTTCATGGATTTCTTAGAGTGTTAAGTAAAGAAAAATCTACATATTTTAGACAAATAAGTTGAGAATAGGTCGAGTTTTGGGTTAGCAGCACCCTAATTTAATTAGCTCAAAAATAGGCTATAGCTTCAAGATAGAGATGGACAAGTCTATAAGTATAAATTTCTCAAATTTTTCAAAAAATTTTAATCTGGTTTTCGAGACAGTATTTTTTTCTTGAGATTTTCCAAGACAGTTAATATTTTGTGAATAGTGTTAAAAAATGTATAAATAATCTATGAATTGCTAGGCATATTTTATTTGTAATTCAATACTGAAATACATGATTTGAAGCAAAGTAAAGTATTTTATTTTCTCTATAGTACATTTACATCCCAAATTTTTACGTAATTAAAAGTTTGTTTATTAGTTTTTATTGGTTATTTAGTCTATATTTACTGTCATCATACTTTTAAGAAGTATTGTTAAGCGTGACTAGTGTGAGACATGTTTGACTGAATATAGCAAAAAAAAGACATAACTTACCTAAAAGACAAGACTGAATAAAACTGGTGTTTCAGTCTGGTAAATTTTGTAATTTCAATGTTGTATCCTAACTCATATCACCATATCTTAGCCTATGTTTAAGAGTTATTTGCATTGTATTCTGATGTATTTTAAAGATGTTTGTAATTAAAAGTTGTTAAATAGAATTGTGTTAATAATTTTCATTTTAGCGAATTTCCCATAGGGAATAAGCTATTACCGTAGGTCTCATGGTAAGACCTAAGCCCGGGACCATGTTACTTTTTCGTTTTGAGGTGCCCAGAGACCAAAAATAATAGTCATTAAAATTTATATATATATATATATGTCCCTAGACACGATAACTCTCATAAAAATGGTCCGATTGACACCAAATTTGGTAGAGATGTGTATTCCAACGTTTATTCGGATGAGTTCGAAAACCAGACATATCGACCTACCCAAAGGGGTAGTTTTGGGGGGTTTTGTACCCCAAAAATGGGGTTTTTGCATTTTTCATATGTAAATTTTAAAACTTTTAAATTTTTATTTTAACCATTGGATTTAGCTCAAAAAAAACACACAATTTAGTATTTTGAAGCTTTGCTCTATCTCCATTGGTTACCAAGATATTACAAAATGTAAAGACAGTACATTGTCTTTTGGGGCTCCAATGTTAATCTTATGGAGAATAAGGATGTGTTAATATTTCACTTATTAACTAATATTTTTGGATGAAACTTGGTATTGAGCTTCATTTGGTTGAGATTCATCCATTTAAGGTAAAAAATCTTGGTTTTTGTACTTATCATGGCAGCAAACCTGCATACTCTTTTCCCATGTTAATCATATGGAGAATAGGCAAACTCTTTTATTTATGGACAGATATTGATGAAACTTACTATATGGCTTTATATGGTCGAAATAAATTTTTTCTATGTTAAAAAACTTTTTTTAGTGTCCCCCATGGCAGCATACCTGCATACTCTTTCCCTATATTTATCTTAAGGAGAATAGTCATTTATTTCCCTATTTATGAGGACGTGATGAAATTTTGTTTACAAGTTTAGCTGGTCAAAATTAATATTATTAATTTGGAAATTCGCTGAGTACGCAGGTCTGCTGCGACGGGGGGTATTTCACACATTATCTGTCATAAATCAGGATATAACAATGTTACAAAATCAGATTAAAATTCCGAACGCACACTTCCCATACAAGAGGGGAAATTCTGTCTCAATCTCGTTTCAAAACTTTATGAGAATCAAAAATCTCGTCTCGTCTTGAACTAAAATTCCAATCACGTTCATCCCTACTTGAAGAGAAACATTCTCTTTTATGGATGATATACCTTGATATCTGCCAGTAGCTTGTACAAGTCTTCCACCTCATCCTCCGGGGTGACTGTGTACACCTTGTCGTGGGTGACGGCGCGGCCCTGCGTCCGCTGTCTGAACAGCGGCAGTCCCAGAGCCTCCGAGTACAACTCCACTCCCTGGTGGCCCACTGTCTGGTACATGTAGCTGTCCAACTCATCTGGGAACCGGGTACAACTATGATTACCATGTGTTGAGGTAGGTTAGGTAGCTCTTGGTTGGCAGTCCCAGAGCCTCCGAGTACAACTCCACTCCATGGTGGCCCACTGTCTGGTACATGTAGCTGTCCAACTCATCTGGGAACCGGGTACAACTATGATTGCCAAGTGTTGAGGTAGGTTAGGTAGCTCTATGTTGGCAGTCCCAGAGCCTCCGAGTACAACTCCACTCCCTGGTGGCACACTGTCTGGTACATGTAGCTGTCCAACTCATCTGGGAACCGGGTAAAACTATGATTACCATGTGTTGAGGTAGGTTAGGTAGCTCTTGGTTGGCAGTCCCAGAGCCTCCGAGTACAACTCCACTCCCTGGTGGCCCACTGTCTGGTACATGTAGCTGTCCAACTCATCTGGGAACCGGGTACAACTATGATTACCATGTGTTGAGGTAGGTTAGGTAGCTCTATGTTGGCAGTCCCAGAGCCTCCGAGTACAACTCCACTCCCTGGTGGCCCACTGTCTGGTACATGTAGCTGTCCAACTCATCTGGGAACCGGGTACAACTATGATTACCATGTGTTGAGGTAGGTTAGGTAGCTCTTGGTAGGCAGTCCCAGAGCCTCCGAGTACAACTCCACTCCCTGGTGGCCCACTGTCTGGTACATGTAGCTGTCCAACTCATCTGGGAACCGGGTACAACTATGATTGCCAAGTGTTGAGGTAGGTTAGGTAGCTCTTGGTTGGCAGTCCCAGAGCCTCCGAGTACAACTCCACTCCCTGGTGGCCCACTGTCTGGTACATGTAGCTGTCCAACTCATCTGGGAACCGGGTACAACTATGATTACCATGTGTTGAGGTAGGTTAGGTAGCTCTTGGTTGGCAGTCCCAGAGCCTCCGAGTACAACTCCACTCCCTGGTGGCCCACTGTCTGGTACATGTAGCTGTCCAACTCATCTGGGAACCGGGTACAACTATGATTACCATGTGTTGAGGTAGGTTAGGTAGCTCTTGGTTGGCAGTCCCAGAGCCTCCGAGTACAACTCCACTCCCTGGTGGCCCACTGTCTGGTACATGTAGCTGTCCAACTCATCTGGGAACCGGGTACAACTATGATTACCATGTGTTGAGGTAGGTTAGGTAGCTCTATGTTGGCAGTCCCAGAGCCTCCGAGTACAACTCCACTCCCTGGTGGCCCACTGTCTGGTACATGTAGCTGTCCAACTCATCTGGGAACCGGGTACAACTATGATTACCATATGTTGAGGTAGGTTAGGTAGCTCTATGTTGGCAGTCCCAGAGCCTCCGAGTACAACTCCACTCCCTGGTGGCCCACTGTCTGGTACATGTAGCTGTCCAACTCATCTGGGAACCGGGTACAACTATGATTACCATGTGTTGAGGTAGGTTAGGTAGCTCTATGTTGGCAGTCCCAGAGCCTCCGAGTACATCTCCACTCCCTGGTGGCCCACTGTCTGGTACATGTAGCTGTCCTACTCATCTGGGAACCGGGTACAACTATGATTACCATGTGTTGAGGTAGGTTAGGTAGCTCTTGGTTGGCAGTCCCAGAGCCTCCGAGTACAACTCCACTCCATGGTGGCCCACTGTCTGGTACATGTAGCTGTCCAACTCATCTGGGAACCGGGTACAACTATGATTGCCAAGTGTTGAGGTAGGTTAGGTAACTCTATGTTGGCAGTCCCAGAGCCTCCGAGTACAACTCCACTCCCTGGTGGCACACTGTCTGGTACATGTAGCTGTCCAACTCATCTGGGAACCGGGTAAAACTATGATTACCATGTGTTGAGGTAGGTTAGGTAGCTCTTGGTTGGCAGTCCCAGAGCCTCCGAGTACAACTCCACTCCCTGGTGGCCCACTGTCTGGTACATGTAGCTGTCCAACTCATCTGGGAACCGGGTACAACTATGATTACCATGTGTTGAGGTAGGTTAGGTAGCTCTATGTTGGCAGTCCCAGAGCCTCCGAGTACAACTCCACTCCCTGGTGGCCCACTGTCTGGTACATGTAGCTGTCCAACTCATCTGGGAACCGGGTACAACTATGATTACCATGTGTTGAGGTAGGTTAGGTAGCTCTTGGTAGGCAGTCCCAGAGCCTCCGAGTACAACTCCACTCCCTGGTGGCCCACTGTCTGGTACATGTAGCTGTCCAACTCATCTGGGAACCGGGTACAACTATGATTGCCAAGTGTTGAGGTAGGTTAGGTAGCTCTTGGTTGGCAGTCCCAGAGCCTCCGAGTACAACTCCACTCCCTGGTGGCCCACTGTCTGGTACATGTAGCTGTCCAACTCATCTGGGAACCGGGTACAACTATGATTACCATGTGTTGAGGTAGGTTAGGTAGCTCTTGGTTGGCAGTCCCAGAGCCTCCGAGTACAACTCCACTCCCTGGTGGCCCACTGTCTGGTACATGTAGCTGTCCAACTCATCTGGGAACCGGGTACAACTATGATTACCATGTGTTGAGGTAGGTTAGGTAGCTCTTGGTTGGCAGTCCCAGAGCCTCCGAGTACAACTCCACTCCCTGGTGGCCCACTGTCTGGTACATGTAGCTGTCCAACTCATCTGGGAACCGGGTACAACTATGATTACCATGTGTTGAGGTAGGTTAGGTAGCTCTATGTTGGCAGTCCCAGAGCCTCCGAGTACAACTCCACTCCCTGGTGGCCCACTGTCTGGTACATGTAGCTGTCCAACTCATCTGGGAACCGGGTACAACTATGATTACCATATGTTGAGGTAGGTTAGGTAGCTCTATGTTGGCAGTCCCAGAGCCTCCGAGTACAACTCCACTCCCTGGTGGCCCACTGTCTGGTACATGTAGCTGTCCAACTCATCTGGGAACCGGGTACAACTATGATTACCATGTGTTGAGGTAGGTTAGGTAGCTCTATGTTGGCAGTCCCAGAGCCTCCGAGTACAACTCCACTCCCTGGTGGCCCACTGTCTGGTACATGTAGCTGTCCTACTCATCTGGGAACCGGGTACAACTATGATTACCATGTGTTGAGGTAGGTTAGGTAGCTCTTGGTTGGCAGTCCCAGAGCCTCCGAGTACAACTCCACTCCCTGGTGGCCCACTGTCTGGTACATGTAGCTGTCCAACTCATCTGGGAACCGGGTACAACTATGATTACCATGTGTTGAGGTAGGTTAGGTAGCTCTTGGTTGGCAGTCCCAGAGCCTCCGAGTACAACTCCACTCCCTGGTGGCCCACTGTCTGGTACATGTAGCTGTCCAACTCATCTGGGAACCAGGTACAACTATGATTACCATGTGTTGAGGTAGGTTAGGTAGCTCTATGTTGGCAGTCCCAGAGCCTCCGAGTACAACTCCACTCCCTGGTGGCCCACTGTCTGGTATATGTAGCTGTCCAACTCATCTGGGAACCGGGTACAACTATGATTACCATGTGTTGAGGTAGGTTAGGTAGCTCTTGGTTGTACAGTGGAGCTCCGCAAACCCGGAGTACCGGATAACACGGAAAGCCTGCCATAGCAGTAAAGTGCACTAAGTTTCACATAGTAAAAAGTACGAATAGTTAACACGGGAATAATGTAAACTATTCGTACTTTTTATTATGTTTCCTCTTTTTCCAATAACCCAGGATTTTCACACCCAGACACTATTCAGTCTCAATTAGTCCAGATTTGCGGAACCCTACTGTACCACAACTTTGCTCAAAATGCAAATTGTTTGGAAAAAAAGGAGAATAATGCAACAATTAGCCTGTTAGATTGAGGATAAATTTTATGTTGTTATCAGTGTGCAATAAATTACTTTCACAGCTTAATTAATTGAGAAGAAATTGGGGTGAAAATCTCAAAAATGACCTGCAGTCTCATTCGTATTTATATATGACTTTTCAGATTATGCCAGTAGGCATATAAATATCCAAAAAAATTAGAGATGAATATGTACTCAATTACCGAATTCTGGTGACAAATATATTAATTATTTGTAGGCTATACGAACTACTAATACTGACGGACTGAATTTGGTTGACTTTTGAAATTAATATATATATATTGTTAAATATATTGTTGTATATGTTGTTGTAGATAGAAATATATTTTAATTAATTTTTCAATCTATAGAAATTTCAACACCAACAAAATTCATCAGGTCTACCCGATAATAGCTTATTAAAATTGTTACCACTTCATACCTAAAAATATATTGTTGACTGTTAGGAGATAATATGAAATGACAACGATATCATATCTTATTGCAACTCATTTCTGCTCAATTACACTCCAAGTAAGTACCAAATATTTGACATATATTAATTATTTCACTGATCAAAACATAAAAAACAATTTTTTATCCAATTCTTAAACGCTTCATGTTCAATGTATCTTCCCATTAAAAATTACTTCTCATTAAAATTTGCCAAGTGGTGAATCATACTAGCTACAATTTAGATCATATTGTTTATGATTATCATATTGTTGTGAGTTAATGTGTTGACTCTTGAGCAGTATCCTGAATAATCTAAGTTATTAATTATAGTTTACATTTTCTTTATCATTAATTAATACAATAGCTTTTAAGCATATTTGTTAGAGGTTAAGTGGTAGAGAGGACTTGTTAGTCCTATCTTCACCTCCATAATAAAGACATTTTTCATTTCATTTCATTTATTATTTTCTCAGTTTTACGTATTCTTACACAGAAAGGTGTAGGTATATGTATATTTACTAACTGTTCATATAGAATTCAATTTGTTACAATTCAAATTTCAGTATTAATTTAGTAGTTTTGAACTATTTTTTGAGGCTTGGGACAAACAAATCCAACATTAGACTATTATTTGGCTCGCAGTTGCCTTTATACTGCCTTGCCTTCCCTCAGGGGCAGTGGGTCCCTCAGGGGCAGTGGGCTTTCCACTGTACGGGTGTTTCTTGGCGACCCCGGGGTACCTGAGCCAAGCTGTGAGACCCTCCTCACAGTTCTTCCCGAGCTAGGGCCTTTCTTCTCATCTTTCAGGTCTCAGCTCACCGTCTTTATTCTTTCCTGAGCTAACCTTGCTCACCTTCTTGTTTTCGACCCCGAATCAAGGGTGTCTTTCCACCTTCTTTCGACCGGCGCATGCTGGGGGGTCCTGGGAGTGTCCCTGTTGTGTTGCAGGGACTGATGTGTGCCTCGCACTGCCGATGGTCTCCTCCAGTGTGTCGTCAGAAGCCAGCCGCTTCGGACCTTAGTCAGGGAGTGCGGCATGGATGCAGGGATCGGACTCTGCATTGCCACGGTGCGACCCCCAGCACGTCCGGCACATTTTGTGTATCGGTGCTGGGCAAACGGAGGTTCGGGCCCCGGAGTACCGGGGTAGGGGTGTCTTATCTCCTACGGGGGGTAGACCTCCGAGGGTGTACCCGCTCTCGGCCGATGAAGGGCCGCCTCTTGCCGCACGATGCGCTGGTGACATGAAAGCATGGATTCTACTAAACGAAACACGAAGAACGTAATGGAGAATGAGCAAGCCGCTTTTAGGCGAAGCTCTATTGTGCAGAGGTCTCCGACCTCGAAGACTGGGACGCCGACAGTGGGAATTAAAACCTCCCCCCCACCGGTGCCGTTCAAGACGGTAAGTGACGCCGGATCGACGTCCGAGCCTGAAAAGAAGGAAGTGGAGGTCAATCTAGTGATGGAGGTGACCAATCCGGTAACACCTTTAGCCAATACCCAAGGGATTCCTCCCAGGAAGAGCCCTCTTCGTGCGGCATTCGAGCTGCAAATGCTTCGGCAGCAGCAGGACGACGCCCACGAGGAGGAAGACTCATGTCTGAAGAAGATGAAAGCTCTTTTGAAGGAGATGGCCAAGGCCCTCTTAATTCAAAAGAACGTGAACAAGGCGATAAAAGAGGGGATCCCGAAACTCGAAGATGCTCTAGAAGAAATTGAGGAATGCCGGAAAATCAGGCTAAAGGCAGTGAAGCAGGAGCGCGATGTCACGAACCGAGTCATCTCTGCTTCGCCTCAAGCTCACCTGGCTGAGTCCCAGACTCAAGCCAGAAAGCGAAAGAAGAGGCAGAGCGGTTCTTCGCCGGGAAGCCCTGAGCTTGTTGAGGTGGACTCAGTGCCGAGACCGGTTTTTGTCACTGCGGCATCGCAGACATCTCCTGTCCAGGCCACTCAATCCGCCCCGGGCGCTGTCATGATTCCAGCGGCTACTCCTGCAGAGGTTCCTGCTCCGGCGGCTAATCCTGCCTTGGCAGCAAACTCTGCCTCAACACCTTTGGGGGGCTGGAAGACGCGCCTGTCTAAGAAAGAAAGGAGGAGGCAGAAGCAAGCGGAGGCAGCTTCGAAAAGTGCGTCGAGGGTGGAGCGGACGCAAGTCTCAAACCCGGTTGGGGAGGCCTCTGGCAAGTCTGTCAGAAAGCCTAAACAACCCAGGCCTAAGAAGCCCAGGACGGAGGCAATCTTGATCAAGCCCTTAGGGGGGCGATCTTTTGCCGATGTTCTGGGTCAGATTAGATCGCAGGCCAAACCGGAAGAGACCGACACCGTTATCAAGTCTATTCGGCGAACCCAGAACGGGGATGTCCTCCTCGAACTGGGGAAGTCGAGTGACAAGATCGGTTTTGCCGCTTCCCTCAAGACTGCACTTGGGGACAAAGGCTCCATCAAGGCCCTAGAACCGAAGTGTTCGGTCGAGATTCGGGACCTTGATGCCCTCTCCACCGAAGATGAGGTGACCCGTGCGATCCAGGTGGCACTCCCGGAGATACCGGCTGACGGAGTGAGGGTATGGCTGACAAAGCCAAACCGAAGTCAACTCCGGATGGCTGTCGCTGAGATGGGCGAAAAGCACGCTAATAAGCTGCTTAGCCTTCAGCACCTTAGAGTCGGTTGGGTCAGTTGCAGGCTCAAACGGAGGGTGGTAGTTTCGAGATGCTTCCGCTGTCTCGGTTTCGGCCACTCCTCCCGAAACTGTAAAGGGCCCGACAGGAGTGCCAACTGCTTCCAGTGTGGAAGCCAGGGCCACAAACGTAAGGAATGTTCCTCGAGCCCCTCCTGCTTCCTCTGCAAGGATTCAGGCTCCAGTGCCCTCGGTCACTTACCCGGGTCTGGTCAGTGCGGTGCCTTCAGAGCCGCACTTGAACAGGCAAAAGGCAGCGGACGGTAATTCGCATCCTACAGGCCAACCTTCACAGATCCTGGGGAGCTGATAACCTTCTAGATCAGCTCGCCCGAGAACTTGGTGCTGACGCGCTCCTTATCAGCGAACAGTATCGGGACAGAGACCCAAACATTTGGATCTCCGACAGCCTCGGTACTGCTGCATTTTGGGCACGTAATACACGAGATGTCTTGGTGCGGAGTCACGGGCGCGGCCGAGGATTCGTCTGGGTTCGGTGTAGGGACGTGACTATCTTCAGTTGCTACCTCACCCCCAACGAGGCCGTCCAGGACTTCCGCGACAAGATAGATAGTCTAGAGGAGTGCGTTCTCGGCACCACCGGGCATGTCGTCATTGGTGGCGATTTCAACGCCAGGGCCGTCGAGTGGGGAATGCCCTCTACCAGCTCCCGGGGGAAATACATCCTGGATTTCATCGCCAGGGCCGGTCTTGTCGTCCTTAACCAGGGCGACACACCTACTTTTCGGCGCCCCGGGCAGAGAGGCACGATCCCCGACGTCACCTTTGCGTCTGAGTCGCTCCTTCCGAGGATCTCTGGCTGGAGGGTTGTGGAGGACTACACGGGTAGCGACCACCAATACGTCGTTTTTGACCTGCATGATCAGGCAAATCGTCGAGTTTCCGCATCTCGGGAAGGGCCACGCCGGTGGAACACCAACAAACTGGACGTGGTCAAGTTCACCGAAGTCATCTCTCGGGGAGCGCAGGGGAATCCTGGTGAGGCTGGGGCCGAGGCACTAGTAACATCCACGATGGAACTGATCGTCTCGGCCTGCGACCAGTCTATGCCGCGAAGGAAACCCCGACGCGACAAACAATGCGTTTACTGGTGGACTGAAGAGATTGCGGAACTCAGAAGAACATGTTTAAGAACTAGACGAGCCGCCACAAGAGCGAGAATTCCCGCAGACAGAGTTCGTAAGTCGGAGGCCTATAAAGCTGCGAGAAAATCTCTCCGCCAGGCGATCAACAGGAGCAAGGCGAATAGCTGGAGGAGACTTCGTGACGACGTTGACTCCGACCCGTGGGGCCTGGGTTACAAACTTGTAACACAGAAACTCGGCGCCCGATCTCCACCTTCCATCATGGAGGGCGCCACCATGGGGAGGATCGTCGCTGCGTTGTTTCCTGAACATCCACAGCGACCGCCGGTTGACTTCGGACGGGTAGAGGACATTCCACTCTTCACCTTCGAGGAGCTGGAAACCTCCGTTCTCTCCCTGAAGAGCAACAAGGCTCCTGGCCCGGACGGGATTCCCAGTGAGGCTTTAAAGAAAGTATTTTCAATCAACGCTGACTTGTTGTTGAGAATGTACAATGCATGTTTAGTAGAAGGGGTGTTTCCGGCTCCCTGGAAAACAGCCAGGCTTGTACTGATCAGCAAGGGCAAAGGTGATCCCGAGCTGCCGTCGTCCCACAGGCCTCTCTGCATGTTGGACACGGCTGGAAAGCTGTTCGAGAAGCTGATCCGTTCCCGCCTGACTTCTGCCGTGGAAGCTGCCGGGGACTTATGCCCCCGTCAGTACGGCTTCAGAAAGGGACGGTCAACGATCGACGCTGTCACCGAAGTTCAGAGAGCTGTGGAGAGAGCCGAGAGCCACAACCATTTCTCCCGCCGAGTAGTGCTTCTTGTTACGCTTGATGTCAAGAATGCCTTCAACTCGGCGAGGTGGGTCGATATGTTGGATGCGCTTCGAAACACCTTTCGTATTCCTGCATATCTGTTGCGGCTCATCGAGGATTATCTACGCTCTCGAAGCCTGATTTATGACACGAGGGACGGAACGCGGACGGTGGAAGTCACTTCTGGTGCCGCACAAGGTTCAATACTCGGCCCGGATCTCTGGAACGTTGCCTATGACAGCCTCCTGAGGTCCGAGATGCCTGAGGAAACCACTTTGGTTGGGTACGCCGATGACGTCGCAGCTCTCATAGCTGCACGCAACGTTGAGCTGGCCCAACTAAAGTTGAACCGAGTCATGCGTGTGGTCAACACCTGGATGTCAGATCACGGTCTCTCGCTTGCTCTCAGTAAGACGGAGATTGTGATCCTCACGAAGAAGAGGATCGACACCGTCGTGCCACTCCGAGTGGGAAGGGAGGTGGTCACATCAACTCGTGCCGCCAAATACCTTGGGGTTATGGTGGACACCAAGTTAAGCTGGAGGGATCAGATCTTCCGTACGGCGGACAAGGCCGCTAAGGTAGTCACTTACCTTAGTAGGCTGATGGCCAATGTCGGGGGTCCCCGATCCAGCAGAAGACGTCTGTTGATGTCCGCGGTCCAGTCTGTGCTCCTTTACGGGGCAGAGGTGTGGGCAGGCGCTCTAGATAAGGAGTGCTACAGGTTGCGACTCGCCCGGGTTCAGCGTCAAGCTGCGCTTCGGGTGTGTTCCGCCTACCGGACAGTGTCCGAGCCTGCCGTCCTGGTGGTCGCCGGAGTCATCCCTGTCAAGCTCTTGGCAGGGGAGAGGAAAGCGATTTATCAGAGACAAGGCGAGATCGGCAAGGACACGGCAAGAACAGAAGAGCGCTCCCGAACCTTCCAGCAGTGGCAACACAGCTGGGAGCACGACACCCGAGGACGATGGACTGCGCGACTCATCGAGCAGGTCCAACCATGGGTAGAAAGGCGGCATGGCGAGGTGGACTACTTCCTCACGCAGTTCCTGACAGGTCACGGCTATTTCAAGTCGTACCTGAACCGGATTGGCAAGACCGGTTCACCGGATTGCATCTACTGCCCGGGCGTTCCCGATGACGCGGAACACACCTTCTTCCGCTGTTCGCGTTGGGAAAGGCCCCGCCTGGAGGCCACAAGAAAACTCGGTGTTTTTTCGGTGGACACGGTCTGCCAAAAGATTATGGAGGATGAGGGCAACTGGGATTGTTTGTCACAGTTCGTCCGGGGCATACTCCTGGAAAAGAAAACCGATCTGGACCGCGAAGTGGCCCAGATCCCTTGATCGAGCGGCTGGATAAGGAGCGAGCCCCACGGGCGTAAGCCAAATTTAGGCCTAGCCTGACGTAATGTGACAAACAATTCCAGGTTAGATTCCTAAAGAGTAGAGGAGGTTTTTTAGTGGGTAAACTCGTTTTTAGGGGAGCCCCACACTACAGGCTGGCCACCTGTGTGCGTAATGCATTTTTCCGCCTCTCCCTCAAAAAAAAAAAAAAAAAAAAAAATACTGCCTTGCCTGGCACTAAACTTGCACCTCAAACTCACTGCAGAGAATTCTTTAAGCAACTTAACATATTAACAGTTCCAAACCTTTTTATTCTAGAGTAATTTACTATATAAAACAAAACAGAATCCATGAAATAGTAGAAAACAATAGTATTACTAAGCATAGATATAAAAATCACTTTGCACAACAGCATATGTTACTGCCAGTGGATATAGTGGATTAGTGCAACTTTAAGCTGCACATTTGGCAACAATACTGGGCATTTAAGGTGGAAAAACCAGAATATATAGGTATCAAATTGTACCAGGCTTTGCCACTGTCGCTAAAAAATATCGCTTCCCATTCTAAATTTAAATTAAAATTAAAATCATTTTTAATAAAAAATAGTTTTTATAACATTGACGAATATTGGGAGGTTTGTAAATCCCACTCTACTATCTCTATAATGGTAGGAGAGTCGTTCTGCGTGGAATCCTGCGAGAAAGTGACAGATCCTACGCCCATCGGGACACAGGACGCCGAATATAAGTCAAGTAAGTCAAGTTGCCTGTCCGCTGTTCTAGCTGTTCCTATAATTGAAGTCACTTTGATTCTTTTTGTGTTGTGATTCCTGGCTTAAAGTAGGCCTATTCAATAAAAAAATATAAAGTTCAAAAAAGTATTTGATACTTTAATATTAAGACACCAACATAATCTGGTGCTTATTTGAGGGCGAATACACTCTTATTAGTGGCAATAAAAACTACGAATGTTTCTGCCCCAAAGTGTAGGGAGGGGGGCCGCAAAAAAATTTATATAGCTTATAGGCGGCATATTCCTAAATCCGGCCCTGGCTGTGACCTAACAGAAAACTTAATAAATCTTAGAAATACAAATAATATAATTTATTTGAACAATCTTGCCAGCAATCATGAAATTAATTAGTATTAATTAATTAATAGGCTACTAATTTATTTCATGACTTCACTCTTTGATTACTGCTCACATAAAACTGACAAGGTGATGAAATTCTTAAAACGCCAACGATCTCAGGAATAAAGCAGACATTGAAATACATAGGCTACATTAAAATAATAGTGTAGCATCAAATAATCGATTAAATCTGATTTGATCACATTTAACTTACGTGATTGGTATGGAAAAACAACTGAATCAACCGGGCAAAATGAATCGGACTACTGGAGGATAAGGATTACTGTGACAATTGAGGTATTTTACCTCTCGTAAAATATTTTGCAAAGTAATCCGGAAGGCAACAATCAAAAATTAAATTAAAATGACTCGTTTCAAAATTCTATTTATAAAAACAAACAATTCAAATAACTTATTCAAATGAATCAATTCACCAGATGAGCCGTATTCTCCACTACCAGCTGACACAATCATGACTACAATGGCGGGTTTAAACCCGAGTGTCACCGAACATTACCAAAGCACGGCCAATCAAAATACTCTTTTAATTTTAATTCAACAATAGTATGGTAATCTGCATTAATATACCATCATTAATTTTGTACTACATTTAGACCTAACTTAAATGAGTGGCACTAAACTGAAAGCTAACCATAACTCAGAAACCATTAAAAAAAAAAAAGAAATTTAATCTGTAAGAAAAGCATAACCAGTACGGTATTGTTGTCATATGTGAGCAATATTGCTCATAATTGAGGCTAAGAAAGTATTGTAGAATAATATACGTTTTTTTCAGTAAAATTGGTTTTCACAGTTAAGTTAATAAGTTAAATTAAATGAAGTAGGCTAACAACAATGTGTTCTGATTAAATGCTTACCTCGCAAGTTGGACTCAGGACGCAGGTTGGCCAACGCCACAATCTCGTGCCCGGCAGCGACACACTGCAGAATGTTGAAGCAGCTGTCCTTGCCCCCACTGACCAGTGCAACCACTTTCATGGCTATCTCAACGCTGCCTTAATGTCCTTTAACCAACACAAAATGGTTAACTATTTAATTGAACTTGGTTTATTAATAAGTTATCAGCTGTTTGTAATTTATTTAGATTCAGTTTGTTGATAGTCAAGCAATTCCAAGTTTAAATTAAACAATAAGTTAGGCTTAAAACTTCTTGGATATGAAAGTAGGCAATATACTAGCCGGACTTCAATATCATCCTAGGCCTAAGTTATTCTATGTTTTCGCCCTCTATATGGACCCTACCTCTACCTCTACATACATTAAGTTACAAGTTTCAATTCAAAAGTGGACTTAACTGAATTTACGCCTGATTATCATAGGCCCAATACACCAGTAATAAATTTTATCCCATGATTTTGGTAGGTTTATTTGCAGAAAAATCGAACAGTCAGAAACCGCTGATTATCTAGGCGCGCGATTGGACGGTGGCCTCCGGTGGGATGAGCAAGTCAACAAACTAGCCATAGTATTATCCAAAAACAATTTTGTACTTAGAAATATAGCTCTTCTCAACAACATAAGATTGTCTAAAATAGTATATTTTAGTTTAATTGAGAGTCACATTAGATACTCTATAGTACTCTGGGGTCTGTCTAGTAAGAAAAATATAAACAAAATATTTTTAATTCAGAAAAGATCTATACGTAGCATACTAAGATTAAAACCAACCGATTCTTGCTTTGAACACTTTTTGAATTTAAATATTTTAACTGTTCCATCTCTGTACATGTATGAAACTCTTTCATACATTGTAGACCTTAAGTTACTCCCGGCATATACTCATAATTATAATACTAGGAACAGGCATCTCAATCCCTCTGTTCAACATAGACTAAAAGCTTATGAACAGAAACCTGAATATGTTGGCTTAAAATTTTTTTCTGAATTACCAGAAAACTTGAAACTTCTTAAAGATAGGCCTCCGAAATTCAAGAGTGAATTAAGAAAACACTTAATTGAAAAACGGTACTAAGAGATTCCTGATTTTCTTTCCTGAAAAACCCTTTTTTATCTTACTCACTTCCTACAATCCTTAATTGGCTGGCCACCAACATTACACTTCAAGAATAGAAGATAAAGAATAGTTTTAAGTCGAAGACGGATCCCATGCCCTGTGAAGAGGGTCTACAGGAAGACAACATAGGTAAAGGTAAACTGGAAAGGTGCCGGTAGGTAATAATAAACAACAATAAAAACTTACACTCGACAGTGATGTAAAACTTAAGTTAGGCCTAATTTAGGGCCTAAGTTTAGTTGTTAATTTTTCAGATCTGGCTAAAATTTTTATACTTGACGTAAAAACACTTTACCTCGCTAGATGTTGAAAAAAAACAGTATGGCAGCTTACAGTAGTTTAAATACCGTACATTCATCCTCAAAACTTAAAGACTAAAATTTTGTAAGATTTTAGTAGAAAAGGTTAAGTTATGAAAAATAAATTAAGAAACTAGACTGGACTAACTTACAGATTGTTGAATAAGATATACGAGCCCAATTAATGTAGGCCTAGGCCCGTTCGATTCTATGCACAATAATTCATTCTTTTAATTCTCTGGCTGACGAAGAAAACTCTAACTAGGCTTACTCCTCTGCAAGTTGCCCAAACGTCAGCTTGAACCAAACGTGGAAAAACTTATTTTAAAACTGTGAAATGGTAGATTTTAAGTTAACTGTGAAAAAGGTTTGATCATGTGTAATCATCCCTGTGAGTCAACGGTAAAAAAGGGTCAATGAATCTATCCTTTACGCATTAGTCCATTATAATCACTTGTACTTATGATGCCAATTCCGCAACATGACAGTAGGTTATTAAAGCAATCATGAGAGAAGGATGAGTGAAATATTATTAAGATGCCTTGAATACCCATCATGAAGCTTAGAAGCTGTAAATTCTAACACTTGGTAGGCCTGACACTGGTGTGAATAAGAAAAGCCTAGGCATCACTCTTAGGCCTAAGTACTCTTTCACTCAAGTAGTTTGGCTTTTTTGATGGCAAAGAGTTTGGGATAAACTTAATCAGTTAATAATGTTTTTAATATTTTGTTTTTTCTGTTCCGGTTTCAGGACCACAGCCAGTTTAGTTTAATTAACTTTACATTTTATGACACAACCTATCCAGCTCCGCTGATGTCACAAAAAATGTGGTCTCAAGGTAGTTACTAGATTTTGTTACTGCAAAATGACAATAGGCTATGGATACAATCAAAGGCTGTTAAACATGATCAACAGGACACCTAAGTTAGGCCTATTCCCTATCACTTTATTTTATAATGTACATTCAAAACATTTGTAAGATCAGAGGAAATAAAGATAAGTTACACAACTATTCATTGATGTGAAACCGGAATGAAATTAACTTATTTTTGAAGCAGAAAAACGCTAAACAATGCATGAAAATGTACAATACCATAAAATAAATAGAAAACTCTTGACTACTCACCATATGGGAAACAGCTGCCAGCAGAAGATTAATTCTAAAAATTATCTTAAACTTTTTGTAATATTTCAGGGCTACCGCCCACATATGATTTGTCTAATCTCATTCTAACAGCTACATCATCTAAGTAATACTGTATAAAGAGTTTGTGATTCAATTAAAAATAAAGGTATAATGTAATGATGAATGTTTGTATTTATTAATTTTTAATGTGTTAATGGTAATTTTTTGTAATTGTCTCCTTTTTACTCACATTCAAATCTGAAGATAGCCCTGAATTATCTACTTATTCCCTTCACTTTAGTCAGTTCAAAATTTAGAAGTATGTTGAAACTACGAATGCAATATAATATTTTAGATTTGTTAATCGAGGGTGGAAATTCAATAAATTAGATCTAATTTCCATGATCATTGCACAGTATTCTCCCCATAATCCGGGCATTAGCAGTTGTGGCGTGGGGTCTCATAATAGCTACGCTCATGGCAACTACAATTTGAATTTTGACATAGGTACTAAAATGGCAGTGTGAATTAGCGCCTACACTCGTAGGCGCTGGTAGAACATTTCAAATTTGTGTAGGCGTTAACGAGAATATGACCTATACTTTTTTAGAACATTGATTTTGACTGTTCGATTTGTAAAATATATTTAAATTGTAGCAACTAAAAGTGAAAAAAGCTTTTAGGTCGGACAAATTTCTGTATATCTCGATTAGCAACTACTCTACATAGCCACTAAAATTTAATTTGTAACATAGCGCCTACAGAGTCGTTCGGAGTGAACAGCTCTTTTGCAGAGCAGCTCTTTTGAACGACTTCCCTGCCATGACATCTGCAACCGGCAGGGTTGCCAAGAGATGGGTATTTTCCCTGCGTTTGGGGATTTTATGGGGCTTGCGGGGATAAGCGGGAATAATTATGATGTGTTATTGGATTTTTATGTAGGATGATGAAATTTCCAATTTGAGCTGTTGCTCTCTAGAAGGAATGTAAAGCTAATGAACGAACCTAAAGATTCGTTCTTTTACCTGCCGCTCATTATTGTAGGCGCTATCGAGAAACTGAGATGTTCGGTGCTATCGAGAATTTAAGAACTGTAACAACAACTACGTAAAAACGAAATAGTCTACTAGCAACTACACTTTAGCGGCTGCGATATCGTAGGCACTAACGAGAAATTTTAATAATTGTGTAGGCGCTAATCGAATATTTAAATTTTCATTTTTCCCGCCTTTTCGTAGTTGCTAAGAGAACATTCAGTTTTAGTTGCTACGTTTATTTTCACTTTGTAGTTGCTACGTGCGTAGTTACTATGATACCCCGTCAGTTGTGGAACACCTAACACGGGACCCCGCCCTAGGAGGAATCAAATATGCTTGGCACCGAGCGCTCTCATACCCTAATATAGGCTAACGCGCGAGCCTAACGGCGTAAGACGGAAACGTTCCTTACTTTCTGAATGTCCCTCGTATAACCTGGAAAATACAACTTTATAGTTAATATTTTTAACGATCAAAAGTCTAATTCCACATTATGATAATAAATGTTGTTCATCACTCATCAGAGCAAAAGTGTCTTTTTGATGCTTAATCGGTTTTAAAAACTCGATTGCGCACTGAAAAGACCCACTTTTGCTCCTAGTGGTGAAAATTACTATTATTTTGAGGATGATGTTTGACCAATTTGAAAATAAGTGAACGCAAGATGACTGTAGTTCCACAGGTAAACTACACCCCATAAAGAGCAATGGTGTTGATTTCTACAACCGTGCGGTTGTCGCCACAGAGTATTTTAGTATTAGTATCTAATTATTGTGTGACGAGCGTATTGTACAAAATGTATCTAATGGCAAATAAAGTCTTATTGAGTCTTATAAAGCGGCTAAAATGTGTTAAATAATCAGCATTTTTCTCTTTGCTATCTGCAAGTGATGTTGCCAACGCTTCATAAAGTGACTCTAAAATTAATAGAATAGAAATAATTACACACATATCTGAACTTTTAAAAACTATATAGTAGTGTATTTCAGAACATAATGAACAGAAAAACATATGGTAATAATAAACATGATATTTAACACTTCTGTGGTAAAGTCATCACAAAATTTTTCTCATTTGCGTTAGAGATCGCTTGTCTTAACCGTAACCAAAAGGAGCAGATTAAAAGATAAAATTGTGAATTTTTATGGCATTAATTTATTACCTTGAGTGTTAGTTGTTAGTTTGATAACTATCTAATGGTGTGTTATTAACAAAATCATTAATGTGAAATAGATTAAATGGTGTCGTTGTACGATAAATATCCTACCCGTATAGCAGCACTGCTCATCCACTTATTGAGTCAGCTGTGTAGTGGTAAATATAACGCAACTTGACTTCCTTGTAATGTGATAATCGCTATTTTATGATGGCATATTATTTAAAATGATGTTATAAGACATTTTCATCACACTGTACGGGAAACAGCTATATTCATCACCAGCTGAGAGTGTAGAAAAACCGTTTTCCCTCTCTAGAGAGGGAAAATCAGCTGTTGATTTTCCCTCACTAGTAATTAGTTATGATTACTGACACAAGTAGCGCTAGCAGTGCTAAGAGTATATTATTCCCTAAATCAGCTGTTCTCAATAATGTAATCAGCTGTGTAAAACAGAATCACTGTTTTCATTGTACTGCGGAAATCAATTGAGCATCCATGGGTGGTTTCTTAAACTTGCATTATTTAATTAATTACTATTATTAATTATCTACAGTGTGATGAAAAATATCGTTCATAACTTGAGTAGAAAGTGTTATTCCGTGCCTTGATCGAAATTCCGCGCTCGCCCACATAGCACACGTTGTCAATTTGACGTCAAAAAGTGATCAAAGTCGTCAAAATGATGTCAAAGTAAAATGTTAGATCAAGTATTGACGTCAAAATGATGTAAAAATTTTACATTTTTAAATTTAAAAGTTAGTGTAATAAATGAAGAAAAAAAACATTTCTTTAAGTCTTTTACAACAAGAGAACATCATTATTTGTTTAAAACAATTGAACACGTTAAAAACTTGACATCATTTTGATGTAAAAATTATGTAAAGTATTCGATCACACAGTCAAAAGTTTTACATCAATTGAGATAACTGCAATTTGTTAAACATTTACACATGAAACAAACATGTAAGGGAACTCTAGTTTAAGACCTATTTGGGAAGACATAAAAATATATAGCCACGTTAAATGCGTTTGATTTGATCAACGCAAAGAAACATGAGTATCAACTGGCCAAGTAGTGTAACAAATGATATGTGAAGCAGAGAGCAGCGTGGTGTAGTAGGTAGGGTCGCGGCTTGAGAACATTGAGGTCATGGGTTCAAATCCTGCCATCGGCAAAATCTTTTTGCCGCTTCTGCTTCTATAGTTGTTTATTGGTTAAAAATTACCATTTTATTACTTTTGTTTTGCTATTGGGGATATTTTGAATCAATTTTGACAAAATTAGTTTGTCAATATGACGACAGTAACAATCAATGTGATGTAAACTTGACGTCATAGTTCATCAATTTACTGACATCAATTTGACATCGGGATTTGAAATCGGGACATTTTTACTTCACATTGACATCAAAATGACGTTTTTTTTATCACATTTGAAGTCAATATGACATCAACAATATCAATGACATTGACATCTTTTACATCAAATTGACGTACTTGTGCTATATGGGCGGCTAAAGCCTCGCGCGTAAACTCGATCTCGGCACGGAAAAGACACTTTCCACTCCTTGTTATGAAATATACTATTTCATACTCTGAGAGTTGAGTATAACACAAAAGTTTCAGAGATGATGGGTATAACATTTTTTCTATTGTAAGGTTTGCTGAGTCTTTGGAATTTAATATATAGGTTCTATTTTAAGTAGAACAAGAATATTAATGGATACTCGTTTGGCTTGTGAGAGGTGTGAGTACCAGGAAGCAATTAAACAAACTACAGAGTGAGTTCTAATTACACATATTATTTTATTTCTCATCAGAACATATATATCATCAATAGAACCGCAATAATAATAAAAATAATATTTATAAGGTGCACCTTCTAACGAATAATGATGTACAACAAAAGAAGAACGGAATTAAATTAGTTATTTACATAAATAAAAAACTGTTAAGCAGTTCTAAAACAACTCGTTACATTGAAGAGTCCTCTTTAAATTTTACTAGAATATATATATATATATATATATATATATATATATATATAAAATATAAAAGAGTCTTTTCCTTTTTTGTTCCGTCAATAAATTTAAAATTAACTCCTTTCTTTGTCAATCACTAAAACTTTCATTATTTCTTATTTCAGTTATTTTATCTGAAATCCTTCCCTTTGTAGCTTTTCTTGCACTTTGTTACAATAAAATTTTTTTAACATACCCCGTAGTTGTACTCTCCGGTGGTCCTTGGTCTCAGCCTCGGTCCTTGGTCCTTGCCCTTGGTCCTGGTCCCGGCCTTGGTCCTTGGTTCTACCCTTGGTCCTGGTCCTGGTCTCGGTCCTTGGTCCTGCCCTTGGTCCTGGTCCCGGTCTCGGTCCTTGGTCCTTGCCCTTGGTCCTGGTCTCGGTCTCGGTCCTTGGTCCTGCCCTTGGTCCTGGTCTCGGTCTTGGTCCTTGGTCCTGCCCTTGTTCCTGGTCCCGGTCTTGGTCTTTTGTTCCTGGTCCCGCTCTTGGTCCTCGGTCCTGGTCTCGGTCTTGGTCCTTGGTCCCCGATGTCGGTGTGGTTGGGTGTCAGGGGTGGTGGTCGTGATTGACTGGGCTGGTTAAAAGGGACCTGCTAGACCCAGTCCCATCCAGCCTAACTCTTCTGTATCTTTCCCCACACTGCCTGTCTCTTCCCTTCCCTAACTATTTTTTTTTTGTTGTTAGTTTCCCCCTAAATTTTTCTAGCCCCGCCTACTGGCCAATCATATTCAAAATTTTGTAAACTTTGGTTCTGCTATAGTTTGTGATAGGCTGAGGTGGGGATCAGCAATTGTTCTGGCAACTCTGCATGGTTGCAGAATTGCCGTTTATTGAACTGTCTGACCTCTTGTTGAGTCAACAGGAAGTGCTTAACAATCACTTCCTGTTGTTTCATACTTCTACAGATGTTTGAATTAGGAAAAAAATAATTTTATTTAAATTTTGTTTAATAAATTATCTAAATTTTATTACTTTACACTATGTCACTATTATGGGGAAAACTATACTTCAACGGTCACTATTACCATAGAAAAACTTCAATTCAATTCATATTCTTTATTTCCCGTAGACAATACAAATACAAAGTAATTGATTGCATAGGACACGTCAATAAGGTACATGTTACTTAGGTCTAAAAACATTAAAACATAGAAAATTCAAATACAACAGTTTGTAAAACATCACTTATAACATACATTAAATAAATATACAGTTGGTTGTGTAAGAAATACAAGATTAAATGTACTAAAAGTTATAGCTGAAATACTCCTTTAAATCATAAAAACAGGCAAGAGTAAGAGTTTTTTTAACTTCTATTTTAAATTTAGCCAGATTTAATTCTCTAATAGAAAAAGGAAGGTGATTAAAAATATTAATGGCAGTACAATGGAAACTCTTCAATGTTTTAGAATAAGTACATTGAGACTTACTAAGATCATACCTATGTCTAGTGTTATAGTGGTGATTATCTGAGTTTAACCTAAAATTATTTATGTTCTTTTTAACAAACAAGAGACACTGAAATATATATATACATGGAAGTGACATTATTTTAGAATCAATAAAATATTGCTTACAATGACTTCTAGGAGGAAGCTTAAACAAAGGCCTAAGCGCTCTTTTCTGTGATGAAAATAAACAATTGGCATATGAGCTGTTTCCCCATAAAACAGTACCATACGTTAGATGCGAATGTACATAACCATAGTAGACATTAAGTAACACCTCATATGAAACAATATTACTAAGTTTCCTTATTAGAAATACACCCCTATTTACCTTAGGTGTGACATATTCAATATGAGAACGCCAATCCAAATCACTCTGAATGACTATACCCAAAAATTTAACTGGTTCAGAATTTGCAGTTTTATGGTCATAAGAAATAATAAGCTCTTGTGTTTTATCTAAATTAAGAGAGAGAGAATTTGCGTTGCACCATTCCTTTAGAATATCCGATGAAAACACAGGACTAGTATCTTTTGACAAGTAGCTAACACATAAATCATCAGCATAGAGATAACAAGTTATAGAGTTAGTTTCAATAGTCATGGGCAGGTCATTGACATAAATAATGAACAAAAGAGGACCTAAAATAGATCCTTGTGGCACTCCATTACTGACAGTATGAAAATTAGAAAAAAGTTATTGACAAACACTGATTGTTTTCTATTAAAAAGATTTGATTTCATAAGGGCCGTTGCAGTCGAGGAGAAAAACTAACTAGGTACAGAAAGAAGTCTCACGCAATGCTAATTTCTGTTATGCAAAATTTTGTAGTTGAACCGGCCAGGTCAGGAGGCGCTGCGAGAAAAACCGGCCAAGCGTCGTTGCTGATCCGATGGCTGCTGGCCGGTTTTGCTCGCAGCGCCTCCTATGATCTGACCGGTTCAACTACAAAATTTCGCGTAACATAAATTAGCATTACGTGAGACTTCTGTACCTGGTTAGTTTTTCTATATTGCCTAAAAGGTTATGATTAGGCATATAAATTTTAAATAAAAGGGGGGTTTGTATTTAAATTAATGACTTGGCAATATTTCTGGAGCAATATTGTCATCATGTTCCTTATTCTTTTTATTTTAAATAATTTGTTGCCCTCAGAACAGTTTTATGTTTTTAATCAACTTTTTTAGGAGAATAGGAAAAAGTAATGGAAGTGAAGTGGTCCAATTGGCTTTTTTAGACTTGTGGCTTTGGCCATACACACTCATTACAAAGATATTATATACATTGTGTTTTTATTGTACACAAATTTTCTTTTTTTATGCATATATTTTCTTTCTATGAAGACACTCTGAACTGCAGCAGAACCACCATCATGGTCAAAGTGGTTTCGAGTATCTGTTAAATGAGAACAAAAACCAGGTTAGACAGTTTCACAAAATGTGTTTAACAGAGTATATGTGAGGCGGAAAGGAAAAAAGAGACCTGTTCGCGGCGATTTTCGATTCATATCTTTGAATTCCTCATTTAATTCCTAACAATTTGGCGCAAATCCTGCGAGTCTATGATTTTTAAAGATTGCAAATTACATGCACTGCCTTTGAAATTACGTGAGAAAGAATTAAGGGCTATTTTGAGAAAAATCTATTTGAAAATTCAAATTAGCATAAAACATTTATTTTTCATATTTAAAAAACAATTTTGGTACCAAAAGAAAGCTCTAAATGTCTTCTTTAATGGGAACACCTATTTTTGTCTTATTAACTCACCGTAGTTTTCAAGAAAATAATTTTTTTATCAAAGCATGTCGAGAAAAGCCTATGTTATTTGTCCGTAACGAATTACAAAACTGCCGAAAAGCACCTCTTGGAGACATTTTCTGGTTTTTAGTTAGTTAAAAGATGTTCTATATTTACAATAAACTCTCAGTAGTTCAACTCGTCGCCGATAGAATTCATCAGAGTGCATTTTTCAATGTGTAGCATAGATTTTAGATTGGTTTTGAAAAGGGACCTGTTCGTGGCAATGTTATTTCTCCATAAGCGTGAAAAGGTACCTTTTCTCAAGCTAGACATCAACTACTTTAATCATTATTTTGAATGTTTTATTCCATTACAAGTGTTTTGTAATCTATTTCAACCGGTAAAGTACGAAATTGACCATATTAAAATGCAAACAACCAAAAATTTATTATTTTGACCTCAATCGATAAAACAGTCCATACTGAAATTTTTACTTCGCCACGAAGAGGTCCCTTTTTCTTTTCTCCGTCACATATGCAATTTGCTTATATTAGGTAGGCCTAATTGGCTTTAGTGGGTAAAGAATTTCAATATATAAGATTGTTCACCTACTAATTTTAACATTAAAAAATTTTAGAATTTGTGTTGACCCCAGCTTTTGTAACTTGTGCTTTTTGAAGCACAGTACCTAGGGTGTGGAGGGAGCTAAAGAAGTCGTATTAATAATTCTTGCCCCCTCCCACAAAAAAAACCAAACCAAAACAAAAACAAAACACAGAAATCATACCATGATTATATTGTTGAATCCATGTCAACTAGAAATTCTAGATATGTTTGTTCTTCAGTTTAAGATCAAAGTAATTCTTTGCAGAAGTTTTAAAGAAAACTTTCATGGGTTTATCGGTTTATGTCTCTTCCTGTACAAAGCCTTGGTGGTACATTGTATACCATTCCTCAAAGCAAAACCAAACTTTTATAGATTAAGATCAGTAATAAATTATTTAATTGTACTGACAGAGAATTATCTTTTTGGGTTTAAGAATCTGTATGTTTACACATAAATTTCAATTTAAAGATATTTGTACAAAGTGGTATAATCGTAAGTTGCAATTATTTTTGCAATTTGATTGTGGTCCTAAAAAGCAGTACAATTTCAAACACACCTTTGGTGTTTTGGATTTTTATTGGGATCAGAATCGTTTCCTCTACTGAAATGATGGTATAAAGTTAATGGTTTGAAAAAAGGTTTGACCAATCGAGTAAGACTAAGACTTACATCTAATATAGTTTGTCTCGAGAACTCCATCATCCCTTCTACTAGAAATCGTCCAGATGAGTTTTCGATGGCGTACAAGAAGAGTTCTATCTAGAAATTATTCAAGTGTTTATACATTCTATACTTATGTACCAATAATATTTCCTCATGTAAAAACTACACACACTTTTACAACTGTACTTATAATATTAAAAATAAAAATATTTCTACTACCAATGAACGTTGTATTATGTCCTGTAATAAATGAACTCAGATATTATAGCTGAAAAAAGTTTCACAAATGCACAAAGTACAATTTTTTAGCCTGTTATAAGTAGCAGGTTGCCTGAAAGTTAACATATTTACAAATTTAACAACAAAAGTGTTATAAACCTGTTTGAGCACATTGGCATTTCAGCTTTACCTAAAATATCAATTAATCTAAGTTATACAAGTACAGTACAATCAAACAATGCTTTTGACACTGACTATGGCTCCTAACAATTTAACAGAGCCGTTAAATCGAGCAATTTATTTTGGATACAAGTGTTACTTTTTTGGCTATAAATTAATTACATCCGACCAATCCAATATTGTGAATATTTGTAATCACAAAACATACACGTATTTACAGCTGAACATTAACAGACGTTTAAAATGCTTTATTCAATCCCAACGTTATTTTAATAGGAAATTATGAGATTTCAATAGTTAGCCCAGTCAAAATAGGTTCGTGTCGGAAGTAATTCCGGAGGAGCTGAATTTTTCACAGTTGATAGACTATGATAAGGTGTGCATTTTCCCAAAAGTCCCGAAAAATCCCCCTTGAGCTTTCCGCCCTACGCCTCTTTAAAGTCAAAACTGCAGTATGTTAGAAAATCTACTACAGTTTTGTAAGGAGAAAAGCAATCGAAGTGGGATTGCTTTTATTTTGTTCCCAATAAAATTTGCTACAAAAATTGTCATTACCACTTATTACAAAAACCTTAAGGTTTTGTGGCAAAATCGATACAAACGTAAAAAATTGATTTTTTTATTTTCATTATATAAAAACCTCCCCCTACAGCTCCTATGTTTGAAGTTTATATGTAAAACCGTAAATCTAAAGTTTGTAGAGAATTAATTTAGCTTTACAATGATATATAATGTTACTGTGTTCGGTTTGAGGATAACAAGTAATATTGTATTTTATTTTATGGTGACGGTGAAAAAAAGGCTCCATTCTTGGGCCATTTCAGTACAGACGTTATTGAATTTTATTGCATTGCCCTCTTATTTTTTCTATAAGGGATGACTTAGAGGAATGTAACTACTGTAAATCAATATTTGGTCATTAATACTTCATTTTGTGGTACAAAGTCATTTTTTAGCCCCAATGGGGGACGGCCCACTAGGAGTCACAAGAAAATCTTAAATGTAAGCATAGGGCAATATGTACCTCATATTAAAGGTCTCACTTAACAGAACACAATGCCGCAAACCCGACCTCAATCGGACAACTGAGCCGGAAATGCCAGGCGTTTTAATTGTTCATTAAACGCTTTTATAACAATTTCAAAATTCTAAAACTTCCATTGCCTGCTACTTCTGGCTTGGTTGTCCAATTGAAGTCGGGTTTGCGGCACTGTGTTCTGTTAAGTGAGACCTTTAATATGAGGTACATATTGCCCTATGCTTACATTTAAGATTTTCTTGTGACTCCTAGTGGGCCGTCCCCCATTGGGGCTAAAAAATGACTTTGTACCACAAAATGAAGTATTAATGACCAAATATGGATTTACAGTAGTTACATTCCTCTAAGTCATCCCTTATAGAAAAAATAAGAGGGCAATGCATTAAAATTCAATAACGTCTGTACTGAAATGGCCCAAGAATGGAGCCTTTTTTCACTGTCGCCATAAAATAAAATACAATATTGCTCATTATCCTCAAACCGAACACAGTAAAATTATATATCATTGTAAAGCTAAAATAATTCTCTACAAACTTTAGATTTACGGTTTTACATATACAACTTCAAACAAAGGAGCTGTAAGGGAAGGTTTTTATATAATGTAAATAAAAAAATCAATTTTTTTATGTTTGTATCGATTTTGCCACAAAACCTTAAGGTTTTCGTAATAAGTGGTAATGACAATTTTTGTAGCAAATTTTATTGGGAACAAAATAAAAGCAATCCCACTCCGATTGCTTTTCTCCTTACGAAACGGTAGTTGATTTTCTAACATATGCAACTTTAACTTTAAAGAGGCGTAGGACGGAAAGCTCAAGGGGGATTTTTCGGGACTTTTGGGAAAATGCACACCTTATCATAGTCTATCAACTGTGAAAAATTCAGCTCCTCCGGAATTACTTCCGACACGAACCTATTTTGACTGGGCTAGGTAGATAGTGTCGTTATTTTCAGTCCGATTCTCATAATGTTTTGGCGGAAACAACCACATACCAAGCCCAATCCAGCGTACATACACAAAAAACCCTTAGCGTATTAAATAAGTATATATGAGGTATGTCAAAACTCTCCATTTTCAGACCAATGAATGGAAAAGTAAAGAGTGGCCTTTCCACAAAAAAACAAAACACAATGAATATTTTTAGTTAAAAAATTGTTATAAGAAAAAGATTGTCCTATGCAAAATCCTATGCGATGATTTCTCCAAATTATATAAATCGTGACAATTAAGCAGGTGGCAGCACAAGTTCGCACATAGTTCAATGATTGTCTAGTTGCCTATAGTCGCTATACTATGGTTACTGGTGCCCCGAGTGTTTGTAATATATTTAGTAATATATTTTTAAAGCTATATAAATGATCTTTAACAATAACATGGATGCAAGTAACTCACTTCTTCCAGTTGCGCTTCTGAAAACTGATTGTAGTTGAAGGACAGAATTTTCACAATGAAAGCACGACCAATCTACAGAAAAAAATCAAAGTAAATTTTAAATTCCATCATTGTTTTTTTTTTTTTTTTTTTTTTTTCCTTTACGAAAGCTTAAAACATCAAGCTAAAAAATTTATTGAACTACTTTTTCTGCGTAATTTTTCAGTAAAATGTAATGTAATGTTCTTGTATGTCATATAGTTATGAATAAACTTAATATTATATTCAGCTATTATTCGAGTTGATGACTTGTTTATAAAAATACTGAAGTTCATAATCAATAAACTAGGATTGATATAGGCCTAATGAAGGAGTGGCTAAAAAAATTATGTACAGAAATTAAACCAACAAATAAAAGTAAAATTTTTGTACTATTTTTAACTAAGCTTATTTCAACTAAGCTATGCAATATTTCTTTTGAATTTAGTAAGTGCATTTTACTATTTAAAATCCAAGCCTTGATTCTTTATATAATAATAAAATCCCAAAAAAAATAAAAACAAAAAAAGATAATTTACTAATTGTTTAATAACCCATGTATGTTTTCAGAAATTTTAGACCTAAATAATTTTATTCTTGTAAAATAAATGAGTTATTTAGAAAAAGTAGTTTAAAAAAAATTGTTTCATAAAGTTGGTTTTTGATAAAAAAAACCAAACTTTTCCATGTCTGGCTAATTTTTAAACATTTCCAACTTTTAAAATTACCTATGTTTTATAAACTAAGAAATATCTATACGGTTGGATTTGGTAATTAAAACAGAAACTGAATATTAAATTTCATTGCAATTTAACCACTCTGTTGTGGTCCACGGGCACACCGTACTTGAAATAACGCCAACTCCGTAGTAGACCAACATCCATATACGTGCTGGACCGTTTAATTGGAGCTCAAGCCAGTAGTTTATACAACAATGATTTGGTCTATACAGAAATGAGCGGACAGTGCAAAATAGTCAGCCAACCAAAATGTTGGTGTGTGTGAAAGATAACACTTAAGTACATGGTTCACCGTAGCACGACACCATTCTATCGATATTTTGGTCGACACCAAAGGTGTCAGGCAAACTCCACTGACAGCTTTTACTGTAGGTCGACCAAAGTATTGGAGTGCGTGAATGCTCAAATGCAAAATTTCATCCACCAATACTCGACCAATATTTTGGTCGAGCGACTTTTAAATCGGCTGACGAAAATCGGTGTGTGTAAAAGGGGCCTTACGTTTTACAAGATGGCAATAGTGAGCATAAAAAATAAAAAATCTGTATATTGAAATTAATCACTGCATTCATTGGTACTTTCAAGCATAGTGATTTCAAAGTTGGGTTAATAGAGTTGTTCTCTTTATTATTTCTAAGATGTGATGAGTTGTGGGGTAAGTCTCTTTGGGAAAGTAGAGACATGATAACCACCGAATTGAGTTGACATTTGAATACTGGACTCTATGTTACAATTTACAGAGGGTCGTGACCGAATCAACTTGAGTTGTATACTTCCTTCAAAAATCTGACTCTATGACCAGAGTTCGTGCAATAACCTAGATTTTCCTAAGCCTTATGGTCTATCTCAGATAATGAATCATTATATTCATCCTTTGTTTTATAAGAATGGTACAATTTTTTACACAAAAGTAATGTATGCGTAGTTAAAATAGGGTCAATCAATAATACTTAAATTTTGGTGATTGAAAATAAATTTGATTTATAATCCTACAAACAGTTGCTTACTAGATTATCTTGACAGGGTGAGAGGTGAAGGTGAAGGGCTAATACATGTGGCAACTTACATTCGACTCAAGTCTTTATAATCTATCAACTTCAGGGCAAATCACATAAAGTTTGCTAGCTCTGAGTCTTGCCTATTGAGCGTTAGTGCCAATTGTACTAAAATAGCTGTATTTACGTGATTCATGTGTGCTGGCCATAATGTAGGTTTAAGTTAAAGTTACATGTTTATGCCAGTCACAAAATTTAAGAAAAATTCCCCCAATTAGGTGAACTTTAAGAGTACTTAGTGAGGAAATTAAGCTTAACTGTTGAAGAGGCTAAATTTGATCCCTCTAACAAGAGCACATCCCTAAATCTAGCACGTAAGGCAGCCATAATTGTTCATGACCATGATTGTTGTTGGCAGGTAGTCCAATGAAGGCAGCCATAATTGTAACTTATGTTGATGTTATCTGGAACTATTGAACTATGTGTGTTAAAACTTGATATCCTTTTCTTAAGAGTCTTCTTCACCCTTGTAAAAAGACTGAAAACATGCCTCTGTATGCCCCTGTTTCAGACGGTGTTTTTGGACATTTATTGGTAAAATTTATGTTTTATTGTAGAATAAGGTTAGATCTAGGACCCTCATACCTGATATATCAATAAAAATAAATGACATAAATAGGAAAATTTTAAAAGTAAGGAAAATTGAGTTACTTTGCAACGCCACAGAGAGTAATATTTTCACATTTTCAAAATTATGAGGTATGAGGGACATAATATAACTATTCAATTAAACACTTATCAAGTTTAAAGAAAATCGGTTGAAAAATGTGTCCGAAACAAGGGAATAAAATAACATATTTTGCATGAAAGCCGTATGGTACACATTGCTGACTGCGCTACTAGCCTAAAGGGGAAGATGCTTTAAAAAAATTGACACTAATATCACTATTTTATGTTTTTCTAATGTATTGTTAAGGATTTTAAAGTTTTAATAAAACCCTTTTTAACACCAGGTATATACAGACAAACTGATACCCTGCTTATGACTTGATATTCACTGAGTCCAGTACGGTATTTGATTTGTCACATTTCAAATTTTTCCATGAATTATACTATCTTGCCTGGTTGTTGGCGAGAAAAGATGCATTGTTAACGAGCATCACCGGAATGCCACATGCGAAGAGTGGAGCGTACGCGGTGAGTCGGACGGTCTCGTTACTGAAGAAGCTGATCACAGTTGCGAAAACGCTGAGGTTGAAGCTGACGATGTTGATGCCCATCCAGCCGCGCAGAGTGCCACCAACCGCAGCGGTGACGGCGCACGTGTAGTCGTGGAGCTGCAGCCACAGGCAGCGGTGCAGCCGGAGTCGGGACACACTGGGGTCTCGGGCTAGCGTCTACAACACTCAGGACACGTGTAGTCGTGGAGCTGCAGCCACAGGCAGCGGTGCAGCCGGAGTCGGGACACACTGGGGTCTCGGGCCAGCGTCTACAACACTCAGGACACGTGTAGTCGTGGAGCTGCAGCCACAGGCAGCGGTGCAGCCGGAGTCGGGACACACTGGGGTCTCGGGCCAGCGTCTACAACACTCAGGACACGTGTAGTCGTGGAGCTGCAGCCACAGGCAGCGGTGCAGCCGGAGTCGGGACACACTGGGGTCTCGGGCCAGCTTCTCCAACACTCAGGACACGTGTAGTCGTGGAGCTGCAGCCACAGGCAGCGGTGCAGCCGGAGTCGGGACACCCTGGGGTCTCGGGCCAGCGTCTACAACACTCAGAACATGTGTAGTCGTGGAGCTGCAGCCACAGGCAGCGGTGCAGCCGGACTCGGGACACGCTGGGGTCTCGGGCCAGCGTCTACAACACTCAGGACACGTGTAGTCGTGGAGCTGCAGCCACAGGCAGCGGTGCAGCCGGAGTCGGGACACGCTGGGGTCTCGGGCCAGCGTCTACAACACTTAGGACACGTGTAGTCGTGGAGCTGCAGCCACAGGCAGCGGTGCAGCCGGAGACGGGACACGCTGGGGTCTCGGGCCAGCGTCTACAACACTCAGGACACGTGTAGTCGTGGAGCTGCAGCCACAGGCAGCGGTGCAGCCGGACTCGGGACTCGCTGGGGTCTCGGGCCAGCGTCTACAACACTCAGGACACGTGTAGTCGTGGAGCTGCAGCCACAGGCAGCGATGCAGCTGGAATCGGGACACACTGGGGTCTCGGACCAGTGTCTACAACACTCAGGACACGTGTAGTCGTGGAGCTGCAGCCACAGGCAGCGGTGCAGCCGGAGTCGGGACACGCTGGGGTCTCGGGCCAGCGTCTACAACACTCAGGCAGCGGTGACGGCACAAGTGTAGTCGTGGAGCTGCAGCCACAGGCAGCGGTGCAGCCGGAGTCGGGACACGCTAGGGTCTCGGGACAACGTCTACAACACTCAGGACACGTGTAGTCGTGGAGGTGCAGCCACAGTTATCAGTGCAGCCGGAGTCGGGACACGCTAGGGTCTCGGGCCAGCGTCTACAACACTCAGGACACGTGTAGTCGTGGAGCTGCAGCCACAGGCAGCGATGCAGCCAGAGTCGGGACACGCTGGGGTCTCGGGCCAGCGTCTACAACACTCAGGACACGTGTATTCGTGGAGCTGCAGCCACAGGCAGCGGTGCAGCCGGAGTCGGGACACGCTGGGGTCTCGGACCAGCGTCTACAACACTCAGGACACGTGTAGTCGTGGAGCTGCAGCCACAGGCAGCGGTGCAGCTGGAGTCGTGACACGCTAGGGTCTCGGGCCAGCGTCTACAACACTCAGGACACGTGTAGTCGTGGAGCTGCAGCCACAGGCAGCGGTGCAGCCGGAGTCGGGACACGCTGGGGTCTCGGGCCAGCGTCTACAACACTCAGGACATGTGTAGTCGTGGAGCTGCAGCCACAGGCAGCGGTGCAGCCGGACTCGGGACACGCTGGGGTCTCGGGCCAGCGTCTACAACACTCAGGACACGTGTAGTCGTGGAGCTGCAGCCACAGGCAGCGGTGCAGCCGGAGTCGTGACACGCTAGGGTCTCGGGCCAGCGTCTACAACACTCAGGACACGTGTAGTCGTGGAGCTGCAGCCACAGGCAGCGGTGCAGCCGGAGTCGTGACACGCTAGGGTCTCGGGCCAGCGTCTACAACACTCAGGACACGTGTAGTCGTGGAGCTGCAGCCACAGGCAGCGGTGCAGCCGGAGTCGTGACACGCTAGGGTCTCGGGCCAGCGTCTACAACACTCAGGACACGTGTAGTCGTGGAGCTGCAGCCACAGGCAGCGGTGCAGCCGGAGTCGGGACACGCTGGGGTCTCGGGCCAGCGTCTACAACACTCAGGACACGTGTAGTCGTGGAGCTGCAGCCATAGGCAGCGGTGCAGCCGGAGTCGGGACACGCTGGTGTCTCGGGCCAGCGTCTACAACACTCAGGACACGTGTAGTCGTGGAGCTGCAGCCACAGGCAGCGGTGCAGCCGGAGTCGTGACACGCTAGGGTCTCGGGCCAGCGTCTACAACACTCAGGACACGTGTAGTCGTGGAGCTGCAGCCACAGGCAGCGGTGCAGCCGGAGTCGGGACACGCTGGGGTCTCGGGCCAGCGTCTACAACACTCAGGAAAACTAAATGGCAGCAACTAAACTAAAATTATAATAAATTACCAAACAGTATAAAAAATGAAACATACCCAAGTTCAACAAAAAATTAAAGAAGTTACTCAAGGAAAAATATTATTATAGCATCGAAAATTATCTTCAAGACAAATTGTAAAAATACTTAATGATTCAAAATTTGTATAGTATGTATATGTAAAAAGCCTATGCAATTTATATATTGGCAATGGTCAATAAATAAATAAAAATAAATAAAACTAAGCCTTTACATTATAACAATAAAGCAAGATTTACCTCCAAAAAACTCTTGTTGAGAATTTTCGCAGCACGAGAGACGGAGTGAGTGAACACCAGCCAGAACCACATGACCAGTTTGATGTAGCAAACCGTTACGAGGAACGCTGCTATGGCTGGTACGAAAGGATTTTCATTTTCTAACTTGACATGATTCAGGGTAACTGGCAAAATCTCGAGGAAAATTGTGGCAACCGTACTGATCAAAATAAAACTGTACGAGTGGCCCAGTAGGAATGACGTGATTGGTTTGGAAGTTATTGCTTTGAAAGAACTCTGAAAATGTTTAAAATAATTTTTAACCATCCAATATTATATTTATTATTATAAAAAGGATAATAAACTGATAGTAATGATACAAACTGTAATCAACTTGATTTTAATGTGTTAAGTAAATCATATTGAGTGAAATATCTACTTATAAATTTAGTACCGAGTTAACCGAGCCTTGCTTATTGGTTTTAATTACTTTCTTGCATCATGGTAATAAGGCTTTTACGTTTCCACCAACAACCAACTATACCTCTTCATAGTTAACAGCTGTTCAAAAACAATGCTTAAAACTAATGTTCTTTTATTTTTGTTTACCTTTAGTCGTTATTTCGTTTAAAAAATGGCTACCCACAAGACCAAAGCTAAAAATAAAATTTTAAAATTTTTTTGACAAAATTCAATTTTTCCTGGAGTTGAGGCTGTTTATAAACTATTTTGGGCCAAAAGGCTCTTACATTTGGAAAATACAACGCCTAAGGCTATTACATAGCCTAAGGCTATGTGTCCACTGTCGACAAAATGTTGCGACACTTTTCCGTCGCCGAGATGTGACCAGTGGGTTTGTATAGAAGTGTGTTCACTACAGCGACAGCGACAAAACTGTTGTCAACTGTTGCCGGGCTGTCGTCGAGGGCTGTAGACGGCCACAACATTTCGGCGACAATTTTGTCCGGTAACACAGGTGTAGCTCGTGCATTCAAATGGCGCTGTGTTCACTAGCGACTGTTTAGTTGCCTACACCACCGCCAGGGTGGAGTGTTCCAGTATCGCACTTGTCCAGTTCGTCTTGAGGGGTGTTTGTGTGCTTGCTGTCAGTTAAACGATCATGTCTCTTTTAACGGACGAGTTAGTAGAGAGAATAATTGATGAAATTGAAACTAGATCAGCGTTGTACGACAAGAACAATGTAAACTACATGGACAGTAATTTGAAGAAAAGGTTGTGGGTAGAAGTGTGTAAAGGTGTGTTCGTGGATTGGGACGCCATGACAGTATTCTCGTGCTCAGTTGGAGTCCCCTCACAGTAACTCAAATGAATCACAAACTACGTGATAGTGAGTAATTCTGCACTGAAAGTAGTGAGTCATAATTGTACAATTGCATTTTTAAGTTAAAATATGCAGAGTAATGCAGGTTTGTTTCCTTATCCAAGATAAGATGGGTCAGTAGATAAGGAGACCAGACACCGAGACTCTGGAGTTGGACTTTGGATTTGTTTTGATTCTGACATTCTCACTACTGAGGAATAAGATTGTTGCTCTGCTCCACTGCCTCTTATCAGTAAACAAGGACAAAGTCACAAAAACCAGTGCCTTGAGTTCTGGCACTTGGTGAACTGAATTGTAAACAAATAAAAGATTACCAATGTTTACCAACATAACTTATATCAGTACTATGTTGTTACCTGAATATTTGTACAGTTTTTAAATGACACTATTTGAGAAATAAAATTATTTTATTGTATAATAATCAAGTCAAATAAATTACAGAATGGTGTTAAACAAAAGCCCTTACATTAAAACTCGCTCTTTTACTAAAAAGCCCCTGGATTCCCCAGCTAATTTGAAAGTAGCTGTGAATTCTCACAGCAAAGGAATTCCAATAACGAAGAGTACCAAAAGAAATGCCACAATTAAAACAAATGAAACTCTTAAAGCAGGCAATGTAAATCAACACACTCCACAAATTAACAATAACCTTGAAATTATGAATAAGGACAAGATAAATATGCTATTAGCTGAAAACAAAAAGTTTAAAGAACTCCTACAAATAGCAGGGCCAAGTTGGTTGGCTGATGATCATATCCGGATGTATTTTGATATTCTATCAGCTGTTATATTGAATCCAACACACAAAGTGCATCTTATGGACCCACTTATGTGTCATGCGTTTAAATCTCCCTCTGAAGTTAATGCAGTTCTTGACCCACTTCACCTACAAGCTAAAGACTTTGTTATTTTACCAATTAACAACTCAACCAGCTTGACAGAGGAGGGAGGAACTCATTGGAGCCTCTTGATATTTTGTAAATCCAGGCAAAAGTTCTTTTACTATGACTCCTTAAATAACATGAATATTGATTCAGCAGAGAAAGTTGCAAATAGGATGGCTACGTATCTTTCAATTACACCAACACCTGACATTATTGATCTTAAAGGTCCTCAGCAGCCAAATAGCCATGACTGTGGTATTTACTTAATTCTTGCTGTGGAGTACATAGTGCTAGGCTTAATAAACAATCAGCTTAGACTAGATTCTGACCTACCACCTTTTACAACAGTAGACTGTGTAAGGAAACGTGCCTCCCTGGTTTACATTCTGTCAAACCGCTCAATAGCAGACAGAGACCTGGTTATATCTTTAATGCAAGGAACTGCAACAATGTCTAAAGACACTTCTCCATCCAATTCAAAAATAACTACGACTGAAATGCTCCAAAAAGTTGGCTCAAGCTCTGAGCTGTTTAAATTGCCAAAGAAAACTGTTAAACAGTTTGAGACAAATCAAAGACAACCAGACTTACAATTATTAAACAGATTCTCAGCTTTACTCTCCAATGAATTTACAAATTCTCCTGTACAAGAAATACAACCTGAATCAAAATCTCCAAACACAAGAAAAAAATCACCATCAAAGGTAAAGTCTCCTCAGAAAAATAAAGTTTCATCTGACCACATATTAATAACCCCAGAGTTTAAGCGTAAAAAGGTACACATCTACGCAGACAGCCATGGAAAAAATCTTGGCAACCTTCTGGGGCCATTACTTCCAACAACCATAGAGACCTTTGTCAGTGCAAGCTCTGGTGCAACAATCGACCACGTTCTACAAAACAGTAACCAATCAATTTGTGATTTCACTGCTGATGATACTGTAATCATAATAGCCGGTGCAAATAATTTATGCGATATGACTCTAATGAAACAAAATCAGTCAAAGACCATATCACACAAATTTAATGAATTTGTGAAAGCGAATAAACACACTAACATAGTCTTTTTAACCCAACTCCACAGACATGACTTGGCATGGGATAGTATAGTTAACAAAGAGATCTATAAAACTAACTATGAGCTAAAACAGTTAAAAGATCTGAATTTGATTAGTGTCAGTGACTTCAAGAGAAACTTATTTACCCAACATGGTCAACATCTCAACAAGTTTGGCAAACGCGTCCTTTGTAGAAGAATAGCCAACTTACTTCTTGACATCGAATCTGAAGTGCAAATTTCACCTACTGGCCCCCCCACTATAAAGATATTAGAAGCAAATATGAAATCCCTCATTGATAAATATTCCACCCACTCAAAAGTTGCATTTGCACATTGTATCTCGGCAGACTTTACAAGCCATAAGAACATGAGTGAAGGAGTAGCCGTAGTTTTTAAAGAGACATTTGGGAAGCCTACCGTAGCTGATTATGTTGGGAGAAACCTAACAGTTCAAAAATGTAAAGATGGAACTATTATATATAGTCTGGGTACAAAACCAAAATATTTTTTAAACTCAAATAATTTTCCAGGATACATTGCAGCTTATGACTCAGCTTTCAATCTAATGATACAAGATTTTAAAACACGAAACCTTCAGACCTTAATTTGCTCCCCTATGGGCTGTATCCGTGATTGTGTTCGTCTTACTAAGTTTGTCTCAAATATTAAAGTCAAAGTCAAAGTCAAAGTCAAAAATATCTTTATTATACAATTCTTCAAGAATTACAATAGTGTCAAGTGGTTTGTTTAAAATTGGTTGATTGTTGGTTTACAGTAGGTCTTCTCTCCTCTCAAGAAATTCATCTAGGGTGTAGAAAGGTCTTGCCGTCAGCCATATCTTCAACTCCGTCTTGAGGTTGTTCCCAGTAAGGTCTCTCATGGATGCAGGTAGGTGGTTTCGTAGCTTGCAGCCGCTGTACGATGGTTTTTTCTCTGCAAGAGTCGTACGGTGAACTGGCAAGTTGAACCTTGAACCGTGACGGGTGTTGTATGAATGGAAGTCTCTGTTCCTTGGTGGTTGTATTTTGTCCACATACAGGATACTTTCTTGAATGTACAGAGATACAACTGTCATCATTTCGAGGTCCTGAAATGCCTGTCTGCAGGTTTGGCGTGGTGCAAGGTTGGCGAGGATTCTGACAGCTTTCTTCTGCAAAAGGAGGATCCGGTTCATGTTTTGTGATGATGTTCCTCCCCACACTAGTAGACCATAGCGGATGTGGGATTCTACTAGTGAGAAATAGGCAGTTTTAGCTGCTGCTAGTCCTGCAATCCACTTCACTCTTCGAACAACATAAATACTTGTGCTAATTTTTTTGCACAACACATTTATGTGTTCGGTCCAGGTCAACTTGCAATCAAGCGTAATGCCGAGGAATTTGGTCTGAGTTGCTTCTGTGAGATCTGCTGCATTTTTTACTATGTCTTTCTTTGTTGAAAAGTGCATCTGGGTTGTCTTGGATGGATTAATGGCCAGATCATTTTTCCCACAATATTCTATTGCAATATTCATGGCCCTTTTTATGCTTAGTGAATGTTCATCTGTAGTATTGTTGCTGATTAAAAGGGTAGTGTCGTCTGCATACATTACTGTGGTTGTGTTTTGGGTCAGCATTTCATTTGGGAAATCGTTTGTTAGTAAAATGAAGAGTATTGGGCCCAAGACAGATCCCTGAGGTACTCCTCTTGTCAGTGGTTGAGCTTTGGAGCGATAAGTGTGTGCCTGGTTTTGTATTGAGTGTTGTAGCTCAACAACTTGTGTGCGGCCTTCAAGATAACTTTTAAACCATTTATTAGCCAATCCAGTCACTCCCAGGCTCTCCAGCTTGCTACACAGCAGTTTATGTCCGAGGCAGTCAAACGCTTTGCTATAGTCCAAGAATATAGCAGAAACAAACTGTTCATTATCAATTTGTTCGATAACAAATTCAATCAAGTCTGTTAGAGCCGTGGTAGTAGATTTAGTTTTTAAAAAGCCATGTTGTTTTCCAGTTAGCAAGCCATGTTGTGTTAGGTGTTTCATAAGTCTGGCAAGAACGATTTTTTCTATGATTTTGGAAAAGGTGGAGACTAGAGTTATTGGTCTGTAATTTTGGAGCTCTGTAGTTGAACCTTTTTTGTGTTTAGGGTATACTTTGCTAGTTTTCAATGTTGAGGGGAATTCACCCTTTTCAAGTGATTTATTTATTATGCTGACTAAAGGAGCAATGAGTTCGTCCATGCAGTGTTTTACCATTTTGGATGAGAATTCATCAATACCAGCAGAAGATTTTGGCTTTAAACTGTTTATGATATTTTCAACTTCCTTAGCATTTGTTGGAGTTAGAACTAGAGTTGCTGGGCATAATATTTCTGGGGGGTTAGTGTGTTCTATTTTGTCTTTAATATCTGTGTTCAGCATCAGAGTTGTATCTGCAATTTTGGAGAAAAAAATGTTCAAGTGTTCAGCTATCAAAACTGGGTCGCAAACTATTTTTCCATCTATTTTCATTTTCATTTCTGGTGCTTTTTCCTGTTTTGCTCTTCTGCCAGTGTTGATTACTTGCCAGAGTGCTTTTGGTTTGTTATCAGATTGTTCAATGAAGTTGTGAGTTGATAACTGCCTAAGGTTCCTTAAGTGTAAGTCATAACTTCTTTTTTTGTCCACCATGTCTATTTTATCATCAATTTTCCCAGTCATCTCAAACTTGTAAAGGGCTGTTAGGTATACACTCTTCAGTGTACGAGATTCTTCATCGTAAAACCTTTTTTGTTTCTTTTTGTTTTTATTTTTTACTTTCCTCAGTGGGCAAGTTGTGTCTAAGGCCAACTTGAGCAGGTGATTGAAACTATCGAATGCGATGTCGGTGTCAAAGGCTTCATGTACTGTTTTCCAGTTTTGTTCTGAGAGGAAGTATTTTAGGTTTTGTAGGTTTTGGTTACTTATTGTTCTCCTTGTAGTGGTTTGAGGTGTCCTGGTTTCATGCATTAAATTTAATTTACAAAATTGTGCTGTGTGGTCGGACAGGCCTGTTTGTATTACATAAGCTTCTATATCCTGTTCTGGTACGTTGTGGCATACACAGTCGATTGAGGTGGCTGTGTTGTGAGTTATTCTAGTGGCTGGTAAAGGATATCTTGTGATGGCATGAGTATCTAGTTCTTGTTCTAGTAGTTCATTTTTATGGTTTCTTTCTAGTCTGTCAATATTTATGTCCCCTACAATCAAGGTCGTTGTTTTATAGGCTTCGTGGATCTCAAGTATTTCTGACATAATTTCAATAGCTGGCTTCACGTTCTCACCTGGGGGTCGGTATATTCCTAGAATTTGGAGATCTTGCTTTTTGGTTTTGAGTTTCACCATTGCAGCTTCGCACACAGATTCTTGACTAACGGTGGAGATGTCGATTGGTTGGATGGAATTTACATATTCTTCCTTTGAGTAGAGTGCCACACCCCCGAGTTTGTGCATTTCTCGACTGAAATCTGCTGTTAAGACATACCCAGGTATCTTGGTGGCTTCAAGTTCTTTATTGCAGAGGCCATGCTCTGTCAGTATAAGTATACTTGGGTTAGTCTCCTCAAGTAGATGATTTAGCCTTTCTACTTTTTTTGTTAGTTCTCTTATATTTTGATGGAGGATCGTTATGTGATTTTCTCTTTCTCTGTGTATTACAGATGCTGGTTTTTTGATGGATTCTCTTCTAAAAAATTCAGAAGAGAAAAAAATTATTCATTTCAAACAAGAAACTGGCGCTTCAGTAATAATTGTTACCTCCAACGACACTTCAAGAAGAAGGCTTCGAAATTACATGACACATGAAATCTTCATCGAGAAATTACAGAATTTAATTCGCTGCACTGATGACATAGCTTCTTACGACTCTTCACATGCTGACAACAGTTCACCTACCAAAGTTGAAGATTCATCAACCAGTACAATAACAAACACAACAGTAAATCAAGATCACCCGGTTGAGTCATTGGTTGAGCTTCGCACCCCTACCAGAGATGGCAGCTCGCCATCGCCCATGCCCCACTCACCTGCAGCTTCTGTGATCAGTGATGAGGGGGGAATTAAAGTCAATTTATGTGAGAGTGCTATATGTGATCAAAGGGAAGTGAATTTTTCTTTTAGTAGTGTATGTAGCCCTTTTAAGGGGTGGTCTCCACTGCATTCTAATTTAAGTATAAATTTAGGTTATAATGAAACTATTGTACAAACAGGCACAAAAAACTTGCTTCAAACACAATCACTAAACAACACTTAATAGTAAAAAGAAGTAACCTAAATCAAAACATCACCTCAGATACACAATCAGAAAAATTAAATTACAATAGAAATAATCGGTTACCAACCTATAGCAATCAAAATAGTGTAGTAATTTACCACCAAAATATTCAACATTTGCCCTCTCGATTAGACTTGTTAAAAATTAATATTAATGATATCAGTCCTGATATCGTAGCAATATCTGAGCATAAATTAAAAGACAATGAAATTGATTTGGTTAACATACAAAACTTCAAAAAAAGTTCATATTTTTGTAGATCCACGCACACTGGTGGTGGTGTTTTAATTATGGTTCGTAATAATATAAAAAGTAAAAGAATCTCTATTCCAGCTATTAACAGTTTATTAACAGAAAAGCTGTTTGAGTGCTGTGTATCTAAAATTATTGTTAGGGAATTTTCTTTCATACTAGTTTGCCTTTATAGATCACCTAAAAGAATTTTATTAGAGTCTTTTTTTCTCAAGTTTGAAGCTTTGTGCAACATTCTAACCCAAAAGTATGAAAATGTAATTTTTACAGGTGACATAAATATTAATGTGCTTGAAAAAGATTCTTCGTATTTTAAATTTAGGAGCATTTTTAAAATGTTTAACTTAAAATATCTGATAAATTTTCCTACCAGGGTTACCGATACATCACAGTCTGCAATAGATAACTTTATAACCAATATTAGTAGGAAGGAGTTAAAAGTTACGGGTTTAATAACCATGATTTCTGACCACGATGGACAGACATTAGAAATAGTTAATGTTGGTAATGATTGTGAAGTAAAATTTAAAAGGTATTGTAGAAAGTTCTATGACACAAATGTTAATTTATTTTTAGATGATTTAAGTAATGAGTCTTGGCTTGAACTGTATAGCTCTAGAGTAGAAGAGAAATATGATGTATTTGTATCAATTTTTTTGCATTTTTTAAATGTACACTTTCCAAAAAAATATGTTTTCTGTAACAAAAATAATAGTAGCTTCTGGATTAATAATGACATACAGGGTGGTTATAAAGTCCCTTCCCCCCTAGGATTTTTCTACAATTTATATTAAAAGTGATTTTCAATGACGGGATTCATTGTATAGGTACATACTCTAACTTTTGTAGTAATTTAAAATTTTGGGAGTTACCTGAGGTCTAAGATGTAGGAGTCAACTTCAAAATTCCTTATGAGAAGCTAGTCATGCAACATGTCAAATGACACTGCCTTTTCCCCCTGAAAACAGTGGTGCAATCTAAATTCAAAAGGGTTATACCGTTTTCAAGATATCTGTAGGTCTAAGATGTAGGAGTCGACTTAAAAATTTTAACTAGAAGCTAGTCATGCGACATGTCAAATAACACTGCCTTTCCCCCCTGAAAACAGTGGTGCAATCTAAATTCAAAAGGGTTATACCGTTTTCAAGATATCCGTAGGTCTAAGATGTAGGAGTCGACTAAAAAATTTTAACTAGAAGCTAGTCATGCGACATGTCAAATAACACTGCATTTTCCCAATAAAAACAGTGGTGCAATCTAAATTTAAAAGGTTTGTACGGTATATTTTGTCTGTGTATCCCTGTATCACTTTTTATTTTTAATTGTAAGATGTAAGAAATATGTTTTATAACCTTTCAGTGTAATTTCTTACAAATAATTTTTGTACAAATTCCAAAAAATATTTCTTACATCTTCCAATTAAAAGTGATCCAGGGATACACAGACAAAATATTTCGTACAAACCTTTTAAATTTAGATTGCACCACTGTTTTTATTGGGAAAATACAGTGTTATTTGACATGTCGCATGACTAGCTTCTAGTTAAAATTTTTGTGTCGACTCCTACATCTTAGACCTACGGATATCTTGAAAACGGTATAACCCTTTTGAATTTAGATTGCACCACTGTTTTCAGGGGGGAAAGGCAGTGTTATTTGACATGTCGCATAACTAGCTTCTCATAAGGAATTTTGAAGTTGACTCCTACATGTTAGACCTCAGGTAACTCCCAAAATTTTAAATTACTACAAAAGTTAGAGTATGTACCTATACAATGAATCCCGTCATTGAAAATCACTTTTAATATAAATTGTAGAAAAATCCTAGGGGGGAAGGGACTTTATAACCACCCTGTATATGTAATGAAAGAAGAGCTTCTAAATATTGAGAAATCTTGCAGAGAACTTAAAAGTGACGAGTTAAAATTAAAAAGAAAAAGAATGAAAAATGAACTTAAAAACTGCATTCTAGAAAGTAAAAAAAAGTTCTTTGATAAAAAAATTCAGACTTCTTCTAATAAGTCCAAAACTACTTGGAATTTAATTAATTCTGAGGTGAAAAAACAACCTAAATTAGTAAAAAATATCACCATCAATAAAGATGGTGAATACATAAAAAACCCGGAAGATGTCAGTAATATCTTAAATAACTTTTTTGTGACAGCTGTAGATCAGTTAATTTTACCTAACATCCCAAAAAACTCATCCAAAGTAGAGCATTCACCGTTACAAACTAATTCGGTTTTTCGATTTGAGCGAATTTCTAAATTGGAAATGAAAGAAATCATTACTTCACTGAAAAATAAATCTTCATGTGGTTATGACGATATTTCTATCAGCATAATTAAACAATCACTTCCTTTCATTTTAGAACCTCTTACGCACATTGTGAACTCTTCTCTAATTTCTGGAATTTTCCCTGATAAATTGAAAATCGCCAAAGTAATTCCAATCTTTAAAAAGGGTGATCGTTCTGACCCTTCATGTTATCGACCCATTTCACTACTACCAGTTTTTTCAAAAATATTTGAGCGTGTGGTATATAACCAATTTTTTAACTATCTGGAGGTAAACAGTCTATTGGAAAAACAGCAGCATGGATTCAGAACTGGTAGATCTACAATAACTGCAGGTGTAGAGTTTATTGAATCAATTATTAATACTATTGATAAAAGACAGAAAATTGTTGGTATCTTCCTTGACCTTTCACGAGCATTTGATAGTGTTTCGCATGACGAATTATTAAAATCTTTAAAAGATCTAGGTGTAAAGGGTAAAGAAATCACCTGGTTTAAATCTTACTTAACCAATAGACAACAGTATATTGAAATAGAACACGTTACAGACAATTTAAAATCAAATCCCAAAATTAAATATATAAACAAAACTTGTTCGAAACTACGTATACTAAAATACGGCGTCCCCCAGGGATCAATTTTGGGTCCCCTGCTTTTCCTCTGTTATATAAAAGGTCTTCCTGGGGTGCTCAGTTCCTGTCTTGAGGGAGAAAGCAGTATATGCATGTATGCTGACGATTCAAATATTCTTTTTTCAGGGCAATCACAGGAAAATATTGAAATTTCATCATTTATTGGCCTATCGATGATAAAAAGTTTCTTTGACAGTAAAAACCTACTTCTAAATTCAAACAAATCAAATTTTATCTCTTTTTCCACCAAAAATACAAGGAATAAAATGTTGCCAAATGTTTTTGTTGATGAAGATTCTCTTGAGCAGGTACAGAATACAAAATTCCTAGGCTTGATTATAGATGAAAATTTAAGTTGGGATAGTCATATTTCCCATATTTGTAACAAAATCTCTTCCAGTATTTTTGCTTTGAAGCAGATGTCTCACTTTAGCAGTATAGAAACCTTAAAAACAATATATTTTTCTCTTATCCATTCTTATTTATCTTATGGAATTTGTATTTACAAAGCTACTACCAAAAAGAACTTAGATAGATTACTTTTACTGCAAAAAAGATCTATTAGAATAATTTTAAAATTAAAAAATACTGAATCTGTGAAACATTTATTTACTGAATTGGGTATTCTAACTGTGTATAACTTAATCATTCTTGAAACTGTCTACTATGTTAAACAGTTTCCCTATTCAGTTGCACAAAGTAGCCTCCACACATACAACACACGACAAAATCGTCACGTTGATCCACATAATTTAGAATTTTTAAAGAAAAAAACAACATATTTAGGCAACTACTCCTTTGAGGAGTTTTTTCAAACTGATCACAACTGATGCGCATGTAAAAAATTGTTTATTCCCTCAGAATTATAGACCAAGGCTATTTATTGTTTTATTATTTATTTAGTTACTGTATTTTAATTTTTGTGTCAATGTAAAACCATTCATGTACTTGTAGGATACTATTATTAGTTAAGCCAATGACGCTATTATTGTACCATGTACAAAAGTTAATAAAGTTGATTTGATTGATTGATTGATTGATTGATACGTACGATTACAACGTGTACTCACCCGAGTCTGAAATTTTTGAATTAGGCAGTGTTAAGTAACATGGAAGTAGTTCTGTGTTGTTTTTATGTTGTTTTGTTTATGGACTAAACAATAAAAACTATATTATACTGCAGTGCTTCAGTTACGCTGTGTTTTTGTCATTTCTTTTCAATCATATTGAGAATTATTGATATTGTTATTGAGAATTTTCTGAAGGTACTGTTATATTAAAATTTACTTAGAAATAAACTGTTTCTTCTGCGTAACACTGAGTTTTATTTACATACATTATTTTCCCAGCATTACCACTTATTTACAACTTATTATCATATATTTCTTAAAATTATTTTTTTAAATCCAACAATAAAATCACAAACAATGGTATGTTTTTGTACAAATGTTCACAATGACAAAATATTCTTATTATAGTAAAAAACGTATTTTCACTAAAAGAATGATATTATACACATTTTTGTATTATCTGTTTTATTGGTAAATATACAATACAAAGTGTTTCAAAAGTCAAAAGCGTTCAGTGCTTAAAAAGCGTTCAAAAGTTAACATAGGGGTGGTATTTCGAAATACCCTGTATATATAAATTAAAAACATGAATCATTAAAAAAACATTACATGAACTGTAATCATGGGCAGTTCAGTTTCTCACCTGAGGGTTACAGCAAGCCTTTCTGCTTCCGGTACACTTCTTCTGAAGCTGGTATCTGGGTGAGCAATGGAAGGTCCCACAAGTGCTAACAGTTCATCAAATGAGTTAATACTCATCCTGTAGTAGGAAAAGAACTTATCCGGGAAATTTCGGTACCGTTCAAAACTGGTGTAAAACTTTCCTAATATTAAACGCTCACTATAAATTGGGTGAACCCAATATTTATGTTTTCGGCGACGTTTCCGTCTCACCAACAATGCACAAATAGCAGCAACTTCCACCACGTCCATGATGGAAGTGACAGTGAGCATTCCCCGCCCCGGCAACATTTTTGCGTCCCTGTGGACACACTACTCAGCGACGAGACGTTTTGTCTCTCTTCTGTTGCCGTAGTGAACACAAAAATGCCTCGTTGGCAACAAAACAGTGTCGCAACATTTTGTCAACAGTGGACACATAGCCTTAGGTATAATACATCGCTTGTATTATAGTGTAGGTTTCGGTTATACAGTATGATCAGAAAGGATTAGTTCCCAACTTTTCTACAAACAAATATGGTACTATAAGTATTTCATATTTATCATTATCTTTAGTTGAAATAGTATTATTTCTTCTCGTATTACCTAAAAAGTATGGATGTTTATTTTTATTGTTTACCTGTAAGTTATGTACTCGTTTTATAAACCTATTTCACTTAGCTTTAGAAGTTGTAGACTATTTTGTTAAATTATTCTGGGTAGCTAAAGGTTATACAGCTCACATTTTAATCTGAAGGTTGCCAGTTCAATCATTAGAATATTTAGAAGCTTTTGTTTGAAACTGTACTCAGCTGCCTTTCTCCATTGGGCTAATTGTGCTATTAGTTAATTTAATTTAATAAAAAGGTTTAAATACCTGTTCCGTCAAATGGTCCTATGTTGTAGTTGTAGAGACTACAGCTGTTTCATGTTTAAAAACACATCTTCAGGTCAAAAGTCATGTTAAAACTGATGTTCCTCTCCATATGGATGTCGTCACGATTTAAAATACACAAAACACAAACACAAACGAACACGTGGGCATTTAAACATTAAATTGGCCAAAAAGGATGAAAATACGGACACGTGCGGCGCCGGTAGTTTGCAAGTCATCATAATGATGATGATCCATAATGATATTAGTTAATGCGCATCTGACAAATCAGGTGGTCAATATCACTACCAAATCTATCAATTAATGTCCATCTGACAAATCAGGTGGTCGATATCACTACCAAAGCTAACAATTAATGCCCATCTGTCAAATCAGGTGGTCGATATCACTACCAAAGCTATAAATTAATGCCCATCTGTCAAATCAGGTGATCGATATCACTACCAAATCTATCAATTAATGCCCATCTGACAAATCAGGTGGTCAATATCACTACCAAATCTATCAATTAATGCCCATTTGTCAAATCAGGTGGTCGATATCACTACCAAAGCTATCAATTAATGCCCATCTGTCAAATCAGGTGGTCGATATCACTACCAAAGCTATCAATTAATGCCCATCTGACAAATCAGGTGGTCGATATCACTACCAAACCTATCAATTAATGCCCATTTGTCAAATCAGGTGGTCGATATCACTACCAAAGCTATCAATTAATGCCCTTCTGACAAATCAGGTGGTCGATGTCACTACCAAAGCTAAACCTCATCTGATTCATCAAACTCATCATTTCCTAATTTGATTAACTTATTGCTTTGCAATAAAGGAATAAACGCTATTAAACACATTTCAAGACCAATTTATGATATTCAATCATCAAGCTTACAATGTAATAATTCTAGCTTCTCATGCATTTATTATAATTTTCTTTATAGTTATGCCAATTATAATTGGTGGATTTACACCCACCTTAAATATACACACCTTTGATGTCCAAGCGAGGGGCCTACAATAACTAACAGACTTGTATACTTATCACCACTAAACTCATGTGACTATACTATGTTCAAAATAAGCGGTCGGAATGCAGAATTTTTTTCAACCACTAGGAAAATTCCCTCAATACTTTTCTTGCTTCTCCACTCTCTTCCCAAAAAGATGTTCCCAATTATTTTTTCTCTTGAAATTCAATATAGATAATAACACTGATGATCGTGTCAATCCCCTTTAGCTGCCGTTGCAAGCGCTTCTTTTTACATCTCACACGTCAAAATAAGAATGTTTGTTTGCAAAAAAGCAAAACATTGGTATAAAGCAAGGCAATTAGAATACAGGGTGAACAACTTAACTGTGCCACCATTGGCATATCCTAAACTATGAGATTTAGAGAAAACTTTAAACGGGGAACATCACCTATTTTTTTAAGGTGATAAAAAATATGAATTTCATTTTCTTCTACATGGTTGCCATTTTCCAATATGGCGGCCAACTTTAAAATTTCTTATGGAACACCCTATATTTTATGGTGTTTTTGAAATTTGCATGTAATTTTAAGACATTTTTATTCTTTGACATTTTTCTCTAACCCTAACGGTTAGGGAGCTACAGGCAATTAAAGTTCATTTTTAGTTCCATAAGAATAACATGGGTCAAACTTTATGCGCTCATATCTCCGAGACCATTAAGTAAAATAAAAAATACTCAAGAATAAAAATGTCTTAAACTGACGTTTTAATGCCGTTTTTTTCATAATAACACCAATTTTCTACAAATTTTATTTTTTTGGCCGCCATATTGGAAATAAGTTAATTTATGCTTAAATGATAATTTTTATGTGTGAAATGTTCTTTAAACATAATTTTAAGACATTTTCATTCTTGAGTATTTTTTATTTTACTGAATGGTTTCGGAGATATGGACAGATAAAGTTTGCCCCATGTTATTCTTGTGGAACTAAAAATGAACTTTGATTACCTGTAGCTCCCTAACCGTTAGGTTTAGAGAAAAATGTCAAAGAATAAAAATGTCTTAAAATTACATGTAAATTTCAAAAACACCATAAAATATAGGGTGTTCCATAAGAAATTTTAAAGTTGGCCACCATATTGGAAAATGGCGGCCATGTAAAAGAAAATGGAATTCATATTTTTTATCACCTTCAAAAAATAGGTGATGTTCCCCATTTAAAGTTTTCTCTAAATTTCATAGTTTAGGATATGCCAATTGTGGCACAGTTAAGTTGTTCACCCTGTATACTCTACTATTATTCTATTTATTTTATTTCTTTTATTTATAGAATTATAGATTAATTCTATAAATATAATTATTCTATTATTCTATTTCTATTATTAAAAATAATTTCTTAAAATTATTTTTCAAGAACATTTTACTCATAAAAATTATCATTAACTTATTTCCAATATGGCGGTCAAAAAATAATAATTTTTAAAAACTGATGTTAATATGAAAAAAATTACATTGAAACATCAGTTTAAGACATTTTATTCTTGAGTATTTTTTTATTTTCATTTTTAGTTCCATAAGAATAACATGGGTCAAACTTTATGCGCTCATATCTCCGAGACCATTAAGTAAAATAAAAAATACTCAAGAATAAAAATGTCTTAAACTGACGTTTTAATGCCGTTTTTTTCATAATAACACCAATTTTCTACAAATTTTATTTTTTTGGCCGCCATATTGGAAATAAGTTAATTTATGCTTAAATGATAATTTTTATGTGTGAAATGTTCTTTAAACATAATTTTAAGACATTTTCATTCTTGAGTATTTTTTATTTTACTGAATGGTTTCGGAGATATGGACAGATAAAGTTTGCCCCATGTTATTCTTGTGGAACTAAAAATGAACTTTGATTACCTGTAGCTCTCTAACCGTTAGGTTTAGAGACAAATGTTAAAGGATAAACAAAAGTCTTAAAATTACATTTAAATTAAAAAAACATGTTAAAATATAGGGTGTTCTATAAGAAATTTTAAAGTTGGCCTCCACATTGGAAAATGGCAGCTATTTATAAGAAAATGAAATTCATATTTTTAATTGCCTTAAAAAAATAGTTGATGTTCCCCTCTTAAAGTTTCCTCTACATCTCATGGTTTAGGATATGCCGATGGTGGCACGGTTAAGTTGTTCACCCTGTCCTATACACCCCAACAGTGGTTGAAATTCAAGTTTTTGTTTTACCTAAAGAGTGAGTTTTAAGTTTTGCTAAGCGTAACGTTATTTTGTAATTTATAATTGAGGATTAGAATTATGTGCAACATTTAAGACTTCATTGACTTATATTTAAAACTACACTCAAAAACTGACACAAAGTCAGACTATTGCGATGGTTTTAAATGGAGGTGACAGCTGATATTCGGCCGCATCTAGTCACGTGACCAAAAATGTATGCCCTTTAGTTATCGTAAGCCACAGCAATGTATACATAACCGAATAAGTAGAGACATCCTTATGGGCAAGTGGGAACGCCACCCCTGAAACACAGATAGCACCACCATGATGGTAAGGATTATGCTGATTGGTTGAATGGAAACAGATTACTAGAATAATTTTACAGAGGTTTTTTATTGTTTGGATTTTTTGTAAACAAATACGCTCATTTTGACATTTGAGAGGTAGAAGAGCGCTTCCCGTGACAATAAAGAGAAGTAATCCTAGCACTAGCGCTTTATTTTCCTCTGGTTTTCGGGGACAAAACTAAAATTTTTTAACATGGAATGTCCCTACTTATTCGGTTCTGTATACATTGGCCACAGTCAGAGTCTCAAGTAATGAACACCCAATGTATCTACCCCTTCCAAACTAAACTTTAGTAAAGATTATTCGTTCAAAATTACCAGATGGGAGGGTTAAAAAAATGTTTAAACCTTTCTGAAATATGATAATATGAGCCACAAAAATAAATGATATTCCACTTTAACATTTAGTTATGGACACTTAGTTGGTCGCTTTCAATGGGAAAGTAAAGATCTCTAAAATGTACAATTTAATAAAGAGGAAATGAGAAAGAAATAAATTTTAAAATATAGTTACTCACTTGTAAACAATTCCACTTATTGAGTGCCTCAGCTATTCTTGGAGATTCTCTCCAAGTGAACATAAGTGGATGCAGTAATGTTAAGAGTATGTTAAGACTCATCAATGAGCCGACTGTAGTATCAAAAGTTGACCAAAATTTCTCTTTTGTAAATATATAATAAAATGTGCAAGCACCACATCCCACTTGCAAAGCCACCAGGATGATACAGAAGAAGAACCACCAGGAGTGCAGCAGGAAAGCATATTTTCCTGAAAAATATTAATCTATCTATATATTATAGGCAAGCATGACTCTTTCCTCCTTTATTTCCAGCTTGTATGCATCTTAGGATAAATCCATCATGCATACCGTTAGAAAGGTGTCCTGAAGATGTTCAGAATCCCATAATAACTTCGATTGGCGCCCAGGGTTATGTCCTACAGGCTTCCAAAGTTTCTAAGTTAATTTGATGATAGAAGAGTAATTTTCAGAGAGCACAGAATAGAAATATTTATATTCTGTGCTCACTGGGTAGTTGATTGAATCGTTAAACAGCTGTTGTAATAAAAAATTCTAAATCAGGAAGAAGAGATGTTACTAGTCTTCTTCTTATATAATAAAAGAGTACATTTAAGGGTCTAGAGAGAGAACTACTGAAACGATGGAGGCCATTTTGGTGTCAATGGATTTCTAATGGCCCCTAGATGACAGGAAAAATATTGTATCCCTCGGAAAATACCTTATAAAGCCGCAAAATAAAAATTAGACCTTATTTAGACCAATCTAAGACGTGATTTTGTCGATTTGTTTACTGCTCCAGGTGATCCATAACTTACATTGAAATTTGACACCACTGCTGCTTTACAAAGTGTTTTTGTAAACAAAACAGACAATTTCAGTTGACTGAAAGCCTACCAATTAAATCCATGACACATAATGTTGCAGTGGTTTTTAAAGCTGTAAAATAAATATTTAACAGCTGATGCTTTAATAAAATTTTGGTTGCTATACTATAAACAAAGTTTATTTAATATAGATGATTGAATTTATGTATTTAAACTTACGAGTTATTTAAATTAACACTGCCACATATTCTTGGATTCTGCCCTTTTGGTGAGCAACTACGCAACCAACGACATCATGCCACGAGAAAATTGATAGCTGACGCATTTAGAGAAAAAAATTACGAAGTTTATGAAGAAGTAAGCGGATTATCAAATGAAGGATCACAAAGAAGAATTGACATCATGGTGATAGAAGGAAGAAAGAAGGTTTTATATTGGATCCGACAGTAAGGTTTGAAAATAATAAAGACCAGGCAAATGAAGTAGACGAAGAGAAGAAAAGATATATAACTCTACTAAAGAATATTACAAAGAAAAATACCAGATCAATGAAATTACTGTTATAGGCCTGTTCCTGGGTTCAAGAGGAACAATCCCAAATTTTTTCGTTGAATTTTGCAAAAAGTTTAAAATTGATAAAAACATTCACAAAACATTGTCAATTAATATAATAAAACACTCCATAACAATATTACACAACCACTTATACAACAACAATCCATGAAGATTCAGAATTTTTAATATTGTTATTTTTATTAATTTTAGAAGAAAAGAAACCAAATTCATTGTCTGTTATCTTTTGTACATGAGTGCAACTTCCAGTGGGAAGAAAGTGTAATTTATTTTAATAAATTATTTGTATATATATTTGTTTAGACACATGTTTTATACGGTAACTATTAACCAATGAGCTTTATGTTTTGAAATACATACACATAATGTTTTGATTGTAAAATTCTCCCCACCATATTTTAATCCACTTATTTTTATTATAACTAAGTCATCCAATGTCCTTACATTCTTATTTTTCATCCTTTTAAGGTCGTGTAGGCTTATGATTTTACGTGTTTAACAGTTGGTTTATTGTTCCCCGTGATATAAACAATGGACTACAAAAATGTGAAAATGCGGAACTATGAACTGGAAGGCATAACTCTTGGAATATACAAGAATAAATAGGCCTACCAAGAATAAGAAAAGTTGATGGAAATTAAGTGGAAACAAAAGGCAAAGAATAAACATTTTGAATAGTGTTTTAATGAAGGTAAAAAACCTACTGTACGATTGACTTAGAGGACAATGCAGTAACACTTAGTACACTCAGGAAAGTACTTCTATACCATTGTGTGAAAAATCAAGTCAGAACTTGAAAGCAAGATTCAGTTAGATGCATAAACACTGAAAGAGCCCACAGAATGGTGCTCAACGATGGTGGTGATACCAAAACCTAATGGGGACGTTAGACTCTGCCTGGATCTAACAAATAAATTAAACAAGAACGTAAGGAGGCAAAAATGCTAGGTGTGAAATTGGTAAATCTCGAGTGTTTAACAAATAAAATACAAATAATTCCAAATTCTGGCAAATTAAATGGACTGTCACCGAAATCATACCAATAAGTTAATTGGCCATACAACTGGAATGGAATAAATGGAAATACGGTTAAACAAACGTTTAATCATTATCTTTTTTTAAGCCTCATAGGCCTACTATATTGTAAAACCATATAGTAAGTATTATAAACTATTAACGATATACTAGAGATCGCCTCCTGGTCGAAATTAGACCAAAATTTTTGTTGATCTGGACCTAAGAAGTTTAAAAACATTTTATAACTGAAACATCTGTTCTTCCTGTTTCAGCAGTTGTTTTTACAACAGCTGTTTCATGATCAATCAATTATCCTTCTCCCATAAGATTGACATTGAATCTTTCAAAGCTTGTAGGGCGTAGCGTCGGGGACCAGTGTAAGTCAAAATACCATCCTGCTCATCTTACCTTTCACACGGTTTGCGCGGGTTTCTTTTACGTTGCTCACAAGCTGAGAAAAATGGAGGAAAAGAAACATGCTTGCCTATCAATATATAGATAACTGATCACATTTCTAAAGAAATGGAAAAATTAGTTTTAATACTATGTTGTCTGTGTATTAATAAATTATGTGACCATTTTCAAACGTAAACATCAAATTCATGAATAATCATCATGAAAATGACCCGTCATTTTTGACGGGCTGTTTGCTAGTTATATAATATTCTTTAAATATAGTAATTAGGTCCAGATCAACTCAAAATTTGGTTGCATTTCAACAAGTTTTTTTTCTTTTTCTAGGAAGAAGAAGGAAAAATGCAATTACGCACACAGGTGGCCAGCCTGTAGTGCCTCCCCTTTGCTAGTGTGGGACTCCCCTAAAAACGATTATACCCACTGAAAAACCTCTTTAGCGATCTAGCCTGGAGTTGTCACATTACATCAGGATAGATCTAAATTAGCCTAAGCCCATTGGGCTCACTCCTTGACCAGGCCGCAGGATGGCCAGGGTATCTGAGGAAACTAGCGGTTTTTTTTATTTATTTTTTTTAAGGAGGATGCCCTGGACGTACTGCGACAAATCATCCCAGCAGCCCTCATCCTCTAAGATCTTTTGGCAGACCGAGTCCACCGAAAATGCACCAAAAGTTTGTGTGGCCTCCAGGCGGGGTCCTTCCCAACGGGGGCAGCGAAAGAATTATGGCCGGTAATTGTTCATTAGGAATGTTTGTTGATTTTTTTGTGTTCACCGAACAAGTTTTCCACGAATGATCGGCCAGTGCGGACACAGCTTAACTTTAGATAATTTAAAGGTCACAACATGCAATTAAAAAAAATACCGTAGTTTGAAAAGACTTCGCATTAGGTCTTAAAAATCCCAAAGAATGGACAAATTTTATAGAAATATATACTAAAGTCTTGTGACATATTTATGTTTCAGGGTTTTAACAGTTTTCAACAATAGTTGTTAATCCTACCTGTCTTAGTCCTGGTGAGAGGTAGCCGGCCAAGTAGCCGTAGGGCGACCACTGAAGCATGTAAAGGATGAGTTTGCCGCGTTTCCTCATGATTGAAATAAGGTGCCTTGGATAGCAAACCAAAGTTGTTAGCTTTGGGAAATTTCAAAGATTTTTCTAACGTTTTCATAGCTATAACAGGAAAAAAAGTATTAATTACAAATTAAATTTATTACTTTTAAGCCTGCTATTGATGACTTATCACATATTACCATGATGTTATATCATCAATAAGTTTAAAGGACATTGATATAAAAAAATATTTCTGAAAATTTTACATAAATGTCTATAAGTGGAACCCTTGGTAATTTTATTTAATCTTGTTGATAAAAATTAGTTGCATAATTATTTAACCGTTACCCTCTGAAGTGACAGTGACAGTTAAGTGAATAGAAGGATAAAAGAAACTGTTTTGTTCACCTTTACCTTCTAATTATACTGTTTTGTGAGAAATTAAACCTCGTACAAGTAGACTAAAAAATATTTACATTAACTCAAGGTCATTTTGACATCACTGCTAGTATCAATCTGAACATAATCTTTCAGCAAGACATCAATTTACAACACATTAAAATTAGCAAAATGTGCATTGGTGGAATGACGGATAATAAAGAGCGACAGCAAAAAGAGTGACCGTTGATGAAAGTTCTATTGTATTTTTAAAGTAGTAATACAATGTAACAAAGTAGTAGCAATAAATTTTTATTTATAAAAACTAATTATATTTACTTCGGAAGCAACAAGTAAATAAACACCTCTGACTCTCACCTATAGCTTGTAGAAGATTTCAGGTGACTTGACCTCTCAAAGGGTTGATCATTTCTGCTCAGCCTGTGATGGATGTAATTTTTGTTGTTATGGTCAAGGTGGACAGTGGCAATTACAGTGTGACATTAACAGTTTAATTCCGACAACGGCAGGCCCCCGGGAATAATCAGTCAACGGTGACATGGCACGACACGCCATTGCTTTATTGACTCGGGCTTCCTAATTGTATTTACAATTCTATAAAAACATTCCTTCATGACTTATTATGAAAATAAATATTGAAATGTATTCAATTAAATTGAGCTAGTTTTTGTAGTAGTAAGGTACAAATCAATAATAGAAAGTTTTATTTATTTTGATTCACTAAAACAATAACAAATAAAAATAATTCGTTAAAGAAAGACAACTACCTTCATATGTATTTTTAAAAATCCGCATTTTCTTTAAAAGTGTACATCACATTACAATGAAAAATAATTTTTACTTTCAATTGCATTATTGTAATGTTTTATTGCATTTAAACATTTTTGCTTCTATTAAAGTGCATATTTTTATTAATGCAGTGCATTATTAATTTAAATGGCACTATTTCATTTAAAATAATGGGAGGTCAAAATCTACCGTTTGGTCCTGAAATTGGCACAGGTAAGCCAGTTGAGCTCGTTTTGCTTTGCTGTCCTTCTTGTTAATTGTTAAAAACCTTTACAGCCCTTAATATTTTGAGTCACTAGCCATTGATTTGAAATTTGAACAGCTGTGTCCCCTTCATCCTCTCACCCTCCAATGTTGGCATTTGTGTTTTTGTTTACCATGTAAACATATGTTTTTTGATGGATTTAGCAACAATACATCAACTCTTATCCACTATTTTTGTGAATCTTACCATAAATGAACAACCCTGACTCTTACCTTGTCTAGCGCTTGTAAAGTATTTGTTCAAAAGGTAAATCATAATTCTAGTTAGTTAGTACAGAGACGCAGACAACGACAAAGCAAATCACATTTCATAAAATTAGGTATACTGTTGCTGGGAATCAAAATGGCGGATTACCGCTAACTGTAATAGTAGTGGCACGTGATAAAATGCTCCACGATATAAGTTCAATACCTTCATTCCCACGAGAACGGAATTAGAAACTTGTCAACGCTGCATCACACCGCCATGATGGTCACCCGTGGGGACAACTAACGGTGACAATATCATCGGCAAATCAAAATAAGGGGCGTGTTCAGAAAATTAAATGATTGGCTAATGTGATGTCTCTTGGGGGATGACAAGATTTTAGGGAAGGGGAAGCGGGAGCCGAGCGACCGAAAAGGAAGAGAACTTTAGTCAGCCCGAACAATGAGGACTTCACTCACTGCAGACATCAAGCACTTCAAACCCTCAACGAGGAAGTCCTAACGAGGAAACCAAATCCCATTGTATCTTCGAAAGAAAACATCCTGTTCTCCCTCCCGAATTCGACCGCATCCCACTGAGCGATAAGGACTTCGGGGACCAAGAGGTCATCACCAGACGGCCCGGAGGACCACCCAGGAGCGGAGGCGAATAATCAACACAGCATCCACAGACCAGGGTTACAGCCGTACGACCACACCAGGGGGCTCCATCTTCGAGACCAATCTCAAATACTTTAAACTTTCTTTTCTTTGAATACTTTACACGCTCCATTTTCTTACTCCTCAAAGTGTTCATCATTTCTTTGCAGTTTATGAGGTAATTTTGCTGTCGTAGTGATCAGGGTGGCAGTCACAATTATAGTGTGAGACATACACAATTAATGTCCGACAGCAACATGCCCTAGGGAATAATCAGTGGCACGACAAGCTTTAGCTCTATACATTCAGGGGTTTTTTGATGAATTCATACTTTAGCTAAAATAATACTTTCAAAGCTATTAAAAACTGATTGTTTCAAATGGAATAATATTATGGCCTTGAACTGTGTGAAGTATTTTGGTATAATACAAACAATATGTCACACAATATTATTTGAAATTAAATAAAATGGAAAAATTCTAAGTTTTTTGTAAAAACATTACTATGTCATTTTTTAAAGTATTTAGTTTTGTTTTGAAGCACACATGACAGTGAAATAAATAAAATTTTTATTTCTCAATTTTGAGTAAAATGATAGAGCTGTTAAATTTTTTTAAGATAGTTAATTGTTAATAAATGCTGAGACTTTGTAATTTGGTTGAATAATTTTATATTACTAGATGAAACCCTGAGTAGAGTGGAGAGTATTCAGCTCTCGTACGATTAACAACACCTAGGAAAGTATTAACACAACTTTTGTAATTCAAACAAAATTACAATTACAAGATGCATTTCAAAACTTTTGGAAATATTGTGGGAAAACGTGACGCTGTCAAATAAAATCTCTTTCCTTTCCTTGAAGTTGTGGCATATAACTCTAATATTGTACATTAACTTTTCATTCTAGTGCCAACGTTTTAATTATCAACAACACCTCTTTTGCTTAAATTATTGTATGACAAGTGTAACTTTTAACTTCTCATCATCACACCACTCACCTACAACAAAATTCTCCCTCTTCTCCTTTAAACAACAAATAACAATATTAACCAACCCAATCAGATTTTTGAAATAACTTCTACAATTGCAAATATATAATGTTGAAGTAATTTTTCAACTCCTTTATACAACTCCTATTTTTGTGTATAAATTATTTCCAGAGCCTACAACCTTCCCCGTCACCTTTGCGCCCAAATGAACCCTTAGATAGTTTTCCACCCCCACACCCATCCCCCAAAATTATACTAAGTGTAACGTGTTTATTTTGTATTGGAAAATTATTTATATTAACGTAGATTAAGAACCCAAATGATTTATGAAAGATTTTTGAAGTACGAAGTTTAAGTTTGCACAATTAATAAATGGTCGTGTTGAGCGCTCATTCAAATTTCCCGCCCCGCGTCGCCGGCAGCCCGGCCGAGCGGTGCGCGGCGGCGAGCCACGTGATTGGCCGGCACGGGGCGCTGCACCCTTTCCGAGTGCGCAGGCGCGAGCCTACGTAATAAAACCACCCCGTTGCTGGTCTCAGCCTTCTTGTCTCGAACCCGATCCTGACGAAAACTACGAATTCCTCCACGAGGTAGGGAACGACCATTGTATAATAATTAGTAATTCTTTACTAATTAAATCAGCTTCATATTCACGACCATTTATTCGAGTTATTTTCTCCATTTAAATTTTTTGCATTTTGTTTTATTTAAATCTTTTGCCAGAGTGGCCTGATTTTTTTTTATCTTGAAAGACGATAGTAGTGTGTTTTGGTTACTTCTGCGCTGGAAGTCGTGCCATCTGCCCGAGCAGCTGCTCGAGCAGCTGGCGCCAGCTGCTATGTCACATAGCTTCCGGTGGGGGTTAGAGGGTATATATGAGATGCTGTAGTTATATTTTATGCCATATAGGTTGGGGTGGAGATGGCGATAGTGTTGGCGTTAGGGTGAAGTGAATTTGCGCATAAAATTAAAAGTTAGTTCAAAATTGAAATTCGTCGGTGTTAACGAAACTCTAACAGTTGAACAAAAATTAAGAGTTAGTTCAAAATTGAAATTCAAACTTATAATTGGGATCTGGAAAATATGTCAAGGTCATCCAGAGTAAGTTTTAAAAAATTCTATCCAACTATCACTAGAAATAGTTTTAAGTTGAAGTAGTTGGTGATAGCGGGATAATTGATTCGTGCCATGGGAGAGGTGTTTATCGTATGAAAGTTGGCGATCGAATGAGAAACGCCGCCTAGGGAGAGGGCTTATAAAACGGCAACCTCCCCCCACCACCCCTTCCCCCACTCCTTTAGACCAATAACCGGTTGCCGACACTATGTGGTAAAACTGAACCAGACATGGCGGCCGCCATGGATAATTCTAACCTCAAACCTTAGTTTTGCATTGGTGAGCATGCGCCACCCCTACTCCTTTACCTTTCTTTTATATTTTTAAAACCGAACAGATGTCCGGGCAGCTGCCCCTACGGGCAGATGTTCGGGCAAGTGTTGGGGGCAGAGATGTTGAAATATTGGGGTGGAGATGGCGATAGCGTTGGTGGTCGGTTGAACTGAATTTGCGAACAAGGTAGCTAGGGTTGAACTAAAAGTGCACATAAATTAAAAGTTAGTTGAAAACTGAAATTTGAAGGTGTTAACAAAACTCTTAATAGTTGAACAAAATTAAAAGTTAGTTTAAAACTGAAATTCAAATTTATAAATGGGATCTGGAAAGTATGTCAAGGTCATCCAGAGTAAGTTTTAAAAAAGCCTACCCAACTACCACCAGAAATAGTTCAAAGTTGAACTAGTTGGTGATAGTGGGATAGGCTGAAGTAAATTTTGAATTTTATTTGTGAACATATAATTAATGTGCAACAGCAGAGTTTAAACAAGTTGAACTTTTGTGATGAACTACAGAGTTGTAAATGCAAACACCAACGACGATGAGAAGGTAAACGCAGAGTCCCCAGATGATGTATTTGAAAAGCTTGAACAAACGTAACATTTCGAGTTGGTTTTCCCGTTCCATTTCCAATCGTTTAATTTCCAATTTCAATTTATCCTCTTCTATTCTAGTTATGAAGGGAACTTCATCCATCATATCCATCATGATTTTGTAGTGTTTGAAATTTTAAAACAAGTGATGTTGATAGTTCAAAAGTTGAAGACGGAATGAGAAGTGAAAGCGAGAAATGTTAGTTAAATAAAGAAGTGGTGGGGGGAACGAAGAATTACAAAGAAGTGGTGGGGGAAATATTTTGCTGTTCATTATTACCATCAGTAGTGTCAGATGGTGCAGGAGTTAGATTTAGTAAACTGTCTTCGTCCGAACTTTCAATCTTATCACAAATAGGACAATCGTATGTTATTTCCAAATTCATTTTGATGGTTGTAAAATTATCTACAAGTTCTTGTAAAATATTAAAAATGTCTTGTAACTCTTCTTTAGAGTTTATTTCAAAACTAGAATTCATTCGGGCCAATGGAGAGTTGTTCATTATTGGAGAGTCGGTGATGGAATGAGGATCGGCGCATAGGGAGGGGGCTTATATAATGGTGACCTTGAGCAGGCGTCTAGGGAGGGGGGCTGTCTAGGGAGGGGGTTTTTATATAGGGAACCTTGAGCTTATGATTGAATAAAACGTTTAGTTCTTCTTCTCCATCTTTTAATTCAATTATTTGAACTGAAGTAGTTGTTTCATCTTCTTCACTTGATGAAGAAAACAATTCACCAGGATTTAAATATTGAACTACAATTCTGAACCATCTTATAGGATATTCGTCAATGACAGAAAGTAAGTTTTGAAACAATTCTTCCATCTCCTCCCTGTCAGTTATTATATGTTCAAATTTGATAAATTTGTTTTCCATGTTGTTAGTTAGAGTGTTGGAAGTGGAATGATTTAATATTATATAAAAATTAGAACTAGTGGTGGGGGAAATCTCAAGGTCATCCAAATGAAGTTTTAAAAAAGTGTGTAAAACTGAAATTTACACATTTGATGGTTCTACAGGATCGGAATACCAATCTGATCTGTATTTACATCTTTTTATCATATGTGTACAAAAATCATCTTGATGAGAATTGGTGCGTTGACAATGAGCAAGATCTAGAGGGTGAAATTTGAAACATCTTTGAGGACAACATGTATGAAAATATCTTGATTTGTAAAATTTGAAAGTTCGCAATTCCGGTGGTGGTAGTTGTTTTGTTTTGCATTTGCAATAACAAGATCCGAAGAATTCACATTTAGTACAAGCTAACCCATCCACCATCATTGGTCCTAAATCTGTACACTGTTGTTCACAACAGTAACGAGGTTTGTACTTGTATTTTTGCTCTTCCATGTTGACGCTGCGGAGTCCAGTGAAAGAATAAGAGTGTATAGTGTTGAATAGTGAGTTTTATGTACTGTGAAAAGTGGTGGGGGTAATTTCAAGGTCATCCAAATGGAGTTTTAAAAAATTATACCTTACAAGTGTAAGGATTATTAAAATTTAGGAAGTTTGTTTTTCTTTGTTTTCTTCAGACTTTTTCTCTCTCTCCGCCTTAGCCATAGCAACAAGTTCTTCTGTTGATAATGGATGTACTTCAGGAAATTTTAAAATTAATTTAGCTTGATATCCTTCTTTAGTTAATACATCTAAATCTTGGGTCATTTGTTCAATGGTGTTGTAGTCTTTTCCATAGATTTTTCCATCAAGTTGAATCATCATTCTGTACAACATTTTCTTAAATAGGTCTTGTCGTGGTGAGAGCTGAGAAGCAAATGATTATTTATACAAGTATCACATCCTTTTTATTAATTCATATTGATCATGTGATTCTTTAGTTTTAGTTTTGTCTGTCAAAAGTTATTCAACATTGGTAATACTTTTGGAACTTGATGTTATGTTGACCAGTTGGCGATGAAGAAGTTGTAGGTTGTGTAGAAATAAATATTTCATCATCGCAATATTTTGTTTTAGTGAACATCCTTGTATTAGTAGCACTAACATCAACAGTTAAGTGATAACCACCGGTAAGTAAAACTCGCATTTCGTTGGTTAAATCTTCGAGTTGTTCAAAAGTTGTTATGGTGTTAGTATCGTAAGATGCACACTTGACCTTTAGGGACATGTTGCAGTTTTATATTCAGGGATTAAGAGTGAGATGTGTACGGTATGAAAGGTAGCAGTAGACTGATGAATTTTGCAAGTACATTTCCCCTTTTATAATTATACAAAATTGGGTCAAGGTCATCCTGTGGAATTTTTAAAAAAAGCAACATATTGTAATGTACAAAAACATTACAATATGTTGCTTTTTTTATTTTTATTTTTTTTGTTTTATATCATATTTATTGAAAAAACAAATACAAAGAAATATTTACAATGTTATGTACAAATTAATCAGTAGTAGGTGTTACATGAATTGTAAGTTCAGTAGAGTTGTTTCCACTGGGTCCATGTGATACCAAATAGAGTGTGCCGGGTTGAATTATACGAAGATCTTCATTTTGAAGTAGTTGTACGAAGCGCTTTGGTAAGAAGATCTGAAATTTTGCTTCATCACCAATTGTATAAGGTGCCTCGCTCAAAGTGCAATTTATAGCATCACCTACTGAAGTTTCCATTTTCTTAATAGTATGAATGATGTAGTGTTTTTCTTCTTTTAGTTCAGAACATTTCTTCGTAGGTAGAATTGATGATTTAGAATGAGCGTTGAACTGATCAACTAAACTTTGAAGTAAGTTCTGTGATGCCATATTGATGTTGTTGTTAATCTTCTTGTTAATAAGAATGTCCGTCGGAGATGTTGTCTCTTCGGAGGTTTGAGTAATACTCATGCTGTGTCATGGTAGCGCTCTCACTTTTATAATCGACACTACCCCCACCAGTTTGTTGAAGGAAGTTATTCAAGCGGTAGGCATTCTTTAAAGCGCACTGTGACCTTCGATGTTTAAAACTTTTTGATGAAATACAAAGTTCGTTGAAGTAGCATTGGAAATCTTTATCAATAATTGCATTAATCACTTCGTTGCTTGTAAATGATTGTATCCAATTTGCTTTTTCCAATCCCCTTGTGTAGATAATTTTAAACTCTTTGCAATAATGATTCATAATGTGCGGCATCATGTTATAATTAATGAAACCTTCATCCCATCTTAAGTTATGAAAATGTTTGTTCAACCATTTGTTTGTAACTTTCGCTTTAGTTGTTAGTCTATTAAATGGTACTGGAGGTTTAAACAAATAATGATAAACTACTGATGTGTTCATGTCCAAGATTACTAATTCTTTAATAATAAAATTACCATCATTTCCTCGAAAAGCTTGAAATTCAATTATACCTCTTTTAACTTCCATTATATGTGGCGCATTAGAAAACGAAACCCGTTTATTCATGATGAAGTCTTACTAACAACTGACTTAAAAATTGAATGAGCCGATGTTTATAACAGACAAGATTGTTCTTCTTCTTTCACTTCTTGTGCCACTTCATCAATATTAAAATTGGTGTGATAGTTGTTTAATTGTCTCCACATTTCAACTTCTTGAGGTATTCTATTAAAGATTGAAGTATCCACGGGACCGTATAAAATTGGAACAAAAGGTTTTTTGTCCAATGTATCAATTAGATAGTCTTTAATTATTGCACTTGAAAATATTAGTTGTTTCAAATATCTGGTGACGGGACCGGTAGTACAACTTAAAGTGTAAAATTCTTCTTTAGTGAAATATAATTTAACATTATGTGTGGTTAAATCTCTGAAGCGAACAATTTGTCCTCCACGATGTTTTACTATATCAACTTCAATATTTGATTCCAATAAACTTAATCTTGTTCTTCTTCCAAATGTGTTGTTACTTAAATAGCACTCCAAAAGATGTAAATGTTTCATGAGAGATTCCCAAGTAGTTTCACTGAAAGTAACCATTTTGTTTCCATGATTTAAAATAACAATTGGTGAATAATCCATTGATTTTAAAATTCCAACTGATATACTTTTTGTCATGCATGAAGAAATTGGGTAGATAATCCGAAGAAATACTTCTGTTAAAATATTGGTTGTAATGTTAACTTCAACCTTCTTCCTTTTTACTTCTTTTTCAGCTTTTTCTTCTTCTCTCTTCTTATGTTTGTTGAATTTTAGGAACTCGTCCATTTCTCGTTCAACTTGTTTTTCTATATCTGAACTATTATCATCCATTAGAGGTGTATTTTCTTCTCCGTTAGTAGAATTCATCTTGCGAATGATGTTTCCCATACGACGGTTGAAGATAGAATGAAGTTTCTACTAATTATTTTCTCGCTTTTATATTTTTCGTAAAATCCTTGAAATTTATACAATTACATAATTGTTTGTTTTCAACTTGTCTTTCACAAATGAAATTCTAACCTCAAAAATTAAAGCAGATAATTCTAACCTCAAAAATTTGCAGTTGTTATACAATTCTTCTTAAAGTACATTCTTCACAATTCCGGTCAGCGGTGTGTAAGTAACTATTTTATCATGTAGAATTAGACAGTATGCCGAAGTTCCATCCGCTACTGGTTCTTCAAATTCCATTTCAATTTTTATATCCACACTTGATGATTTTACCGATTCATTTTGTTTTGAACAATCGATTACAATTATTGGAGCCTTGGAATAATACTGGTCAGGTGATAATAGTGGTGTATTAGTCTTTCCATAATATGACGATTGAAATCTTGCATACATATCGTATAAAATGGAAAAACGTTTTTTGCTGAACATGACATTCAAATTGTCATAGGGAAAGAATTGAGAGTTTAGGAAAACTTTACAATTCTTTATTTTACAGTGATCAAATTGACCAGCATTTGCAGTGATAACATCTTTTCGCTTAGTTTGAAAACCGAGTATTATGTACCTTGCTCGTTCCAAGTAAGTTGATGTCTTGACGGTCCATGTTTGTCTTTCTGTCTGAGGTAGTGTAGGGTATTCATGAAATTCCCAACTTCGGAATGGCATCACAATATCACGGTCAGATTTTAACTTTCTCAATAATAGGATTCTATGTTCATCGGCCAATCTTACATGAGGTACTCTCCAAACAACTTTATCCAACTGTAGTTGCCATTCCAGTTTATCTTCCGTAGTTGCAGGGTCTGCAAGTATTAAGTCCTTATTAGTTGAAGATCTGAGTAATACTAATTCTTGTTTGACATTTATTATTACCCGTTTGTAATCTTCAGCGAATCCCAAAAGCAATCGTAAAGGTACATGAAAATCAAAGTGACCGTTGGAAGCTGGTGTTATAGTGTCTTTATCGGGGGCAACCCATCCGGCAGTGACTATTGAATTCTTCTCATGCGGTGTTAATGATGTTAATCCTTTCAATGTCGTTGTTAAACCAACCTTTTTTGTTGAATCAACCGTCACCCCTGATATTTCATATCTTATTTCATCAAAAAGATATGCCATCGGGTTATTTATAAAAGGAACTGTTGAAGCAGTTTTTCCATCCAATTTTAATACCTGTCCTTCGATGTACAAGTAACTTTCACACGGTAAAGTGTAAATATCTTGTTGTTGAATGGGGATCCTTATTTCATCGTTATTGTTTAATTTTGATGAAGTGTAAGGGTTGTGCGTGTGATATTCCTTCTCCCATAGTGTTTCGTCGAACGTTGGTCCTTGAGATATATCCAGGATATCCATCGCTGTTAAGTTTCAATCCAATCTTCTGTAGAAAACGAATGTTTTCCGATGTTAACTCTTCCAATGTCAAGGAGCTACTGAGCTCCCGACTCTTCCGTTGCGGTTTAAATGATAATCCCATGTTGACTTTTATGTTGCTGCTCTGATGTGTATCCGTATAGTAATTGTTTCTCCTCTAAAGTCAACACTATGACCGTCTTGATCCAATATGTTCAGTACGATGTCTGAAATGAAACTGGTGTTTAACGGTAGGTATATCAAGTTTTGTGGCTTCTCAACAATTTTAAAACCGGGAGCCACTGTTGGATAAAATGTATGTAAAATATGTTGATTAACTCCATCTCTATACGATCCGTGTATAATGTTGCACGTGACATCAATACTATTTACTTTCAATATTGTTACAGTTGAATCACCCGAATGAGTAGTTCCAGGAGTTAAGATTTTCTTTTTTGTATCTGTAAATCCAAGTAAACTGCCAATCGACTGTTCCAAGCTGACATCAATATAATATTTCGAAGTTATTTCTGCTTTTAAAGTATTATTGTTTCCTTTAACGGTGATATTGTCTTCTCCGAGTTGTTTCTGTAATAATTGGTTTATGTCATCAATTTCATATGCTCCAGTAGGAAATGTAATTATTTTCAATTCTGAGTATTTTCCTGCAGCATCCTTAGTTTCATAATAATGTAGTAAATTGTTTTTTCCTTCTGTAACATTAGGAATTGAATTGTAGGTAGTCAAATCAAGTAATGCCGCTTCCCATAATCTTTCCTTGGATAGACGCAATGCTGGGAACAGCGTACTTTTTAATGTGGATGAATTTCCACTCAGTGACACTGTATACGATGACATCTTAAAGCTGACTGACACTCTTCGCTAGAAACTCCAAACATAAATGCCCACATATTTCAGTATTGTTAGGTTGTTCTCTTTTGTAATTGTAAAAAATGTTTTTGGAGTTTCGAAAATAATGTTGCAGTTCTTTTGGCGGTGGTAGATTGCCAAAACTGTCAAAGTAGTAAATGGTTTGTCCGAGTTTTTTATAGCATACCCAATGAGTGCCTGGACCATAGGTGGAATCCAAATTTACTATTCCAGTTTCATTTTTCCATATTTTAGTTGGTAATGCATCTTTCATAAAAACTCCTCGAAAGAATGGTATTTTCAAACATTTCACATAATCATTTAACTGATGATTTGTTAAGGCTTTATTTGGAATTATCAATTGACTCTTCTTATTTAGTACACACGGTATGGTCTTAGGTATAAACCTGCTCCGTTTTTTACCATTTGCCAAACAGAAGTCTTCTTTACATTTGCCTTATGAGTTCTACGACGTCCTTTTTTAATGTTTCCACCTCTTTTGGGAGCGCCTTTCTTTGCAGGTCTTCCTCTGCGACGTTTTCCACCACCTAACTTTGCTTTCGTCTTCATGGCTGTAGTTACTGCCCAAGCCGATGCTTTTTCTGCAATACTTGCGTCACTTGATTTTACTCTTTGCCAAGCTTTTTCCGCTAGAATTTTATCTGCTATTGATCTATTTGTTGAATCTTTATACTTTGAATATGCTATATCGTGTTCCTTGCAAGCTTGATCTAATTTATTAATTCCAGGATCTCCTCTTGCTAAACGCTTTGCCAACTTAGTTCCAGGTCCACAATATTGATAACCTCCGGGCAGATGTAATTCGTATGGTAAAGCGTCTATAGTTCGATTTACAACAGCACCAACTGGAATCCGTCTAAGCAGGGATAATGCAGCTGATGTTATACCACGTCCTCTCTTGCCGCTGTCTTGACGATGACTGAGCGATACGGTCTTCATTATGTTGTCTTATATAACTGGCGTGTTTACTCCACGAGATACTTTACACAAATGAATAACTTGTGCAAAATCTTTTATATTTAAAGACTTAGTTATTGAAATTAATTATATACTGATTTATAATTCTATTTTTAATCCAAGCTTCTCGTTCATCGGGTTGAATCATCACATGACTCGTTGTACTAGCTATATGATTGTGGGTATCAATAAGTAAATTGCCCACTATTCTTATTAAACAATCTAAATTTACAGCATCTTTTGGATGTTGAGGATCATGTAATTGCATAATACGTTTATCATTACATGTGTAAGCTGTTGAATCACTTTTTGATGTTTTTATGACTTGTCCAATAGTAGCAGCATCATTTGAATCTTCACCTGGTAAAATATTAATTATTTTCTTCATCTTTGCATCATATTGGGTCCCAAAGTGTTTATCCCAAGTTATTGTTTGTTTCATTGTAACACAATCATTTTCTTCGTAACCAGGATAAATATCTTTTATTCTTCTATTACGACCATTGTATGTACCTAATGTACCACCACTCGCAATTAATGTTTGCACCATTAGAGGTACATCTGTATCTTTTGTACCAAATCTTCCATTTGTTATTGTTTTATGTCCTGCATCCCATTCATCATTATTTCCTTGCATTAAATTAAACTTTTCATTTCCATGTATAAATTTATCTCCCCGCTTTAACACGGCATCTTCATGTTTTACAAAATTGGATGTTTCCTTTTTTAATTCTTTAGATAATTGTTCCATAGTAACAGCATCTTTTGGTTGAGAACCGAACTTTACATTTGACAACACTTTCCCATGACAATCGATTTCATCACCATCTTGTAAAATACAGTTGTCCTTGATGTATTTTAGGTTTACAGCATCACCGTCTTCCTTTGGGTATCCAATGTCATTTATAATAAATTTATAAAAAGAAAATCCATGTTCAGTTTTTTCCGGTATTATAGAATGTAAATATTCTTTATTAACTGAATCTTTATCATTTTTGGGATTTCCCACGTTGGTTATTCTATAATTTCCAGCATTATACGTTTGTCCATCTTTTAAGTTATTACCCCATTGCAATTTTAAAGTATTTAAAAGTTCAGATGATAAGTACTCTTTAGTAATTGCATCAGAACCTTCAGTTGGTTTACCAACATTAATTAATCTATGTGATTTAACATCGTAAGTATTCTTATGTAATTTTAATGATGTTGAAGTAGCTTCTTTTACTGTCTTCAAATTTGCTCCATCAGTATCTTCTTCTGGATCTTTAACTAGTTTTAAACGTTTATTACTTATGCTATAGTCACCTTCAGGTGTTTGTGGTAATCCACTTCTTTTTCTGTCTTCTCCAACTTGCACTCCTAAAGCGGAGTACCGTCCGAACTTGTCGACGCTCATGTTAGAACTGATACGTCTTATGCTTGCACCTCTTTTATATCCACGGACAATTATACGACTATACCGCGATTCCTAAGTTCATCAACTAGAGCCACCCATTCATTATTCAAACCTGTATGACCGGCTTCCATGGCTTCATGCAATAGTCTCATTCTATCAACCAATTTATTGATGTCATTGTAGTAAATCACATTTGTATTGTATAGATTTTTCATCAATCCTTTACCAGATGTTGAAGTATCTCCTTTACTCTTTTTACCATGTTGTTCAAGAAGTGATAAATCCATAAGTGATAAAGATTTTCTTTTCAGTGGTTGTCTTACCGCTGGTGCAGTACGTAATGTTGGCAATTTTCGTGGAGGAAACAACTTTTTTATAACGATGTTATATTTTGTTGCACGTGAACGATTAATCATTCCATCCTTTAAGTAGTTTCTTTTATGAGCGTTAGTATTTTGTAGAATCTCCTTAAAAACACTTAAATCTTTGGATGAATATCTTAGTGGTATGTTTTTAAAAATTAATTCATATAATCCTTTTGTTCCTTTATATCTATGCTCACCAATAATGATGTAATCGTCTTGTGTTATTTCAAGCTTTGAATCGCCAATCTTCAATTCATTCCCATCAATTCTTGCTCCGTATACGTGTGATCTACTCAAATTCGGGTTTGATTTCATGTCATGTAGCATTTTCATTATATATTTTCTTCCAAGAGGTCCATGTTGTAATATATCGCTACTCAATTGAGTTAAATTTGGAATAGATTGTTCAGCTTCAGGTATTGGCTGTTCTTCTTCCTTTTCAACAATTGGTTCTTCTTCTTTTGTTTCTTCTTGCTCACTAGCACTTGTATATGAATCATCATCTTCTTCTTTTTTTAATGCTTGTACTTCTTGTTTAGAAACTGGTAGTAAAACATCTCCTTCATAACGAGGTTTACCAATAGTTTCTGATATCTGTTTTAAAGGTTCCGTAATAGGTTTAAATGTAGTCTCTAGAAATTCTTCTCTTTCACTTAAACCCATCCTCAATGCACGATTCTTCATCCTAATAGAATCACTGAGTGATTTTATTTCTTTCAATAGTTTTTCTTGATTCACCATGTTTACACTGTGAAGTTCAACGTGTAACTAGATGTAGCATCGGTAGTTCAACGCATAAATACAAATTTATCCAACCCTATACGATATCTACCATTTTTAATATCTTCTTCCTTCATAATAACGAGAAAGCTATATTTCTCATTCCATGCTTTGCCACACATCTCTTTAAATTTTTCAAATGGCATATCCGCATTTACATGATCATTATATATATGCTTTAAATTTGTTTCATCTTGCTTGAAGATGATCAACATATTTGCATTGTCTCTTATAAGTTGTTTTGGAATTTTACTGTATGTTTGACCAATATAAATGCTATCAATATTATGATGTCTTCCCATGGCAAAATAATTCCTTATTGTGTCATGATTTTCACAAGAAACATCGTCAAATATAAAAATAGAAAATGGTTTTGCTTCATTTGGTTGCATAATTGTTTCACTGGCATTAAACTTGTAAAAATTCACTTCAGGTACACTTGCAAGTACTTTATCCAATAATTGATATTTTGGTTGTTGCAATGATTTTGAAAAAATGTATATATTATTAAAACGCAATCCTTTAGGATTAGTTATAAGGTTAAAAACAACATTAGTTTTTCCACAATTTGAAGGACCAGTTATTAGACATCTTATCGTATTTGGTAGTAATTCACCATGTTTTCCATGATTTAACTTATCATTGTCAACTGTCAATTCATCAATGTTATTGATATTAAATCGGTCTTTTTGTTGTACAATCTCCATCTTGTATAAAGGTTAAACACACAATGAGCTATTAAACAACTATACTAAGTCTTTTGAAGGAATCCAAGAGTCTTCACTTTTATCAAACCCTAACCACCGGACTTTAACCATATCCTTTTTCCTTTGTAAAATCTTCTCGACAAGATATACATCACCGACTGTTGATTTCAACAATTCGTGTCCGTAAAATCCACCTTGAAGTAATTCACCCTTGTTATCCTTTAATAAATAGGTTTCAGGTATAGTTGGTTGCACTTTATAAATTGTAAATACTTCATTAGTCCAATTTGGTAGATATCTTTTACTAAATACACCTTTGTATTTGCTTATACGAACTTTATCGTTGACCTTGAACTTCTTTGGTTGCAATTTTTCCAATTTTGGTGTTGTATTATTTTTAATGCGTTGTAATACAATTTTGGCATTAGCACTATTTACCTGGATAGGTTTCATTCCAATGGTACGATGATATTTGTTGTTATACTCTTTTATAAGTTGTGGTAATATGTCATACCACACGTATGATCCTCTTTTTGAAAATTGTTTATACATCGCACCTTTTAATGTTCTATTGAATCTTTCAATTATTGAAGCTTTAACTTCAGAATTTGTAGAATAATTATTTATTTGATATTTCTTCATCAAAGCTCCAAAGTCTTTATTAAAATATTCTTTTCCATCATCGGTCTGTAGATGTTTAATTTTAAATTTATTTCTTTGTATTGTGGTTTCCATAGCTTTTGTAACACTTTTACCAGTCTTATCCTTCATTGGTAAAGCGTCAGCTATTTTAGTAAAACAGTCTATAATTGTTAAAATATATTTAAATCCTTTATTTAATTTACTGTGCGGTATCATTTCAATGAGATCAGCTTGATAAAGATCATTCATTCCTTTAATGATTGTACTTCTTCTTGGAAATCTTCTTCTTGCTGGTTTATGTAATTCATTTACAATCTTGTCCTTCACACTTTCCATCTTCAGATGTTGCTTGTACACTGCATGTAAAAATACTGATCCATAGAATAGTTTATTCTCATTTATATAGTTTGAATATAGGTCAAGGCCATTTTCATATTAGTGTAAAAAAGAGGGAACATGGCATTGAGCTTGCCATGTCCCCTCTTCTTTACGGAAAGGAAAAAGGAAGAAGGTAGAGGACGAAGAATAGGTTTACTGGTCGATAGGGTTTAGAGAGTAGTGGCCGAATGGTAAAGTATTAATTTTATCTTCTAAAATATGGCGCTTGTCATCTTTGTAGCTTAATGCCCACTTTGTTTGTTTGACACTAAAAAGTTGATGATTATAACTTCTAATAGTGTTGAACGTTGCAGTTGTTTCAACATTTTCAAACAAACATCGTTTATAATGTTCAAACTGTACGTTCTTCTTCAGGAAAGAAGTTTTTATTCCTTTGGCCTTCTTCGTGACTTGATGTTCGTTCCTCTCGTTTATGTACAGTTGAAATGAATACAGTTTGGACATTAATGCTACAATTTCCATCATCGGCACACCATTTGTTTCATCTTTAAATTTTCCCAATACTTTCTTATTTCTGTCATAGTCGTAATTTGGATGATCCTTAGGATAATCGGAAAAGTCGAAATCATCTTTATATATAAAGGTGCGTAGATCTTCATACATGTCATTTGTTTTAATCCAGTAAATTAGTGCATCCGTGTCCATATATGCAATACCAATGTTCTCTCTTCCATAATAGTTAACCATCTTCTTATAATGAAACTCGTACATATGTGTTTTTGAAATATCCAAGATTGACATTCCAAGATACAAAGGACGATCCATTGTAACTGACTTCTTGTTCATGGAAATAACAACTAGATTTTCATTAATAATTATAGATGAACCAAAGTTTGGTTGTTGCACCAATTTCTGTAATTTTACTGGATCAGTTACCAATTTGATATCCTTATGTTTCCTTTTGTTTTCCAAAGTCTTGCCAAATATTGCGTTATTCATTAATTTGAAAAAATCTTTTTGAAAACTTGATGTAGCGGTGGCTCTTCTTCTTGTGTTGTTGTCGATGTAAGGTTTTAACCAACAAGATTGAGAAAATTGTAGTACTCGATTAATTTTTGTAATTCTCAATCCTAAGTCTAAAGCTTGTTGTATCATCCAGTAGTGTCCAACATATCGAGACTTGTCGGTTAAAGTCATCATTAATTTTGGCCATCTTCCAGTAGGGGAAATTTCAGTCTTAGGAAGAAGTGGTAAATCATAATGTTGATCATGAAGATGTTCAGGATATTCAAAATTAACATCAAAAATGTAACCAGTTTCACCATGCTTCGGTATATCCATTATGTTTCCAATCGATTCTGGATCTATCCATTTAAAATTATCATATGGAAGGGGATTCGACATTGCCCATCCGTATAAGTTATTTGCATCAAAATAACCCAGGAATGTTGTTGGTTTTGATGCATCATAATCGGGCAGATACTTGTTGTTCGCCTTGAAATGTCGTGTAACGCTTTGCGTCAATCCCCCTCGAACTCCTGACTCTAACATCATAACCATATCTATATCAGTAAGAAGTTGTATTTTACAATTTGTTTCTTTCAACATAGCTTGCCATGCTAATCCAGGTGAAGTGTACGAATGAAGAGGGTCCAATCCATATGCTGCAAAACATGTATTTCTAAATTCTTCCATTATATCACATAGTAAAGTTACATCCAATTTAACATAAAAATCTGAATATTCTCCCAATGTTCTAAATCCTAAATCGTTCCATACTTTACATGCATGATCATAGTCCTCTTGAGATATGTCCATGTCATAAAGTTTACTTTTGAATTCTTCTTTAGCCGGAAGTGATGTTTCATTAAATCTTTCTAAACTATCTATGTAATCATATGGAAACACACCTTTCCGAAGTACCAAATCCAGTTTGTCGTTATTTACAATCTTCTTTGTTTCGATGAAATCTTGTTTCCTTAAATTTTCTGAAAGTTTGGACAAACTCGACGGCATAAATCTGTAGGAGTCCAAGAATCTTAGTTTTATGTTTCCAACTTCTTTGGAAAAACTTATAAACTTCTCTGAAGTTTCAGCTAACACATCGATTTTACCATCGTCTCTTCCTAGTTCAGGTATTATAAAATGAGCATCGTACCCACTGAGGTTATGCAGAACCACAGGAATAAATAGTGGTAAACGATAGCTCAAGTTGCATTTATTACAAGCAGCACCCCTGTAATAACCTGTGAGGTGATCGTGATCTTTAACTTTATAATTCTCAATAGTAAAATCATTTTTGCATAAGAAACATAGAGTTGCATTTTCATGTTGAATTTCTTCTTCTTCCTCCATCGGTTTCATTGGTACAATATTTGTATATAATCTTTGTGCATTTCCAGCTATTGAATATAAGTGATCAAGAAATATTTTTTCTACATTTTTACCACGATATACTAGAGGTTCTGAAGTTAATCCATATCTGTTTAAATGTTCTTCTGATAATGTTGATTTAACCATTAAACAAAAACTATTTGGTTTGTGCATTTGATATTTGACACTTTTTCTAGCTTCACAATTTTCATCTTCTATAGGAATTAGTGTTGATTCAAAGTCCGCATATACAACTATAGGGATACGGTATTGATGATGAACCTTTTCAAATTTAACGAATGCTCTGTTTTCCGCAGGTAAATTAATCTTTGCTTCATAATTATTGTTACATAGTCTTTTGTGCTCTTGTAACCATTCTCTTCCTTCTCTTCCTTCTCGTTGAAAATTAAAACATCTCTTGCAAATTATCTTTTTGTTTCTATTTTTTGAAAGTTGCTTGTTAACAAGACGATCAAATTGCTTTATGTACACATAGTGAGACACATCTCCTCGCGTTAGTAGTAGTAAATCCGTATGATCTGGTAGCTCTTCTTTTGCAATACGTAAAGGATACACTTTGTTTGAACTATCTAATGCAAAAACATTGATAGACGTACCGGGATTTTTCTTCTCAAATTTTGATATATCTTTCAGTGATACAGGATAAGTGATTCCTTGAAAATTGTATCTAAATCTTTGATTTTCATATTCTTGGTCAGGTCTATTCACATGATGTGGTACAAATTTAGTTGTCATTGCATAACGAAAACATTCATTGTCTTCATTTTTAACATTAATACAAGATTTTGTATCTTCAATTCTTTTTGGCAGAGGAATGTAACTTGATCCCATTAGTCCATATCCATGTTTGTGAACTCTTATATCTAATACTTCAATACTTGTAAGACTCCATCCGGATCCTCTTCCTTCGTGTTCCTGAATTTTTGTTAATATTTCTTCTATACAGTTCTCTACTATTGAATCAATGTTTGAACTTTCCATAATGGTTCGGTTTTTTGTTATGAATCCTCTTGGTGATAATTCTTCTTGTACATTTATAAACATAGCTTCTAGTAGTAAACCAAATTTAAGAAAGTTCAATCTTTTTAATTCTTCTTTTAAAGTTTTACTTACAATTGGTTTTGCTTCTCTAATAAATTCTTCTAGCTTCAAGTTTTCATTTTGAATCTTATGATGCATTACTACTTTACCAGGTAATGCAAATACTTGTAGATTTGGTAAAGTAGTTGAAGATGTTGCTGTTATTTCATATTGTTCTTCTTGTTCTTCTTGTTGTTCTTGTTCTTCTTGTTGTTCTTGTTCTTCTTGTTGTTCTTGTTGTTCTTGTTTTTCTTCTGGGTTGTTGTGAATTAGTTCTTTATGACAGTCTAATAGAATTTCATCGTGAAACGATTCCGAACATTTATCGCAACGATACATGTTGAGATGTTTACTCTTCGAAATTTCACCAAGAAATGAAATGGGCTCTCACGTTCCTCCTATTATAATGGTTCCCCCACCACTATTTCATCCTCTTCACTATCCTAGGAAATCAAACATTTTCAACAAAATATTAACCTTCTACAAACTAATTGTTCATTCGTGTTCTTTATTCCCATTGGAGTTTTAGTATATACTTCTTTATATTCAAACTTTAACAAACTTTCTTTTAACATCTGTTAGGACAGATGTTATGGGACAGATGTTAAAAGAACAAATGTTGGAGTGGAAATGGCTAGAGCACAGGCACTTGGTTGAACTAAATTTGCGCATAAATTATCTAGAGTTGAACTAAAAATTCGCATAAATTAAAAGTTAGTTCAAAACTAAAATTCGACAGTGTTAAAAAACTTTAACAGTTGAATAAAAATAAACATTAGTTCAAAACTGAAATTCAACAGTGTTAACCAAATTCTAACAGTCAAACAAATAGGTCAAGGTAATCCAATTTAACGCGAGAACGAGGAATAGAGCACTAAGTGGCATGTTAGTCCATTACCACAAAGTGATCTATTCCTCGCTCTCTATTCTACATCTACTTTTTTCAGTTTACTTATTTATATTAAAATGTTCAAATTTTACTATGTAGAATGTCCATTCTTTCTCTTCAACTCTTCGATTGTTTTTAGCAATTGTAACAAATATTCGTTAGTTTTCACCAAAGTCTTTAGTTTGCTACATCCAATTTCAATGGAAGGTATTATAAGTTGTAATTTTATAAGTTCAATCTTTTCTTTCCTGCGAATTTCTTTCTTTATTATATTATTCCTTATTTTTGCTGAAGATTTAAACTCCATGTTGTTTCTGCTAAAGCCACAATAATAATAAAAGTCTCTTCAAACAACCTGCATTTATACACATTCCCCCACCACTTTATAATCCCCACTCCTTTCCCCCTCTTCTTTATATTTGGAAGGAAGTATTATAATTAGATTCCTAATATTTCTTTTCCTTTTTCACTACATGGGGGGAAGGGTAATTTGTTATTACACTAGTTGTGCAAGAAAATAGCCGCCAGTGTCCACACCTTGTTCATAGCACTCCATCATAGATTGTGCCCACTGCAACATGCGGTCTCTGTCATTTGGTGTGACAAGGAAAGAATGACTATCACCATACAATATAAAAGAGTCAATTCGTACATAACATCCTAAATTTAACCATTTATTAGCTTCAACTATAAACTTTTCTATTGTATCAAATGGAAATTGTGGATCAATTGCTATAACCTTACGTTCTTCACTAAGTTCAACAGTATAATCATCATCATCATCCTCACTCTCACTATCATTATTTAAAATGTCTTCAGGTTGTAGAAAAACATCGGAAATTTTGGAAGAATTAATATGGTCATTCACATGAGGAGGCATTTTTAAGTAGGTAATATTGTAAACAGCAGAGACGAAACAACAAGAGCGGCGTGTAGAAGCAAAATGAAGGAGTGACCAACGCTCGCTCCGCTTTTATAACAGTATGCAAATGAGGGGTAAGAGCTGACCTTAACCGGTCATCAACCCAAAGGAGTGGGGGAAGTACTTTTCTTACTACTCAAATGGAAGTAGGTTAGTAGGTCACGGGACTTAGAGTGTTAAAAAATAATGGGGGAGAAACACAACGCTACAACGCGTTGTGTTTCTCCCCCAGTATTTTTTAAGCAATAATTTGGAAAAAAACTATGTGAATTTACTTGCTACGCCCCCACCTTGTAATACCATCCAGTTTGTGTCTGAGGAGATAGTCTTTAGAGTCTAACTCATAAACGGATTTCTCTTTGCGCAAGGATTCAATCACTTTAATATTATATCTTACGCCGTTACAAGTTGCCAAAATGTGTTCGTTGTCAATAACACTTTCAAAAAAATAGACACAACCTCTCTTAAGCCTATTTCCTTTCACACCAATAATTTTGGATTGGTATTCAACAGTGGGGGTTTCTGTCACTTGTGGTTCAGAAATGTGTTTTACGACATGTACACGGCAAAAACTTTCGTTTTTTACACATTTCCTCCCACAAGGTGATCCTTTCTTAATTCCCCTAGTAAGCGTTTCAGGGCAAGTAGTAGGACGGCTAAATGCCCTACGACGCCGTTCTTGTAATAATTGAAATTGCTCTGAAGGAGCGGGTTTAGGAGTAGGTTTAGGAGTAAGTTTAGGAGCTGGTTTAGGAGCTGATTTAGGAGCTGATTTAGTAGCAGGTTGAGAGGATTCAGTTTTGTGATAGGTATGATCTTCAGGTGTACTAAGTGGTTGCTCTGAAGGAGCGGGTTTAGGAGTAAGTTTAGGAGCTGGTTTAGGAGCTGATTTAGGAGCTGATTTAGTAGCAGGTTGAGATGATTCAGTTTTGTGATAGGTATGATCTTCAGGTGTACTAAGTGGTGGGGTAGGAGGCAATGGTGATAGTGGGATAATGGGTGTGTTAAGACGATGAACAATGGTTTCAACGGAAGGGGTATTAGGACGGTGGTGAACTGGCTTTTGCGGTGGCGGCATAGTAGTTAATGGTGGTGCGGAGTCATTTGAAAGCGAAGTTGAAGGCGAAGGCGAAGGCGGTGAAAAAATACTACGAAGTCTAGAAGTGTTGGTTGGCGGAAGAATAGCTCCAGAAGTTGAAGGTTGAGATGCAAGTCGGTTCTTGTAGCAATCAGGAAGGTTTTTGAGGCGAAGAGTTTTCTTAGGTGCAGGAACAGCCGTAGTAGAAGTTGAAGTAGAAGTAGAAGTTGAAGTAGAAGTTGTAGTTGGCAGAGATGACATGGTTGTGGCTCCAAGTTCGCAGCGTAACGTCTGGAATCAGAATGAAATGTTAGCCGCAATCGGCGCGTCTTTTATAACAATATGCAAATGAGAGGGGTAGCAGCTGGCCAAGACTGATTATTGACCTGGGAGGTGGGGGAAAAGGGGAAAGAGAAGGTATTTATTTCAAATAATTCACATAACTTTTGACTAAAATAAAATAACCAAATTCTTCTTTTACTAAAATGTTTGTCTTACATAGACCTTTTCAATGATGTATCGCTTGTCCAAATCCGTCAATCCGTTATCAAGTTATAGCCATTTTAATTTTTCAGGTCATGATCGGTCATTCACCCGGAGTAGTGGGGGAAGGAGTGGGGGTAGGAGTGGGGGAAGGGGGGGGGCTCCATTTTTTCGGGGGGGAGGGGGGGGGGCTCCATTTTTTCGGGGGGGGAGGGGGGGGGTCATTGACCCTTCCGAAAGTGGGTCAAGGTCATTCAAGATTTATAATGATCCAAGGTGATGGGAACAGTAATACTGTTCCCACCACCCTGTTTGCCTAGCGGTTCCCACTCCCAACCCACTAGTTACGTTCTGCAAGGGAGGTCCCTGGGCCGTCCGCATCAAAGCGTAACTTCCCGTCCGCATCAAAGCGTAACCATTAATTTCAGGGAAACTGGAACAGTTAATGCAGAAACGCAACTCTAACCCCACCCAAACTAATCCCACCCATCATATTCCTAAACAAAATGCAAAAAAAAGTCCGGCTTGCGGATGTCCCACCCATTTTAAATGAAGTTCAACTGAACTTCTGAATTTACAGTTAATCTACCCCCTAACATCTAGCTGTAAGGCAAAACAAATGCACAAAACAAACATAAATTATTAGTACCAACACATCATTATTAAAAACCAAATAATTCAACACAACCAAATACCATCATTATTCTTAAAATTAATACACCTTAATGCTAAACACCTCTTAAAATTAATACACCTTAATGCTAAACCCAACTTATAACTAACATCGCAATGCGCAAATTATTTCTTAAATTAAATACAACTTAAAACTAAACACACACACACACACACACATACCACATTGCATTAAAAAACGCAACGTAGTAGAAGAAGTTCAAATATATATAGGCCTACTATATATTTGAAACCTCTTGCTGAGTCGCCAACAACCTTTCGCTATGAAAGTTTGTTGACGACTGACGCTAAGATCAGGCTCGTATTGCTCCTCGGATTCTCGAGTAGTGGGGGAAGTTGTTTCACTCCAGTACAGTGTTCAATCCAGTCCAGTTCGCAGCAGTGTAAAAGGAAGGCAAAGGAGTGGGGAGCGACGCATGCGCAACAACACAAAACCAAGGTTTGAGGTTAGAATTATCCATGTGCAGTAGCGCTAAAGTGAGTAATACAGGACTAGGCGCATGCGCATAGCATGGACTGATTCCGGTCCGGAGAACTCGTTGTATGCGCAGCAGGTTTGAGGTTAGAATTATCCATGGCAGCTGCCATGTTTGGTCTGGTTTCACCACATAGAGTCAGCAACCGGTGGTGACCGGTCATTGGCCTAGAAGGAGTAGGGAAAGGTGGTGACCGGCCATTGACCCAGAGGAGTAGGGGAAGGAGTGGGGGAAGGGGGGGGGCTCCATTTTTTCGGGGGGGGGATGGGGGGGAGGGGGGGGGAAGGGGGGGGGTCATTGACCTTTCCGGTCGGTCATTGACCCTAAGGAGTAGGGATAGACACAGAACCCTACTTCTCTTACTACTCAGGTGAAAGTCGGTCAACCAGTCATTTGCTTGCCATCTGCCGCCATCTGGCTGGAGTTATTGCCTCTATAAAGGTGGGTAGTTTATCGCGCTACAAACATTCATTGCCTCGCATCCGCTCGGTCATCATCTCTCGTTAGTTTTATGTTATGACTACTTCACTTACTAGGTTTGAGGTTAGAATTATCCATGGAATAGCCTTTGTAAATTCTAACCTATAAAATTACTACTCTGGCTTTCTGTTTCAATTTCTTTTACACTTCATTTTATATCTCAGTCTTCTTTTAACCTCTGAACTTAACACATCGGTTATGATGACTGCACAATGTTTAAAATTAAAGCTTTTGCGAACACAACACATATTACAAAGTACTTCTAAACCTTCAATTTCAAAGTGTAGAACTAATTTAAATAGAGTTAGGAAGAAGTACAGTTTTAACCCATTATACTCTTCAAAGACTTCGCAGGTTAATGTTGATGATAGTGTTATTTACAACATTTTGCATTCTATGTTACAATTCAACAACTTTGAACTTGTTACACCTATCGACTGTGTTCAACAAGTTTTTTTATTTTACCCCTACTATTCCTCATATAAGCGCTGTCACCACAATTCCTACTTCATGCTCCTCTATTTCCTTCAGCTGAGCTAAGATTTGAGGTTAGAATTATCCATGGCGGCCGCCATGTCTGGTTCAGTTTTACCACATAGTGTCGGCAACCGGTTATTGGTCTAAAGGAGTGGGGGAAGGGGTGGTGGGGGGAGGTTGCCGTTTTATAAGCCCTCTCCCTAGGCGGCGTTTCTCATTCGATCGCCAACTTTCATACGATAAACACCTCTCCCATGGCACGAATCAATTATCCCGCTATCACCAACTACTTCAACTTAAAACTATTTCTAGTGATAGTTGGATAGAATTTTTTAAAACTTACTCTGGATGACCTTGACATATTTTCCAGATCCCAATTATAAGTTTGAATTTCAATTTTGAACTAACTCTTAATTTTTGTTCAACTGTTAGAGTTTCGTTAACACCGACGAATTTCAATTTTGAACTAACTTTTAATTTTATGCGCAAATTCACTTCACCCTAACGCCAACACTATCGCCATCTCCACCCCAACCTATATGGCATAAAATATAACTACAGCATCTCATATATACCCTCTAACCCCCACCGGAAGCTATGTGACATAGCAGCTGGCGCCAGCTGCTCGAGCAGCTGCTCGGGCAGATGGCACGACTTCCGGCGCAGAAGTAACCAAAACACACTACTGACGATTTAATTTCATAATTAATTTTTTTCCGATCCCGATAATTTATTTCCTTGGTTTAGCAGAATTAGGTCCTAAAATTTTCTCTCTGCTTTACCATATACCTCTTCCTGGATTAACAGATTTAACCCTGTTGATCCCGCCCAAACAAATTTTCCTTGGATTATACAATAATATCATTTTTCCACAAAGAATATTATTTGATTCCAAATTACTGTTTTTGAATTAAAAGATAGAAGTAAATAACCCATATTTTTTATACCCGTCAATCCATTATCTATCCTTGGGATACAGTATCAGCTTAATACTGTCGTCCTATTTCACCAAATTAAATAATTATTTTTTTTTCTATTACCTAGATATACAGTAATAGTAGTTATTGCACATTGTATTTTAGTAGCTGTGCTTAGGTAATTTGGTTGGTATTATATAGCCTGCACGATTAACAGCTTGCTTTGCTATAGTTGCATATACTCTTATTTTTATTTTGTGTGTATTTTTGCTATACTGCTTATTGCTTGAATTACCCTCTTCCACTATCTCCCATTAACGAATCCTAGAGCCCGATTCCCCTAGCGGAGCTCGATTAAATTCCAAGAGTAATTCCATTTTTAAACATTCTGGACCCGAACCCAATCATACCGTCCTTGTGGTGTCCCAGCCGACTGGTTGACACCTACACAACCGTAAATCCGACCTCACGTCCAGTACGTAATTAATTCATTTTTTTATTATATCACCGATTACATCGATTTTATTTGTAATATTGTTGACCGAATATTTTAACTCTTGTGAAATTGATCCATTGAAAATCACTCTAAATACGAATCTGACCAAATTTAAAACCAGTCTAAATTACGATCCCCTCGAGGTGTCAGCGGTGATGAGCCAACCCAAATTGCGTCATTGACGATATAGGCTGTCTGAGTTGACACCTCATTAGCTTTCGAGTGTAAGTAATTAAAGTTAGCGAAACAATTAAATTGCTATTTAAAATACCTGATCAAATAATTCTGATTTATCCCGTGAACCATTTCTGACCCCTGGAAACTACCCCCGCTCGACTTTGCTATCTTGGTAAGACGTTCGGTTGTACAAAATTTATTGTTACACCGAAAATTACCATTACATTCATGGCGCCCGAACAGGGACGATATATAGTATAAATCTTTATGAATTTAGCAGCTTTAACGACAAACCAAGATGTTGTATAACTTGGAATTATTTCTCCGACCTTTTAAAATCCTTTTATTCTTAAACGTTCTTGATCCTAAGGAAATTGGTGCTACTGGGGGTGACAAAACCAAATCAAAATCTGTTCCCACCACTCAGTCAACACCTAAGACTATTTCCTCGACTCATCCTTCTACGACACCAAGTAAGACAACTGTCGTACCGACTACGATTTCTGTGACAACGACTGATGTAACTCCGACTATCACCTCGACCCCGACTGTTTCCCTTCCTTTGGTAACAGAATCTCTCACTGTACCAACTTCCGCATTTAATCCTTCACCCACTGCCAATGATCCCCGAGTTGGCTGGGTATATACCATACCGAAATATGAACTTCAGCAGGAACTGTTAAAATATAACTTAGACCCAGAAGGAACTGTCGCACAGCTCCGTCCGCGGCTTATTAATTTCTTGAGAACCGGATATAGCTCGGAAATTGCCTCTGTAACCGAACAGGAGTCGGCGAGTTTTCTCCCTTCGTCTCGTCTTAGTTCACAAACGACGGTTGTAACTAGTGTTATTGGTTCTATCCCGGCAATTCACACCAATACGTCAGGTTCGGAAGCTCACAGTATACGAGAAATACTAGGATTGCCTCCTAACACAGATTTTCGCACGGTTCAGGAGACTTTGCTACGACTGAATAAACTACACACCAATGCGTCAACATACAGTACAGGCGACCCAACATACACCTCACTCTCACTTCCCACACTTCCAAAACCCACCCATAAACCGACCTATAACGTATGTCCTGGGCCCCAAGGTCCTGTGGTCTCCGCTCCTCCGCCTTGGGCTGCGCCAATTCCTACAACTTCCTCGATGCTAGTCGTACCCCAAACGGTTCCTACGACTTGGCAACTGTCCTATCCACCGTTCCAAACGAGCACACAACACCCGTGGCCCCATACGACCCCTCATAACCACAGTTTTAGTAGTCATCATAACCCGTCAGTCGATGAAACAAAAGATGGACGTAACGAATTGGCGAAGATTTGTAATCAAATTAGGAAATGGAACATCAAATTTGACGGCGACAAAGATCCCATTTCGTTTATTGAGCGACTCACAGAATTAGCTGAATCATATGATGTAAAGCCCGAGTTGTTACTAAAGGCGTTACCCGAGTTGTTTAAAGGCAATGCTTTATTTTGGTATCGTAATAACAAAGAATTATGGCACACTTATGACGATTTCTTGCGCAGTTTTGAGGAACAATATTTGCCACCAGACTATAAGCGAAGGCTTGACGATGAAATAAATCACCGGACTCAAGGAGAGGACGAATCTATTCGCAAATACATTGTGGCGTTGTCTACTCTGTTTCGCCGAAGTGGGAAATACAGTCTAAACGAAATGTTAAACAAACTATACACAAATATGCGGCCGGAATACAAATTGATGGTAAGGAGAGATAGTTTTCATTCAATTAGTGAATTGATCCGTCAAGCCGAGGGCTATGAAAGCTATTTACGTGAGAAAAAGAATTTCCGCCCTCCACCGAACCCAGCTCAGTCTTGGATCCCCGAAACGGCTTATTTTGGTAAAAACCGTGGTTCACGCCCTCATCATGTAGACGCCTTAGCAATATCTCAGGGAAAAAATGAGACAAACACACAAACGGGTGACAGGGTATTTCGTAACCAGCCGAATAATTACCGTTCACCGAAAACCTATTCCCAACCTCATTCTAGTGGTATACGAGCCCGAGAACCTACTACTACTAGCACTCAGCCCAGAACAGAAAATAAAGATAAGACAATCCCTACATGTTGGAACTGCGAGCGTGAAGGCCATAGATTCAATGACTGTCCCGAACCGAAAGTTATTCGTTGCTTCAATTGTAAGAAAATCGGTGTAAGAACTGTGAACTGTTCATGCCGCTCGGGAAACGACAATCGAGACCGGAGAACCGGGGGTGTGCCGAGTCTCAACACTGTAAAACCACCTCCAACGACTGGAACGTCTGGTTAGAGTTTGTTACGAATTTTAACAAAAATGTGTGTGCCGAAACAAAGAGACCCGATAGTAGACCATTTTTGTCCGTACAAATATTCGGAGAAAAATTTTGTGCATTAATAGATACAGGCTCCATGATAACATTAATTGGCGAGAGAGTAGTAAATTGGCTACAGCGGAACCAAATCCCACCACACAGTGTAAAATTAAATGTAAATATGGCCGAAGGATCAACTGCAGAAATAACTGAAGCTTACGAATTCCCTGTAGAAATCAACTCTCAAAATCACACGATCAAGGCGTTATACCTCCCGAAACTATCAACGCCACTTGTAATTGGAATGGATCTGATTAGGTCTCTAGAGCTGATAACTTTAAATCTAAGCGTAAGGGAAAGTTTAAATGACCAGGCGATAGACCAAGATATGTGTCACACGAGTGTTATATCGCAGTTAACCGAGGAAGAAAACCAGAGATTAAACAAATTCTTAGATGATGAATTATTACAATTTCAAGATGTAGTAGGACCAACTAAGCTTGTGGAACATAAAATTAAACTCAAACCGGGAGTAGAACCTGTAAAACAACGATATTATCCGTTAAATCCGAATATGCAAACGATTTTAAACGATGAAATCGACCGTATGCTTGCTGAAAACGTCATTGAACCGTCCACGTCCCCTTGGAGTTCACCCATAGTATTGGTAAAAAAGCCTTCAGGACGTTACAGAGCTTGCCTGGATTTAAGAAAAGTAAATTCACTTAGTATTAAAGATGCATACCCCTTACCGAGGATTAATAATATTCTTGAAAAATTGAGAGATGCAAAGTATATAAGTACGCTTGATTTAAAAGATGGTTATTGGCAGGTACCGCTCGCTGAAGACAGCCGCCTCATCACCGGATTTACAGTTCCCACACGGGGCTTATTCCATTTCAAAGTAATGCCTTTTGGGTTACATTCTGCTCCAGCCACTTTTCAACGCCTATTAGATACAATAATTGGTCCAGAATACGAACCTCACGGATTTGCTTACCTTGATGATATTGTGCTCGTCTCCCGTACTTTTGACGATCATTTACAGTTGCTTAAGGATGTTTTTGCTAAATTACGTACCGCTGGATTAAAGATAAACCCTGACAAATGTCACTTTTGTAAAAAGGAACTTAAATACCTTGGGCACATTGTAAACGAGAAAGGTATTCAAACAGACCCTGAAAAGGTGCGATCAATTCATGAATTTCCCACCCCAAAAACAGTAAAACAAGTGAGAAGTTTCCTAGGACTAGCCTCCTGGTACAGGCGATTCATTTCAAATTTTGCATTGTTAACTGCGCCATTAACCAAATTTTTGAAAAAGAATCATCGTTGGGAATGGACCGAAATACAGACCAAGGCATTTAATGATATAAAAGTTGCACTTGCGCAAGCACCCGTTTTAAACTGTCCCGATTTTTCACAGCCTTTTGTTCTACAGGTAGACGCCTCGGACTATGGATTAGGCGCTTCTTTGTTTCAGCGAATAGATAAGAAGGAAACTGTGGTTGCGTTTGCCAGTCGCCTATTATCTGACAGTGAACGAAAATTTTCAGTCACAGAAAAAGAATGTTTAGCGTTAGTTTGGGCTGTACGTAAATTTAGGCCTTATTTAGAAGGTAGTAAATTCACCGCTATTACTGACCATCAAGCACTACGTTGGCTCATGTCGCTTGAAAAGCCGTCAGGGAGATTGGCTCGTTGGATGCTCGAGCTACAGCAACATGACGTAGAAATTCAATATCGCAAAGGAACCTTAAACACTGTAGCCGACGCACTGTCCCGAAATCCATGTACGAATAGTGAGCAAACCTCAGAGGAAAATATGGAGTGTTATGTCACCGAGAATTTGGACAATACGGGCGAATTAAATACGGACAATATGAATTCGGAATGGTATTACAAGATGTTAACAAAATTGAAGACAAACCCTGCGATGTATCAAAATTATACAGTTAGGGAAGGAAAGCTATATAGGAGGTTTACTAGGAAATCATCAGAAAATGCGGACCCAACAATAGAATGGAAACTATGTGTTCCAGAGGCGCTAAGAGCAGAAATATTCAATGAAACTCATGACAGTCCCATTGCCGGTCATTTAGGGATAAACAAAACCATCCAGAGGGTAAATGATAAATATTTTTGGCCTGGTTGGCGTAATGATACGAAACAATATGTACGGACGTGCGACACTTGTCAACGCTATAAAGTTGAACAACAAAAGGCTATCGGAAAAATGTATTTTCGCACCCCAAAAGGTCCGTGGTACGTAATAGCTAGCGATATTATCGGCCCACTTCCCCGTTCCAAACGAGGAAACCGTTTCATTGTAGTGTTTCAAGACATGTATTCCAAATGGATCGAAATGGCACCGTTAAAGAATGCCACGGCAAAACAGGTAGCGCAAAAGTTCAGTGAGTTAATCTTATTCCGCTTTGGAGAACCAGAAACTTTATTATCGGACAATGGAACACAATATGCGTCAAAAATCTTCAGTGACCTGACAAAAGATTGGCATATTGAACACAAGTTTACTGCACCTTATAGTCCCCAATCAAACTCCACTGAGCGGGCAAATCGTGTAATAAAAACTATGGTATCCCAGTACGTTCGCAATGACCATAGAAGTTGGGACGAGTACCTTGATCAATTTAAATTTGCACTAAATACATCGACACACGAATCGACTAAGTACACACCAGCAATGCTAACTCTTTGCAGGGAATTAAAAGCCCCCAAATCAATTTATGGCCAAACGCTTATTTCGACAAACCGAACTGAAAACAACGACACCCACGGGACGAGATTGCAAAAACTATCTCAGATAATGAAAATGTGCAATAAAAATCTAAAACTCGCTTATGAAAGGCAAGCACGCCACTATAACCTTCGGAGGCGGGAAAACCAATTTAAGATTGGCGATCAAGTGTTAAAACGAACACACGTTCTATCTTCTGCAGTGGACTTTGTTGCTGGCAAACTCGCACCAAAATTCGAAGGTCCATACGTAATAGGGGACAAAATTGGCATAAATATTTTCAAACTCGTCGACATAAAGGGAAAGGAAATCGGCCGAGCACATGCAAAAGATTTAAAAACATATCACAGTTAGGTGCTAGCTTCGCTTCCTTAACCTTCCACCGAAAGTTTCCCTAGGAACACGCCACTTTCTGTTTCGGGCGTTGTTCCTTGATTCCCCCCTTTCACTAACCCCATCCTTGCATGAGCCCTGCATGAGTGCTTTGCAACTATTTCGCTTACAGGTAAATATGCGGTCGATTTGAAAAAGATTTTTTTTTATTTATGAAATAATGAGATTTTATTTTATTTTACAAGTTTCTATAATTTATTATTATTTTCTAGAAGTGTAATTATTCTTATGTTTTTCAAGTATTGTGATATTAAGGAAAATCCACTGTGATATTTTTGTTTTGTTTTTAAGAATATTTATTTTATTTTCATACAAAGTCAGACGTTTTTTTCTTTTTCTCCTTTTTCTTTTTTACCCCGAATTGAGTGGGGAGTGTAACGTGTTTATTTTGTATTGGAAAATTATTTATATTAACGTAGATTAAGAACCCAAATGATTTATGAAAGATTTTTGAAGTACGAAGTTTAAGTTTGCACAATTAATAAATGGTCGTGTTGAGCGCTCATTCAAATTTCCCGCCCCGCGTCGCCGGCAGCCCGGCCGAGCGGTGCGCGGCGGCGAGCCACGTGATTGGCCGGCACGGGGCGCTGCACCCTTTCCGAGTGCGCAGGCGCGAGCCTACGTAATAAAACCACCCCGTTGCTGGTCTCAGCCTTCTTGTCTCGAACCCGATCCTGACGAAAACTACGAATTCCTCCACGAGGTAGGGAACGACCATTGTATAATAATTAGTAATTCTTTACTAATTAAATCAGCTTCATATTCACAACCATTTATTCGAGTTATTTTCTCCATTTAAATTTTTTGCATTTTGTTTTATTTAAATCTTTTGCCAGAGTGGCCTGATTTTTTTTTATCTTGAAAGACGATTTAATTTCATAATTAATTTTTTTCCGATCCCGATAATTTATTTCCTTGGTTTAGCAGAATTAGGTCCTAAAATTTTCTCTCTGCTTTACCATATACCTCTTCCTGGATTAACAGATTTAACCCTGTTGATCCCGCCCAAACAAATTTTCCTTGGATTATACAATAATATCATTTTTCCACAAAGAATATTATTTGATTCCAAATTACTGTTTTTGAATTAAAAGATAGAAGTAAATAACCCATATTTTTTATACCCGTCAATCCATTATCTATCCTTGGGATACAGTATCAGCTTAATACTGTCGTCCTATTTCACCAAATTAAATAATTATTTTTTTTTCTATTACCTAGATATACAGTAATAGTAGTTATTGCACATTGTATTTTAGTAGCTGTGCTTAGGTAATTTGGTTGGTATTATATAGCCTGCACGATTAACAGCTTGCTTTGCTATAGTTGCATATACTCTTATTTTTATTTTGTGTGTATTTTTGCTATACTGCTTATTGCTTGAATTACCCTCTTCCACTATCTCCCATTAACGAATCCTAGAGCCCGATTCCCCTAGCGGAGCTCGATTAAATTCCAAGAGTAATTCCATTTTTAAACATTCTGGACCCGAACCCAATCATACCGTCCTTGTGGTGTCCCAGCCGACTGGTTGACACCTACACAACCGTAAATCCGACCTCACGTCCAGTACGTAATTAATTCATTTTTTTATTATATCACCGATTACATCGATTTTATTTGTAATATTGTTGACCGAATATTTTAACTCTTGTGAAATTGATCCATTGAAAATCACTCTAAATACGAATCTGACCAAATTTAAAACCAGTCTAAATTACGATCCCCTCGAGGTGTCAGCGGTGATGAGCCAACCCAAATTGCGTCATTGACGATATAGGCTGTCTGAGTTGACACCTCATTAGCTTTCGAGTGTAAGTAATTAAAGTTAGCGAAACAATTAAATTGCTATTTAAAATACCTGATCAAATAATTCTGATTTATCCCGTGAACCATTTCTGACCCCTGGAAACTACCCCCGCTCGACTTTGCTATCTTGGTAAGACGTTCGGTTGTACAAAATTTATTGTTACACCGAAAATTACCATTACATAATCACTTCGCCCTACCACCTCCGCAGTGCCTGTCCCTTAACTCAACAGACAAGCTCCCACATTTTTATTTTATTTTATTTTTTGTAAACAACTATACTTATCAAATTTACTTCTATCACACCATATGTTGATCAAGCCTTTAGGGATCACGTTCATCCACCGCATCCACCGCAACCGGGATTTAGATAATCACGTGACAATCCCAATGGTCACGTGATAAATCCAGTGGATCCTAGTGACGTCATTTTGCTGCCGTCCCATGAACCCAACGGGATTTTGATTGTTGACGTTCACGTGCCTTTTTTGCTAACCACAAAATATCCACCGAATCCCGGTTGCGGTGGATGAACGTGAACCCGACCATGGTGTTTTCCGTTCAACATTGCTCTTATGGAAAATATACAGAATCAGGATTGACTCCGACACTCTTTTAAATAGAGTTGAGGACTGGCAGTACCTCATTTCACCACTTCAACCAAGCGTGGCACAGCTCGCCATTCTATCTACCCAACCGTTGTAACATGTAAATATGTTTTTATAAGATTTGAATAAAGATATACGAATTAAATTGAATATAAAACTTTCATAAATTGTTGCTTCTATAGAATGTATATATTATTTATTTTTGAGTCAACGGTTTTGCTCTAATGTCAAAAGTCATAGGTTAAATAAAAAGCAATCCGTAAATATTTCAAAATAATTGTTTTAATTTTTTTCAGTTTGAGTTTATTAAGAGTCTTCTTCACCCCTGGGCCAGTAGCCCATTGTTGCGCAGTCGGCAATGTTAACCATACGGCTTTTAATGCAAAACATGGTATTTGATTCCCCTGTTTCGGACGCCGTTTTTCAACTGATTTTCTTTAAACTTGGCAATTGTTTAGTTGAATAGTTATATTAGGTCCCTCATACCTCAAAATTTTGAAACTTTTACTAAATTTTGAAATATTACTAAGGAAATTCGAGGTACTTTGCGACGTCACTGAGAGTAATATTTGTTAAATTTTCCAAATTTCGAGGTATGAGGGACCTAATATAACTATTCAACTAAACACTTACCAAGTTTAAAGAAAACGGTTGAAAAACAGCGTCCGAAACAGGGGAATCAAATACCATGTTTTGCATTAAAAGCCGTATGGTTAACATTGCCGACTGCGCAACAATGGGCTACTGGCCCAGGGGTGAAGATGACTCTTAAGTAATGCATATCTTATATTTTAATATGTTATGACTCACATCCACTTTGGTAAAATGGCAGTGCACATTATTAATCAATCCTGGCACATTCACTCCAGTCGAATTCTATCATTGATTGATTGATGATAATTCATCAGAATTATGTGTAAGTGTTGGATAGTCAATAGATTCAGGACGTTCGTTTGCTAAGTCTCACTTGAAGAACTTCTGAACTGAAGGAGGATAACCATAATTGTTAGAGCTAACCCCAAGATCTGTGAAAAGAAAACCACGTTAATTATTTTGACAATGATTTGTGTGACGGAGGGTATCGACATTGACTATAAACACTAACGTGAGTAAAGTTCTCGTCCAATGTATTAATTTTATACCAAAATTTGAAAACTTCGTCTTTGCCATACCAAAGGTGATACAATAGATGTTGTAATTTATTCAACTGGATTTGCAGTGCTCCAAAAACAACTTACACGACATAAACATAAGCCTCAAAAGGTTTCGACCTTGGTTAAGGAAGAAATTTGCCCCCTCATAAATTGGTTTTAAACAGGCCAATATGCTATAAGAAGTCTATTCGATAATGTTAGTGTATACAGTTAATGATATTGGTAACCATAATTTAATTTGTACATCATTTAAAACTTATCTGAAAAGAAAGATATGGTTTTTATGCAATTAAAATTCCAAATGGATGGTTGAAATTTGACATCAACCAACCGTATTCTGTATGGGTATGAGCCCTAGAATTCATAATGAGACGCACACTTACATTTAGTAAAGTCTCACGGGAAAGTTCCACCATGTGTTCGAGTACAAATCTCCCAGAAGAGTTTTCAATGGTAAACAGAAATAATTCTATCTGTAAACAGAAGAAACAATCTTCTATATTAATAAAATTATATTTTTGTCTGTACATTGCTTGGAATCTTGAATTTTTTTTTGTTATTTTTGCTTTCTATGTATCACAAAATCCCAAATCAGTGTTATCAAAATTTCTTTCCTTAGCAACTTTAATCGCCTTTGCAAATTTGGGGGCTCAATAACTCGGGTTGCAAACTCATTAAACAAGGCGCGACCCTACACCTTTCTACCAATTTTTTTTTTAAATTGGAAGATTTTTAAAAAAGTTATACTTTTAACGGACACACACACACACAAATTCATAAAAAAAGTTTAGTGATTCCAGACTTAGGTCTTGATATGACTACTACCATAAAAGTGTGTTCCCAAAACGGGAATTCTCTAAAAGACTTGCCTTTAGGACTTAGATTCATTAGCTTTCAAAATTTGAATATTGATCTTAGGTCATTTGGATGACATATTTTTTTAACAGAGCTTAATTCACTTACACGACAAAGGTTTTTAAATATTTTTCTAAAAAATCAATCAATTTTGAACACCTTTACTAATATATTTAGTTAAAATGAAGGAGAAACCTACCTCTTGACGTAAATCCTCTGAAACGTGTTGATACTTAAAAGAAAATATTTTTTCAATGAAACACCAGCTTATCTGTAATAGATAATGGTGCATTGTTATAAATAATTATAGCAAATGCTTAATATAATTTTTATTTGATTAAAATTAAATTGGAAACAAACTTAGGTACTTAACTATTTGGAGTATTTTCAGTATTTTATTCAGTTTAAGCCATAACTACTGAAATTTTAGTTCTAATATTTTGTTCACCTCTTTTAGAACAACTGCTGTCCGTTCCTATCTCAAGTTATGTTTATTAGTGATGCTACTATTGCTAATTAAGTTGAGAAATCAACCTCTCACCAACATTCAACCTAAAGCTAGGTTTACGCGTGAGAGTTTTTCACTCTCAGAGAGTTTCGTACTCTCAGAGGAGGTACTCGCAGAGGTGTTTACACAACCAACGATTTTTCCACGATAATTAATGCCAGACCGTTTTCTGCGAGTACTATCAACAACTGTCTGAGATTTTTATGAGAGTAACTAACTCTCCAAGAGTAAAAAACTCTCACGTGTAAACCTACCCTTAACTCTGGTTCTTAGTCTGCCCAACTAGGTGTATACACAATGTTGCTCACAGCTAAGATGAACACATATCCTAGTTAAGATTGTTATAAATTGCTTAATATGAGTATTAGTATCGTCAGTGATTTCTACCCTTCAGTTTTATCATCAACAGAGGGCTCTTAAACCAGTATAATCATGTGTTTCATAGAACAGTTTTGTTTACACTTACAGATGTTTTTACATTTTTTTAAAGAAGATAAATCTTTGGATTAGGCTATATATTAGCTAAAAACTAAACTGCTTACACGTCAAATTGAGGGGTCTGTATTGGGATACTTATAGCACAGTAGTCTATGAGGGACTCCTATAAATCTGCTGAACCATTTTGCTGACAGATCGGATTGCGGATTCATTCCCAAAAAAGACGGTAGCTTTTTGAAGGTGATAATGATAAGTTGATCGTGGACCTAGCTGGATCTAGTTAGTGGGCTATTAATTAATAATACTAACATAAATCAGACAAATTTTATCAAAAAAAGGTAGTAATTGCATAACACAGCTAACACAGAACACCTTGACCTGTGATGACTGTTTACAGCTCAAACAATTAATGTAGACAGGCTACAAGTTGCAGACTAATTTTAGTCCCATTTGATTACCATTTTGAATCCAGTAATGAAGTATTCCAGAAGCTAAAAATATTCTGTGTTACATGTACACCATCACCCTTGTCTTACAGAAGACTGAAACTAACTTGCCTGTTCTTCAGCGATATAAGAACCATTGTTGAGCAGGAATATTTGTACCACTCTGGCAAACAGAGGGATGAATAAGTTGATTGTGACTGAGTTGTTGACAAAGCTGATGGCCACCATGAACACACTGAGGTAGAAGGAGTAGAGGGCAGTGGTGAGGTACGCGCGGACAGTGTTGCCGACCGCAGAGGTCATGTGACATGTGTAGCTGTGGAGCTCAAACCAGAGCTTGCGGTGGAGGCGAAGTCTGGCAACACTTGGGTCCCTGGTCATCATCTGCACCAGAGAGTCATATGTTAGGGCAGTTGTGTGGTATTGGACAGTGTTGCCAACCACAGAGGTCATGTGACACGTGTAGCTGTGGAGCTCAAACCAGAGCTTGCGGTGGAGGCGAAGTCTGGCAACACTTGGGTCCCTGGTCATCATCTGCACCAGAGAGTCATAAGTTAGGGCAGTTGTGTGGTATTGGACAGTGTTGCCAACCACAGAGGTCATGTGACATGTGTAGCTGTGGAGCTCAAACCAGAGCTTGCGGTGGAGGCGAAGTCTGGCAACACTGGGGTCCTTGGTCATCATCTGCACCAGAGAGTCATACGTTAGGGCAGTTGTGTGGTATTGGACAGTGTTGCCAACAACATAGGTCATGTGACATGTGTAGCTGTGGAGCTCAAACCAGAGCTTGCGGTGGAGGCGAAGTCTGTAACACTTAGGTTTTTGGTCATCTGCTTCTAAGAAAACATTTTTAATAATAAAAGTAAGGCATCAGAAAAAACTGAGCAATTAATTTTAAACAAAAATCCATCGTAAAACTCACTTAATTTAGAAATAGAATAACTAGAAACCCGTTACTGTAAGAAAAATTGTTTCATCCTAATTTCCTAGCACTAAAGACAGAACAAATGAAAAGTAAGTTTAAGATTTGTGATGGTGGTCTATGAAAAGAGACGTGTGTGTACGTTAATTGTCAATAGTAAAACTTTTTTTGTGTTCTTTTAACATTTCACTTGAATCGACAATATTGTTCCCAACCTTTTCTATGTCCCCAAGTGCTGATACCATAAAATATTGAGCTAAGGGGAAAAGGGTAATAATAGACTTATTTGTGTAAAACTTTATAAAATACAACCGACTCGGGAATAAAACAAGAAAATATAACTGTTGCAGCCAACCTGCGTACTCAGCAAATTTCCATTTCTCAGCGGAATTTAGGTATTTTAACATTTACTTATAAACACCATGGGGTTGAGTATGAAGATTTGCAGCATCATGGATTTAGTAAGCAAATATAAGTTAAATCCTATATTTGGTTTGGACAGTACATACCCAGTTTTATCAGGTTCCGGTGTTTATTCATTTTCCCCATAAAACCATGGGGGTGAGTAAGTAGGTTGCCGCCATCCGGGTATTGTAAGCAAATGTAAGTTAAACTATTCATAGTGAATCTTAATACCAACATGTCAATAAATAAGCAAGATAGAGGGTTTTGTTGATTCCCGATAAGAATAACATGGGAAACATACTTTTAAAATTTTCTCTATAACCATTTAGCTATAAGTTTCAAAATATTAAACTGTTTTTTAAGTTCTTTTAAATAGTTTATGTTAATTTTGTAAAATTTTAAAATCTAAGGTTGAAAAAAGCTAAAAACCTATTTTTGACCCTTTTTAAACCCGTAAAACCCCGTTCCCATAACCCGATTGTGCTGGTTCACAAACTCATGCAAATAGACCTGGTCCTTCACCTTCCATACCAAATGTCTTCAAAACCAGAGGTCGCTATAAAAAGTTATCAGTACCACGGACACATATAGATACCTTGTATAAATAAATGCGAAAATGAGCGAATGATGTTTTTGGCTTCTGGAGACCTCAAAATGAATGGTCGCTGTCCTAGGTCTTACCATGGCCCCTACCGAAATAGCATACGGAAAGGGAAATTCGCTAAAAACATAAAACAAGTATAGAAACAAAAAGCATACTCACTTCAACGAAACTCTTCCTCAGAATCCTCGCAGCTTTGGAAATAGAGTGTGTGAATATCATCCAGAACCAAAGTATTATTTTGACGTACCACGCGGCTATGCTATACACAGTGAACGTGAATATTGTTATCTTGTCTTGACCTTTATACATGAAGGCGTACCATAACATGATAGGCACAAACTCCATGAAGAGCCAGTAGGATGTTATGCAGGCGATACCCCAGTACTGGTGTTCTAACAGGAATGAAGAAACTGTACTTGCTGTCACTGATTGGAACGAGTCCTGCAAAAAAAACAAATTTACATTAAAAATATTACTAAAAATGTGGTTTACAAATAGTAAAACATTAAATGGTGAATTTCTATCCTTAAAATTTATCTGTATCTGTATTTATTTTTTAGTAATTTTGTTTTATTATCAGTACAATGTTTGTATCTGTATAATGTTTATCTAGTATATTGTTAGTTAGTATAATTTATTTAGTTAGTAGGCAGCGGCCGTAGCTCAGTGGTAGAGCTCTGGGTTATCACTTAGCGGGCCCGGGTTCAATTCCTGGCTCGGGGACAAAAAGATCGTTCAGCCGCTCCCGTGGTTCGGAAGCCGTTGGTCCACCTGCATAGAAAACAAAAAAGTGCAGGCATTTCAGGCAAGGAAAACTATCAGTTAATTGCTGATCTCCCTCCACTAAAAGCCATACGATAATTAATTAATTTAGTTAGTATAATGTAAGTTTTTTTTTGTTTTAGTATGTTTTGTAAGTATTTTTGAGTGAGAAACCGATTACGATTACGATTGTGAACTTTTCAAAGAGAAGCATTTTTTCATAAATTATGATACTATTTAGTAGGCTTATAACAATGTATAAGAATTGTATCATACATGCTTGGGTGTCAAATAAAGATATTATTATTATTAACGTTCAGGGAATTTGAAAAATCACACTGGAATGTAAAGCTACCCAAATTCCAAACTCGTTCAAATGTCTCAGCAGCAACAGCTTTAAAATCCAGATCAAAGGGAAACTTTTAAGTAAGGTGTACTATTCAACAACCGAGTTCTTCAATGATAACAAATTTTTAATATCCATGGCTCTGATATACATTGAATGTTATCTGATTTGAACAACAAGAAGTTTATTGTTATTGTTGTTATTATTTTTATGATTAGACCCCTATTATCAGTTTAAATGAAGGCTAATGCCTTGGTTTAACTTTTAATGCCTTGGTTTAACTTTGTATTTTTGTTGACAAGACACCTGTTATTACCTGTTGTGGTATTATGTAACGTATTGTGTCAATAAACAATATCATTTCATTTCATTGAGCTATGAAAACCACAACATTGACTGCTGAACTTCCAATACATTATGTTTCCCCAGCTGAAATCAAGGACATAATCAAGAGGCTTCCTTTGCGAAAATACCCTGGACCTGACCTAATCCCAAATGTTGTTCTAAAATATCTAACCAAGAAAGCAATATCAGTTTTAACTTCTATTTTTAATTCCTGCATTCATCAATACTATTTTCCTGATTCTTGGAAAAAGGCAGAAATTATAGTATTTCACAAACCCAACAAACCAAAATTTTCCGTCTCCAGCTATTGACCAATAAGCCTGTTGTCCTGCCTATCAAAATTATTAGAAAACGTTATCCAGAGAAGACTAAATACATTTCTAGAAGACTCAAACTCAATTCCTCCCCATCAGTTTGGATTTCGGCCTAAACATTCAACTACTCATCAAATTCAACGCATTGTCGAAACAATTGTAAAAGGTTTTGAAAGAAAGGAACACTCAACTGATATATTCCTTGACATTCCAGGCATTCGATAAGGTATGGCATGAAGACCTCCTTTATAAAATTGATTGTCTGGGATTTCCACTTTATTTAAAACGAATAATTAAATCATTTTTACTTAACCGTCAGTTCTGTGTCAAAATTAATTCATCGCCATCTTCATATCGCCCAATTTCAGCAGGAGTGCCCCAAGGCTCAATATTGGGGCCTTTATTATTCAACATATTTATGAATGACATCCCAATTCCACAGAATGCGACCTTGGCCCTTTACGCTGATGATACAACCATCATTACTCACAACAGTGACATTCTCCAAGCATACCACCAGCTTCAAAATTCTGTCGATGTCGTGACACAATGGTTCAATAAATGGAACTTTTGTTTGAACCCTACAAAGTCAGAGGCGAAGATCTTCACCCTAAGACGACCATTGCTGCCACGTGAAATCATCATAAATAATGCTTTCATAAACTGGAATCCACCTGACCAAGCAGTAAAATATTTAGGAGTGTTACTGGACAAAAAATTAAACTTCAACCTTCATGTAAACTCTAAACTTAATCGTATTCTCGGCTCTCTATCATGTTTCCACTCTTCAACAGAAGATCCACAATTCAGACACAATGTGCAATATTAATTTATAAAACTATTCTCCAGCCACTAGTTTTGTATGCCTGTCAAGTATGGGGCATTTCAATTTCATCTACAAAACTTTCTAAAATACAGCTGTTTCAAAACAAAGTTCTGCGAATTGCAGTTAATTCACCATGGTTTGTTCAAAATTCACAAATTCATCGAGAACTTGGAATAGAACCAATAGCCAATTTCATCAGTAAGTCTACATTAAAATTCTCGCATCGCCTAAATGACGTCCCAGGTGCACAACATTTTGAAATTGGATTACCCCTCCCAAATAGAAGGCTACGCCCAAGACTTTTTCAAGATTCGTTATAGTTTTCTTACCTTCGATATTATTTATATTTTAATAATCTATTACTAATTTTCTATTATCAATTTTATAACTTTGAAAGAAGTGTTTCCCCCCTATATGAACTTATTTTAGTTACAGGGTGTCTCTAATTCAGAGCGAACCCACAATGTTAATTTACTGTTAAAATTATGTTTTTAGATGTTCTGTGTATAACACTCTGTATGTTGAACCAGAAATAAATGTTGTTAAACAAAAAAAAAACATTTTATTTCCCACAGCAAAGCTGCATGTGTAGCGGATTCCCAATGGAATTTGCCGATTCCCTTAATCGAATGAATATCATGGTGCTTAGTGGGTTTGTTGCTTTATAGTGTCTTTTGTGAATCTCAAGGCCTATATACAATAAAGTATCAAATTATTTTAATAAGAAATTGATAAATAACTTTTTTTGACCTTTTGTGGTTTTCAAAATTTGAGGTTACTCACTTGAAGAACTTTCCACCGGTTCAGGGCGTCGGCAATTTTGTGGGATTTCTCCCAAGTACAGACGACAGGATGAGTGAATGTTAAGAGGAGGCCTAGTTCGATGAGCGAACCGATCGTTCTATCAAACGTCGTCCACTTGTCCTTCCGCACGAAGTGATCACTGATGACTTTCACTGTCATGCCAAGTTGGATGGACATGAAGACTACGCAGTAAATGGTCCAGAAAGAGCAGCTCTTGAAGTAGTACAGCCCTGCGGATATGTCAGTGCAGTTATTTGAGAAACTGCATTTTAAATTTTGAAGGTACAGATAGTTACATTGCACACGGATTTGCTCAGTGTGTTCTATTATAACCCTCGCCACGTAACTTGACGAATGAATTTTCACTACTATTCAGTTAAAATGATTGGATAATCAGCTGTTCTATAAAAACTGCATGTAAGCTAAGTAAGCTCGATGTTTTTTGAAAAGTCAAGAAATCTAGAATGAGAAGGAGGTAGGTGCCATCAACAAAAACATTGATGACGTCAAAGGAGCAGCACTTAAAATATTCAAAGCAAACCACTCATGTGTCAAGATAAACAACATGACGTCAACGGTGCAGGAGATCCTCTAAAATGCTTCAATCAGCTGTTGGTGTCACCTACCTTGGTTTGTTCTAAATACATTGGGAAAAGTAACCCCTCTCCACCCCTCGCCCTACCCAGCTGTTTTTGGCCATTCGTCAACTTATTTGGCGTGACTTATAGGTCAGTTCGATGACTAGTATCTTAAAACCTAAAACTGTAATCTAAAATAACACAAGGACAAAATAATCAAAGTAAATAATTACTTCCAAAACACTTTTTCAGTCAAAACGTCTTAAATTAGTATGCCATCGTTCAGAAAAAAATCCACTTCCCTAGAATATCTCCAGATCTAAAAACTCCTCTCAAAGATAAATATTTAGAATGTAGTGGAGTGAAAGTAAAGGTTTAGAAAGAAGGTTAACAATAGTGATTCTGCATACAATATAAAATAGACTGATGCAGTTTTTATAAAAGACAAAAAATACACAAAAAAATGTTATATGAATAATTTAACACCATCAATAAAAAAATTATTAGCAATTCTGCAAAAATGTTGTGTTATATAATTTAGAAAGGGTAAAAAGAAATTTTTAAACTGTAAAAGCCTCAAAATCAATTTAACACAAAACAAGTTAGAAATTGAATAGCATTGCCTGAAATCCTATGTTTGATATTCTATACTACCAAGATTCAAAACAGTACCTCAAGTGAATACAAAACATTCAGAGAACAAAGTGATTGTGAACTTATTTAAACATATTATATTAACTGACAGTCTTCAATATTGTAAATATTATAAGGAGAAACAAAATGAATCAGATCATGTTTGCATTGGGCCTACCTGATTTGTTCCTTGACAGAGGAATCCGACCAATAAGTCGAAGCGCGACAATGGAAGCATGTAGTGGATTACTTTGCAAAGTTTCTTCAAATCTGAAGTTAGATGGTCTCTTAGAAAATGCTTCAAAGTTGTCGAGTTCATAAAAGCTTGGCAACCCTTCCAATTCAGTTTTCATGACTATAAAAAACATATAAAAATTTTATAAATAAAAATATTTAATAGTTTCTAATACAACAAATTACTGTATATATAAAAATAGTGGAACAACAAACAAACAGACTTTGCATGAAAAGCGAAGTACTTCTAATAGTGCAAGGATTATCAATGTTGGAGTAACTTAGAAATCAAATAAACTTACCACATTTACTTACCAGAACTGTAGGTTTCACAATGTGTAAAACAGTTAAGAATGAAAAATGTTGAGTAAGGTCAAATTAGTCTTGTCAGTTTTTGTAAAGCATAATTACACAGCACACGGTAGGCTAATACGGTTGCTTCAAACAGGGGTGGTCCATTGGGAGACAATTAATTCATGTCATGTCAATGTCAATATAACATGCAATGAATGCTAGTCTAGTACATTGCTGTGAAATTTGTGGTTTACTTTTGGCATTTTGGCAAATTTGCTCAATAAAATTGCCTAATCAAATCGTCACCACATTTTTTATTTATTGTTTCCAGTAAATGCAAATATGTTATGTTATTGATTGTTAGGACTTACGCATCGTTGTTGATAGTATTTTCTGATCTTAACAAAAAGGCCTAAATTTAATGAAAATGAGTACCGGTATGTTTGATGTATTTCAATATTTTATTTCAACAAAAGCTGTCTACTTACCATGTATATATGGTTTGCCTTTGGACAAAGTGTAATAAATATATCAAAGGGAATTGCCTAAATTGAAAAGTTAATAAAGAAATTTATTTCTATTTAATTTAGTATATGTGTGCTAAATTTTGATTTGTAATTTTGATGCATATATACATGATATATGTAGACATCTTTCAAACTTATTTCTTTGAAATTAACAATTTATAACTGATTTTTGCTGAATAAGTGGTTTCTCAAAATTGCAACTGAATTTTTTAAGAATTGATATTACTAATGTTTGTTCAACTGACTTAAAAATTTTGAAAGTTTTTCTAAAGTTTATAAAATCTTTAGTTAAGGTTCCTCTTGAGCCAAACAGGAGTCCAATCACTGATATGTTTTTCACTTGATATCTGTTCTCAAAAAACTTCATTGTCGGTTTGTAAATAGACTTTTTTCAGTGTTAACTTCGTTTGGTTGTGACGACGAGGGAAACAGACACTGCGCCAGCTCATCGTTATCGGTTGGGGTCATAAAAATGTCAAAATCCATCTCGCGGCGCCTGCGCCAGTTGCCAGGTAGACCCGCGTTGGGGTTGGGGGAGAGATAGGACGACGCTGGGAGAGGGGCCGGATGGCCCAGTGTAATGTGTTTCTCAGAAGTACCCCGTGCCCGTAACTAAACAATGTAAGGGAAGTTGACTTTAAGTTGATTTTTAGGTTGATGACCAACTTTAAAACAAGATCTTTAATGTGTACTAGAGATCGCCTCCTGGTCGAAATTCGACCAAAATGTCAGTTGATCTGGGCCCAATGTTTAAAAAATATTTTATAACTGAAACATGTGATCTTAGTGATTTGCTATTACACCAGCTGTCCTATGATTCAAGCAAACACCCTTCATCTATAAAATTAACATTGACACTTCAAAGCTTGTAGGGCGTAGCTTTGGGGGCCAATGTGAATTAAAATGTGATTCTGCTCATCTACAGGACTATACCTTTCTAACGGTATGCGCAGATTTCTCCTACGTTGGGCACAAGCTGAGAAAAAGGAGGAAAAGAAACATGCTTGCCTATTAATACATAAATCTCTCAGAGGGGCCACGACCCAATCTAGTTGCATATTTTACGGTACGGTGGGTGATTTAGTGCGTTGCCAAAAACATAATAAAATTTTGAACATGAAACAATTGTTCATATACAAAAGGTTAGTTATGTGTTATTTTATTTTCATTTCAAAGTTTTTTTAATCCACCATTGAACTTTTAATAGGCCTAGACTCGTAATTGAAAACCAAGCTCCAAGCGGCAACGTGGAATCCCAAATACAGCTATTGTGCTCGACTGAGCGACTAAGCGTCGAAAATTCTTGGAACCAGATCTAGGCTGGGGGGTAGCGTTCTCCCGCCCCTCCTTCCCCTTCGACTCTCCGACCTCTCTCGAAAGCTGGCGCAGTGTCCGCACCACGAGGGTCCATAAACTTACCCTCGTCAAAGTTTTTATAGAAGTTGGCGCACTGTCCTACAGCCTGACGACGAAGCTTCAAACCTCACTGTGGGATCAATTATCCACCCTTTATTCATTTTTCGGTTTATGGCCAATATATAAACTCGCCGGGTACTTCCGCTCTCTGATATGCAATGCACTTCTTCATGTACTTCTAAATTTTGGTTCCTTAGTTCATTGGCAATTATCTTTCTCACATCATTATGTCTTTTGTTTATCAGCAGTTGACATTGAGTAAATGAGTATACCAACCTTGGGTGAGTCGGTGGCGTAGTGGTTAGCGCGCCAATCTTCGGGACCATGGCAGCGATGTCGTGGGTTCGAATCCGCATTCTGCCAGTGACTTTTATCAGTACCTTTCACCTTGTACTGTAGCTGCTCACCCCCTTACTTTGTCTAATACGTTCCACGCACAGATCAATAGCATTGTCAATAGTCTATGTGGACGGGGCAAAGTAAGGCAAAAAGAGGTCCGCCAACCTCTTTAAAAAAAAATACATTTACTCAATATCTGGTACATTAGTGAGCTGCTGATTTGAATAACTAAAATCATAGTTATCCTCGCGCTATTATTTTCTAGCATTGCACTTAATTATTGTAAAGTGCCGGCAATACAAAACGCATCACTACCAACACCTGCGTGTCCTGCGGATGGTATCTCAGGGTTTGAAGGAATATTCGAAAACGATGCTTGTTTACAAGCTACGATCACGACTAAGAAACAGTCTTCAAAGTAAAAGTCTTTATTAAGACAGAAATCAACATAAAACTAACATTAGCCAAGTAATTTATACAAGACTCAATATCCATAATGCTAAAAAAACTAAACTATTTACAGATAAAAAATATTATTCTTGTATTTACAAACTTGTCCCGCTAGCCATATATGAATTCTTGGAAGTTGAAAAAGGAGTTTTCTGCCAACAAATGCTGTTTGTTAAAATTTTCTGTGATATTCCTTGGCCTTCAGGAAAGAAAGGTATTGTAAAGTTTAGCCTAATACCGCAGTAAGAAGCTGATTTTGAAATAATGTTGTTGAATGTTTAGGGATTCTTAGGTTATGGTGATTTCGAAGGGGATACCAGTGACTTACTTCGGAGTAAATAAAGGAATGTTAGATTTAATGAATGATAAGGATTCTAAAATGTAAATTGACGGAAAAGTGAGGATTTGGAATTTTTTTAAAGGATTCTTTACTGCCGCACGTTCAACCTGAAAATGGTCCTGATAGCTTTCTTTTGAAGCCAGAACAGAACATTATTACGGGATGGATAAGGCCACGATAAGCAAATAACAAAACTTAATTATTTGCAGTTTTCTTAAGATTTCCGAACACGAAGATGCCGTACCTACTATTTTAGATATATGGTCAATGTAGCCATAAAAACTAAAATTTCCGTCAAGGACCAGACCCAAAAACTTTACTTTCTCTGACGGATCGATTGTAGTGTCTACAAAAAGGAAACTGATATTGTTCTCGTTTGAGCGTAAGAATCTATTTGATATTTCGAAAGGAGGAAGTTGCGTTTTCTCCGGGTTCATGGATAAGGAATTTTCATTGAACCACTAAAAAAGACTATATTTATTTCATTTTAATTTTTTTAATTCTTGTCATGAAATTTGTTTAAGAGTGTTTATGTTGAATGCAGATGTTGAAAGAGATGTGTCATCCGCAAACAGACAAAGGTTGGCCCTTGATATTGAAGTTGGGAGTTTATTAATTAAGATAAAAAAAGGGTAAGCCCAAGTGTAGATCCTTGGGGCACTCCTCTCACTATACTGAGTCTCTCGATGACGAAAAGTACCGTAAGAATCCTGACATCTACTGCAGGTATTTGAAAAAACTGTTTCCCCCCTTGGAAAAATGAGGCGAACCAATTCAAGGCTGTGCCTCTGATACCAATATCGCTTAGTTTAGAAACAAGCTGTAGATCAGACTGTGATCCACCATCAAAGGCTTTTCTCAGGCCAAAAATAATCCCATTGTGTGATGTTTGCTATCTAAATCCCTTGATACTTTTATAAGTGAGAACATTGCAATAGTGTGTGTGAGAACCTTTTCTTCACAAATGTGTTGTTGCTCTGTTATTATATTTTGTTCATTCAAAAAATCCCATAGCCTGCTAAAACAGTTTTTCAGACACCTTTTCTATGGAGGATACAAGTGATATCGGGGCGATAGTTGCTCTTTTGATTTTTGTCACCTTTTTTTAATATAGGAGCAACAACTGTTAACTTCAGTTGATTGCCCTTCCATAAACGACGTGTTAATTAGATGGCAAAGTTGACTCTAGTTATTTTGCGTTGTGTTTTTTACAACTTCAATTAAGAATCAAATTAATTCTTTGGCTACATCTGTTGGGTCTTTTATTTTCCCATTTTCAGCGGTGATACATATTTCTTTCAAAGATTTACTTTTTATTCGTCTGCTTCCATTTATAACTTCCCAAATACCTTTAGTTTTGTTCTCGAAAAATGAAATTAAGGAGTTAAAGAATTTTGTTACATTTTTCAAATTGTATACCTATCATCTTCCTGGACCAATATTTTAGCCTCATGTAATATTGTCATGGAAAGTGGTCAGAATTTAAATGTTTTGGCTTTTCGTAAAAAATTGAAACTTCTTCTTTAAGATCCAATAATTCTTTGCTATACTAAATCTTCCCTGTTTTTCTTTCGTTTATTTTTTTATTATTTTTATTTATTTTTATTTTTTAGGCTTACTTGAAGTAAAATTTAAGGCTCGAAGTAAAATAGTGAAACTGATCATTTAAGTTTTAACAATGGTTATAGGTCACCCCATTTCTCTTTGTTGAGTAAATATTTGAATGTTGTGCCGTGCCGCACCACAGCTCACTCATTATAAATAATTCCGCGTCTAAAGTGCTGGCCATTCAAACAGCCAAAACCACCGGTCACGTGACCCGGGAATCCGAACCTTCAGAGAAAACTGCCTTTCCTCTTTCTCAAACTGGGAACGTCTGAAAAGCAGGTCGCCGGGGTTTTTCCTTAAGACTTCTGGCCCGGATAAGTACAATTAATTATGAGTAGTTAAATTAGGGTAAAAAGGGCTAGGCTAGGGTAGGGTTAGAGCTAGGGGTTATTCTCAAAATATTAAACAAACCCAAAATGTAAGGACAGGATTAATAAATTACTGTATGTAACAATTGCAATAGTCAGGCTCTAGCATGTGAGGTTGGTACGGGATTATTTAGTTTAGCTTCTCATGTTACATTACAGACCTGAAATTCAGTATTAACTAAACATTACGTTATATCTAGTTCATTATTATGCCGCATCAAAGCTGGCTTAGGGTAAGAGCTCATTCGGTAGACCGATCCTGGTTCTGGGTATCAACACCAAGTCAGTTTCACTCGAGTTAGTTTCCATGTAACCAAGTCTCTATTGTTCAAATGCAAGTTTCCACAGGGTAATTATGACCAATAGCTAGTTCACATTGTGACAAGTTCCGCATCTCATCCGAAACCCTTTACTGTACCCAAGCAAGGTAATACCAACGAGCCTGACCATCACCAAACCAAGGTCAGAATCACAAGGGATGAACATCACCCCTTTCATTTACATGTAGCTTCCACCAGTCCACCACAATGTAGACTAAGATTAGCTTAATCAAATTAATGATCTTACTTCTTAAATTTAGCCACTGGATTTTGAATTGCGACACATGATAAAATAGCACGTGTCAATTGAGCATAATGATCAAAATGTCCTCATCACCTGAAGCAGTATTTACTTTTATAGGAGTTACCCCAACTGTATTAAAAACATTGTCGAAATTTTTAATTTTAATAAAAAATTAGTTTAAAAGTATGTTTTATCATTTTATAGACAAATCCGTTGACGTGCAAAATAACATGGGGAAAATATGCTATAAAGTATACACCAACCTGTACAAACGACATCTTGATTTACGAGAGCTGGTGGTACATCCGCACCTCAAGATGACTGTAGGCCAGGGCCAGGTGAGCTACATCCCATAAGAGCAATGGTGTCACTTTCTGCGACATCCGTGGATGTCGCCACAGAGGTTTTGTCGGTTAAAAAGTGTTAAAAGTTCATCATTTTACTCTTTGCTACATGCAAGTGTTGCCAACGCTGCAGGAAACAACTATCGTTCTCTTTTGAGTTGGAAATGTTTTGTCTCAACTATTACTAAAATAAGGAATTCCAAAGCAAACTAGGGTAGAATTTGTGGTTTTAGATTTACCTTGATTGATAATTGTTAGTTTGGTCATTACCTAATGGTTTGTTATTAACTAATAATCCGAATGTAAAATAGAGTAGTATGGTGTTGTTACGATAAATATCGTACCCGTGGCAAGACTGTTTCATTCTCTTTTTCAATCAGCTGTGTAATGGTAAATATTATAACGTAACTTGACTTCCGTTTTAGTTTAGACGCTTCATATCCGGAACACAAAAAATAGCTATTCAGCTGACCTGGGAAGAAGTTGCTTCTTCGTTTACAGACCTTGTCCGCACCTTGGCTTTAAGGAAACTAGAGTTTGCCCCCTGGTCGAAATTTGACTAAAATTATACTTGATCCAGGCTCAAGCGGTTTTTATTTTATAACTGAAACATATGTTCTTAATGTTTTGCTAACATTTGTCATAAAACAGCAGCTGTCTACTGATTCAATAAATTACCCCATCTCTACCAGATGCTTCGTCGTACAGACTCCACAGTTGCCGAGTCCGATCAACAATCACCCTGAGTCATCGCACGTGACAAAACACAGATCAAAACTCATCTGTGAAATCGCCGATCACCGATAATGACTTAACCTGCTTTGACCCAGTGGTACATTTCGGCGGTAAATGGAGCGCGCGCGGTCAGCCTGGCGTGTCCTGACGTGTTCTGACGTGTCCCGACGTGCAGAGACACGCAACACTGTTTCCCCACACGAACTTCTCACACGCCCTTTAGGACACGTGGAAGAAGGGCGGGAGGTCTTTCAATGTGCAGTGACTGTAACAGGTATTTTGTTATTATCACAACCTTTTCTAAATGTATTGGTTCAAATTTAAATTTCCTAGGACTTCCTGTAATTTTTTATTATTTTTAAAAATCTCGTTTCTTGAATTTATATTTTTAAGGGAATTAGGTCTCTTGTGACTGAATTTCTATATGTTTGTATGTGCATATATAACATTTAATATAATTAATTTCAATCGATATTTTATTAAAATATACAGTAAAATGTATACAAAAATAAAATTTTAAATAAGTATACAATAATTTGATATCGACCTAATATAAGATTTTTATTCGTGCACCATCCTGGAATTCATTGGCAGATCTCCACTTTCTCCTGGTTCTTCTAAGATACATGCGCGTTACTCTTAGTATTGCGCATGTTATTCTTGTTCTTATCCAGTTTATAATTATGCTGTAGGGCTTTTGCCATTTTTCAGACAGCCTCTCAGCCATGGCTCTCAGGCAGAGCCGTCCTTAGGAAATGCGAGGCCTGGAGCAAAATATTTTTGCGAGGCCTTATTTAACTGTGATTGCTGGGGGGTTGTGGGGTATGGAACATACGACAGCATGTGTCCAAGTTATATGTAGACGGTTTCCGACTGTCTATATATGTTCTCAATCCATTAGACCCCTATATCTTTGAAATTATTTGAGTCACAGAAATGAAACTTGGCACAACTATTAATTACATTGTCTCCCTGAACTCTGCCCTCTACCCTCCTTTTCAGGTATTATTCCTGAACCAAAGACAGCTAAAATATCATATTTAAAATTTAGTGATTTTAATACAAATAGTCACGCATATGAGCGGGTTGCCGCGCAAAAAGCGCGGTTGCGGCGCCAGCTCAACAATGGATTTTATACCAAAACTGCTCCAGGGTAAGCGGTCCGACCGTGACTAGCCTCGGTTATATCGCTCTAACTCGTTTATTTATAAACAAACTTTCATGATTTTTACATCGTTGGATTTTAAATTAAATTTTGGAAAAAACCACATAAAAACATAAACTTTGCTACCTTATGAAGGTAGTTTTTATGTAATTTAAGGTTAAAGATTTTAATTGGCCATCATTTCGAAAACATGAATTATAAAAAGTTGATTATTTTTTCTAGCTAGGTCTTTACTTCAAAAAGCTGTTTACCGAATTTCCACCTATTACCTCAAGCCGTTCTTAAATTAAAAATTATTCTTTAAAAAATACAAAATGGCGGCTGTACATGTAACTATGGTGTTTTGGAATTTTTTAATATGATGTTTTGATTTTGGCTTGTCTTTGGTCCAGGAATAATACCTGAAAAGGAAGAGAGTTCAGAGACACCCTGTATTAAGTCGCAAATGCAAGTGAGTTTCTACATTTCAAACTTTTACTGTTTCAAGTTTCAAGATGGCTGTAATTAAAAATGTTCAAAGCTAAATATTTTTAAAAGATGTAAATTTTACAAACTTTTGCAAACTAACAAAAAATTGCATTATTTAATTACCGGAGTAAAAATACTAATGGGCAGTGGAGAAATTAAAATCTTATTTTGAGAAAACACGGGTTTCGCTCATAATCTTAGGCCTATGTAAATCTTTATGATTTAAAAATGTAAAAACTTAGATTAATTCGTTGTTTCTGATTTGATCATTACAAACCAAACTTAGTTTCAACTTTTTTGTTTGCAGTTTTTAAGATATTTAGCTTTGAAAATTTTAAATGGCCGCCATTTTGCAACCATAAACGTTAGAAATGTCCAAATTCATTTGCATTTGTGCCTTAACGCACTTAACAGTTGTGCCAAGTTTTAATTCCGTACCTTAAATAACTTCAAAGATATAATTTATCAATTAAAAATTCATATACAAACAGTTGAAAAACGGCTAGAGATAAGCAAGGTCGGTCATGCATGGTTGTGGCATCTGCAAGCATGGCTCGGCGGCCGCGAGGCTTGGTCCCGTCACCCCGCCCGCCGGCCGCCGGCGCCGCTATCAAACGATGTTTTGCGTTTACAGGTGGTTGCACGAGACGTGAGACAGTGTATCAGATGCGCACTAGCAAAAGAGGCTTTTGCGCATGCCCGTCCAAACGCCGCCAGAGTGCAGCACCGTCAGTCAGCTGTTAGCTGTTGTCATGTGCCAGTCACTACATGCATCCTAAAAACATTGACTCAATAGTAGTCAGTGAAACATTGAATTTGAATCAACTGAATATAAATAACTGTTTATCGTTATTCTTAATTATGGTTCAGCTGTATTGTATTTTTACTTTGTGGCTTTTCTAGCATGTTTAATGGTTATATGTTACGGAAATCAAAGCTAGGACAATTTGGCGAATGTGCGCAGCCAGGCTAGTACACAGTTGGCTGCCCCTCCCACTCCTACTCTATACCCCTCCCAGCCCTCTTGTTCCCCTCCCCCATGCGCGGACTGTCTCACGTCTCGTGCAACCAGCAGTACGTTTGCATCCTTTTGGTCGCTACTATTACGTACGAATAAGAATCGCGTTCGTAGGTTTTTAAATCACAATTATTGAAGATATTGCGCGGGAATTTAAACCGATATTTTAGGTACGTATCTGTTCATTATTATGCCTATATTATTTTTATTCAACCTAAACGTTTACGCAACTAACTTTTTAGCGCGGAAGGCCTCGCTGCGCGGGGCCTCCTCAGCGCGGGGCCTGGAGCGGCCGCTCCACTCGCTCCACCCTAAGGACGGCACTGCTCTCAGGAGATATGTGAATTCTTTTCCGAGTATACCTTCAACTGAAATAACAAGGGGAGTAAACGTTCGTGCTCTCACTAGCCGCTAGGTATTTTCTCTTCTTTTCTGTCTCTGCATTTTTCAATACTTTTTCATGTGTAAGGGAGGCATACGATGGGGCATCTGTGTCAACGACACGTACATCAAATAACGCCTCCATCTGCGCCTCCCATGCACCTCTGCAGGCTAGATCAGCTTTGAGAGCAGAAGCATTGAAATTTTCTTGCTCTGCAACCAAGGGTTCATTATCACAGTATCCCCATGCCTGGTTCATCATACTACCTAGGTTATCTCGTACTTCCTTGTCTCTTTATTATTAGTCCTCTAATGGGGCATTGATTTGTGTTGAACCCTTGGCCGCAACATTCACACTTTGAAGGGAGGGGTGACTTCCCATATCTCAATGCCAATGAATCCCTAAATTCCTGGGGTGACAGGTCTAAATTTAGTTTTTCCAATGGCATTCATGAAAGCCAATTTCCCTGTTTCGCTTTGGTATTGGAACTACGCCTTATTATTCTTTGTCGGCACTGTGGGAAGGATTCTAAATTTTTACTTAATATTAGTAGTGTAAAAGTAGGGCTGCTGGGACGTGACGTCATCACGATGACGTCAGCAGTGATGACGTCATCAATGACGTCACTAATGACGTCACTAGTGACGTCATATGACGTCACATGACGTCACATAAATGACGTCATGGTGACGTCATTATCGCTGACGTCATCATGATGACGTCACTGACGTTAATTAGGTCAAGGTCACGCAAGAATACAAAAAAATTTTTTTTGCACTTTTGCGAATCCTCAAATTTTGCTGAGAAATTGAAATTTCTCGAGGAACCACAAAAGTGCAAAAAAATATTTTTTTTATTCCCTAGCGATCAGACTCTCGACCTAATGTATCCGTCAGGGGTCATTGACCCGTCCCAGCAGCCCCACTTGAAAAAAAAATAATTTTTTATATTTTACTTACCCACCGAGAGACTTAGAGCCGAAGAATAATTTCTTCAAACACCCGACATTGCGACAAACGACACGCGATCCGAACAGCACCGCGTCCGAAGACGTACTGACTTGGGTGCAGGCGGTTCCCCAGGTACCCGGCCCAGTGGTGGGGATAAGGAGGTGGTGGGGGTAAAGTGGTCAGAAGGAAGAAAAATTTATTTTTTTACAAACAACTCGTCCCAGCCGGTCTTTTACCGGACCTCCGTAACTCGGATTGGAAATATTTCCTGAGAAATATTTATTTTTTATTCTTTCTCAGGTGATGTTGGAACTTGGTCGGGAATTGGAGTCACCAACGTAACCTTACTGGCAAAAGTTAGCTCGTCTAAAAGTTTCTGAAACATTTTATCATCCATAGTGATATTTGTGTCCCTTGAGTAAAATTTTGGATTATTTTTGAAGCAACGTTTCATTTTTGTTAAAGTGGAAGTCTTGGACACCTTAACAGAATTATTTTGCTTGGCCAGCAAAAATTTTACTCTTAATAATTTTTCTCGCAAAGTTTCAGCCATAGATGTGTCTCACAGTAAGGTTTGGATAAAACTGAAACACTTAGTCCAGTGTTGTACCTTAGCTGGAAGTAGTGGGGGAACAGGGCTATAGTGGGGGAATGAGTAGTGGAGGGGGTAATGCAGACTGTTGTTGACAAGTGTAGAAACAGTTTGCTGGGAACTGTCCAAGGAGTAACACGTACTGTGCAGAAAAATTAACCGAGAGACTTGTGTAAAATTTAACTCCAAGAAATATTTAATGTAAGACTAAAAGAGGTAGAGCCAAATGAAAAATAATTTTGTAGGAGACGGGTATGGATCAGTTTTGTAGTAAAGTTCAAAATCCACTTGTGTGGAATAAAATTAAATTGTGAGCGAAAAATATTTAGCCACACCTGCAAAATACAAGTGTATGAAAATATTAGGAGACCTGTATAGCTAAATAAAAATTAATTTTGTATCAAACAGTCTTCCAACATTTCAGTTTCTAAGTCTTAACAAGTAAGGAATAAAATATTAAATAATGAGTGGAAAATAATTTGTTAAGTAAACGTAATTGTAGCAGTGTAACAAAAATTAATTTTGTGCAAAACAGGCTAGGTTCTGTTTTGCTAAGTTTAATAAGAAGGAAAAATAAAAATTTACTCACAGAAAAGTTGAGCGGTGGCGAGGTGTGGCGTGTTTGTTGGCTTGCAATAAACTGACTTACCTTCTGTTGAGCTACATTCGACCAGTTGGCAAAGAAACCAGTCTGTTATATAAGCATTATGTAACCGTCTCTGCCGGCTGTGCTGAATCCGGCAAGCTAAAATATTATTCTATAGTACCTGACTTGGACTGAAAATATTCTAAGTCCCAAGACCCCTCCCCCTCCCCCCCCCCTCGGCTCCGGATGAGAAGTGAGCCCCCCCCTCCCCCCCCGGGGGAGGAGGAGGTGGCATAGCCCGAGGCGTTGCCATACCTTGACACGTGTTGTATAATGAGATCCGGTTAGTAATGTATTCAGGTGTGGCTCTTGGAGATTGTCCAATGCCGCAAACAAGTACGTGTCGAGGTCTGGCTGTTTACGTAACCAGGTCCGGTTCCACCACTCCTGACCGGCCCAGCTTCGATTCTCTGAGGCTTAGCTTCTTCGCAGTTGCTTTCAAACATTTCAGCTGAGTGGTTGAAGCTCTGCCCTACAGGATTCGCAATGTAATGTTGGCGCCGCATTATATTGGGAATTCTTTTAGTCTAAGGCATGGCATGTGTAGTTTTAAGAAATATTTTATTTTGCGCTTGCTGCTTCTGCTAGGTCTTGGTGTTGGATTTATTTAGTCTAAGTGTTGTGTGTTGAAAAATATTATTTTGTACTAATCTTCACAGGTTGTCCCCAAGTTGAAATTTTTCTAAATTCGTATCTTGGAGGTACTCCTCCGTAAATTGGCAGTTAAAGTGTTAGGCTTTTTGAGACTTTACAGTCTCTGTAAAATAAAAATTTTTCGAGGTTTAGAACCTCAAGAATTATTTGTTACCAACAATAGCATGGCGCCTAACGAGCCCGGGGGTAGGCCCCTGGGGATCCACCCTTAGGCCTCTTTCGGTCAGGGGCGCTACTGGACCTCATCACTCTAGATGGGTGGTTGGCATCCTTTAGCACGAGGCGTCGGATCCTGACACTGACCGGTGTGCTAGGCAAAAGTCAGTACCTACGGGTTAAGACGGGATCCTCGGTCATGGTTAGCATGGCCTTTTCCAAATTATTGTAGCATGTTTCCCTTAAGGAAACTCAAAATTAAATAAATAATTTTTTATTTAATCACCTCCCCTTAAATGTTGAGATCCCCCCGATGCCTCTGGCCGCCGGCGGTCTTAGGCATCGGGGGGATTTCTTTTTTAATTCTTGAACGACCTTGACCCATATTCATGTGTGAATAAAATAAAATATTTTTGTTCCACATGTTATGTAGGTCAGTCATGACTTAGGCGGATTTTTGCCTGAGTTCTGGGACTGCTCAGGACTTAGAGCGAGATGCGGCTAAGTGTTGGCTGTCCAAACTGTGGTTCAACCAAATTTTATTTTATGTTCACACATGAGTAAGGGTAGCAGGTATCCAAGAGTTAAAGTCCTAAGGGTAGGTGAAGCCCCCCCCCCCTCGGCGCCAGACGAGAAGTGAGCCCCCCCCCCGAATTTTTTTTAAAAATTTTTTGACCTTGACCAAAAATTTTTTGCTCCGGACGAAAACTGCCCCCCCCCCCGAAATTTTTTTTTGAAAAATTTTTTGACCTTGACCAAAAATTTTTTGCTCCGGACGAAAACTGCGCCCCCCCCCGAAATTTTTTTTTGAAAAATTTTTTGGCCTTGACCAAAAATTTTTTGCTCCGGACGAAAACTGCGCCCCCCCCCCAAAAAAATTTTTTCGAAAATTTTTTGACCTTGACCAAAAATTTTTTGCTCCGGACGAAAACTGCACCCGGGGGGGGGAGGTGCCAAGCTAGTAGTGTGAAATTGTTACTTCCAGTACAAGTTAAAATAGTAGTGGTAAATTGTTACCACAAACACAAATTTGTGTCTTTAAACTTCTAATGTAACTTAACCCATTTAAATGTAGGTGCCAAGCCAGTAGTGTGAAATTGTTACTCCCAGTACAAGTTAAAATAGTAGTGGTAAATTGTTACCACAAACACAAATTTGTGTCTTCAAACTTCTAATTTAACTTAACCCATTTAAATGTAGGTGCCAAGCTAGTAGTGTGAAATTGTTACTCCCAGTACAAGTTAAAATAGTAGTGGTAAATTGTTACCACAAATTTGTGTATTCAAACTTCTAATTTAACTTTACCCATTTAAATGTAGGTGCCAAGCCAGTAGTGTGAAATTGTTACTCCCAGTACAAGTTAATAGTAGTGGTAAATTGTTACCACAAATTTGTGTATTCAAACTTCTAATTTAAATTAACCCATTTAAATGTAGGTGCCCAGCCAGTAGTGTGAAATTGTTACTCCCAGTACAAGTTAAAATAGTAGTGGTAAATTGTTACCACAAATTTGTGTATTCAAACTTCTAATTTAACTTAACCCATTTAAATGTTGCTACTTAAAGGTAGCACCGTTTTGGTGCTACCTTTCATGTACTATTTTCTACATGTCCAATTTTGCTTTATGTTTTTTAAACAACACTTTTAATTACCGGTTTAATGTAAAACTATAAAATATGTTTATATATATGATATATTAACAAAACCTTAGTTTTAACATTAAATGTTATTAGGAAACTTCTAATTGAGATAAGCCATTTAAATGTTGCTACTTTTAGGTAGCACCGTTTTGGTGCTACCTATGGTGTACTATTTCACATGTCCAATTTTTGCTTTAGGCTTTTAAACAACACTTTTAACTACTGCTACCAGTCTACCACTGAGGTACCTATGAAGCGAGTTTGGTTCATCTTTTTTTTTTGTCTAGTTGCTAAGGTGTTTAGGAATTAAAGGTTAGAATTACTTTTAAGGTTAAAAAAAGCACATGGTGCGAACAGAAAGTTCACTATTGTTTTAACATTAATGGTCATTAGAAAACTTCTAATTGAGCTTAACCCATTTAAATGCTGCTACTTTAAGGTAGCACCGTTTCGGTGCTACCTTTGGTGTACTATTTTTACATGTCACAAAATATATGGGCCTCTGCTTGACGCAGAGACAGGTACTTGGCCCCGTTTCTACCCATTATTAAGTGTACTGAGACTTTAGGTTTTAAACAACACTTTTAACTACTGGTTTAATGTAAAACTACGAAATATGTTTATATACATGAAATCTTAACAAAACCTTAGTTTTAATATTAAAGGTAATTTGGAAACTTCTAATTGAGCTTAAACCATTTAAATGTTGCGAATTAAAGGTAGCACCGTTTTGGTGCTACCTTTGGTGTACTATTTTTACATATCCAATTTTGCTTTAGGTTTTTAAACATCACTTTTAACTACCGGTTTAATGTAAAACTATGAAATATGTTATATATATATGAATTCTTAACCAAACCTTAGTTTTAACATTAAACCGTATTTGGAAACTTCTAATTGCTCACTCAGAGACAAGTACTTGGCCCCGTTACTCTCCATCATTAAGTGTACTTAGGCTTTATGTTTTTAAACAAGACTTTTAACTACTGGTTTAATGTAAAACTACAAAATATGTTTATATACATGATAACTTAACAAAACCTTAGTTTTTAACATTAAAGGTAATTTGGAAACTTCCAATTGGGCTTAACCTATTTAAATGTTGCTAATTAAAGGTAGCACCGTTTTGGTGCTACCTTTGGTGTACTATTTATTCCTTGTCAATTTTGCTTAAAGTTTTTAAACAACACTTTTAACTAAGTGTTTAATGTTAAAGTACGAAATATGTTTATATATGAGCCTCTGCTGACTTGGAGACAAGTACTTGGCCCCCGTTCCTGTCCATCATTAAGTGTACTGAGGCTTTACGTTTTTAAACAAGACTTTTAACTACTAGTTTAATGTAAAACTACAAAATATGTTTATATATACATGATAACTTAACAAAACCTTAGTTTTTACATTGAAGGTAATTTGGGAACTTTTAATTGAGCTTAAAACATTTAAATGTTGCTAATTAAAGGTAGCACCGTTTTGGTGCTACCTTTGGTGTACTATTTCTTCCTTGTCAAATTTTGCTTAAAGTTTTTAAACAACACTTTTAACTACGGGTTTAATGTTAAAGTACAAAACAACACTTTTAACTACAGGTTTAATGTTAAAGTACAAAATATGTTTACATATGAGCCTCTGCTGACTGAGAGACAAGTACTTGGCACCGTTCCTGTCCATCATTAAGTGTATTTAGGCTTTACGTTTTTAAACAAGACTTTTAACTACTGGTTTAATGTAAAACTATGAAATATGTTTATATATGAGCCTACGCCTGACGCAGAGACAGGTATTTGGTCTTGTTCCTGTCCCTAATTAAGTGTACTGAGGCTGTAGGTTTTTAAAAAACACTTTTAACTTCTGGTTTAATGTAAAAACTATGAAATATGTTTATATATAAATGATAACTTAACAAAACCTTAGTTTTAACATTAAAGGTAATTTGGAAACCTCCAATTGAGCTTAACCCGTTTAAATGTTGCTACTTTTTAATGTAGCAACCGGTAGCACCGTTTTGATGCTATCTTTGGTGTACTATTTTTTTTACATGTAAAATTTTGCTTTAGGTTTTTAAACAAAAATTTAAGTATTACGTTAAGGTCAAACTACCAAACATGTTTGTTATCTACATGAATCCAAACTTTTAGTTTTATCTTTAATGATGATATAGGAATTTCTATTTATGTGTAAAGTTTAACATAATTAGTTTTGTATTTGATTTTATTATTGTTTGGAACACTTGTTATATGTTGTAGTCAAGCAAGTCTTATTTTGGTATAAAAAATAATAATCTTTAGCACATGTATGTAAAGCTAATTTTTTAATTTCAATTTATTAAATGAAAATGAATGTGGTATTAATGTAAAATATATTAAAAATCAGTTTTAAAAAATCTACAGGAAATTGTCAACAAATTTAAAATGTATCATATTACTGTTAAATGTGCAGTATATCCCTTCATTTTGCATGCCCAGTTGCGCTTCATCATTTATGAAAGTGGTTTGTTGAGTGTGCCCTTATTATTGACATCCGTAAAAAAATTGTTTAAATTTAACATACAATTGTGTATGCGCAGTAGTACTTGTCTACTGCGCATGCGCAGAAGGTTTCCACCACTCTTTGTCGGGTATATAAGCAGGTGGGTTAACCATGCATTTCATTGTTTGGCGAACTTTTGCCAAGTGAACATCTTATTGACAACTTCGGTTATTCCGGATATTTAAAAGGTGTATGCTATTTTTCTTACATTTGACTTCAATATGTCTGAACTGCAGTGTTACATGTTTGATAGTAAACCTGTAGCTGTATTATTTGATCGTGAAAACAATCCATGGTTTAAGGCTAATGATGTATCAGAAATTCTAGAATATAAAAGACCGCGAAAAGCAATAAATGATCTAGTTAAGGAAAAATATAAAAAGTTATGTAAAGATATTGATGGAAACAGTTTAGTGCTACCCTCTAACTTTCAAAAAAGTACCGTATTCATCAATGAACCAGGTTTATATTCCTTAATTTTATCGTCCAAGATGAAATTAGCTAAGCGCTTTCAAGATTGGGTGTTTGAAGAAATACTACCATCAATTCGCAAGTATGGAGAGTATAAACTAAAAAGAGAAAACCTTAAGTTGACTCACTCCTTACGTAAAGCGTTGTCAAATAATCAAAAACTAATTGAAACGTTAATTGATCAAATACCTAAAGTTGCTGTTATACCTGATGATATGGATTTAAAACATATCTTTTGTGTATTGGAAAAGGACACATACTATGAAAAGTATGGAGTAATGGAGTACAAGTGCATTCGTACAGAGAGGAGACGATATAAAAGAGCACTGAAAAGAGCAAAGGAAGATGGTTTTGTACCAAGTTTTACAAGATATCCTGTACCAAACAGTATAAATATCTTTAATAAAGCTAAGGAGGTTATGAATACTTATGGTATGCATTACGAATGTTCTTTGAATAACATACTGACCCCCCATAATTTTGTAAATATTGTAAAAATTATTCTTAATGAATAAACTGTATGAATGTATGTATGAATGTGGGACTTATTAGATTGAGAAGTTAAGGTATTAACTTTAGCTACTTATTTGAAAAGTCTGGTGTGAATGAAGGTCACTGGCGCGGTTGACTAAAAGACCCGTAAACCGTGTGTGTGTGTGTGAATGTGTGTGAATGTGTGTGAATGTGTGTGTGTGTGTGTGTGTGTGTGTGTGTGTGTGTGTGTGTGTATGTGTGTGAATGTGTGTGAATGTGTGTGTGTGTGTGTGTGTGTGTGTGTGTGTGTGTGTGTGTGTGTGTGTGTGTGTGTGTGTGTGTGTGTGTGTGTGTGTGTGTGTGTGTGTGTGTGTGTGTGTGTGAATGTGTGTGTGAATGTGTGGAAAACGACGTACACCCACCTCCTCGCGGTGTTTTCTGGGTAACGCTAAGAGGTGTACAACAAATGTCTTGTAAACCACATGAGTTAATCTTTTTTTTTTTTTTAATATACATTCATAGGTATATACAATAATAACATTTATTTAAATTAAACAAATTTAAAAGCATTTTAAATGCATACAATTTATAATTGTTGTCACAAAAACACCTCGTGCTTTACTAATAATAGATGAAAACGATATAATGTATGTATAAAATATGAGTTTTTTAATTAATGGAGCTAGAAAAAATAAAGATAGCATTAAATTAGTGTTACCATAAAATTTGTTTATAGAACAATAAGTTTTTCTTCATAATTATAGGTTAATATTTAAAAAAATGTCGAACCTGATTCCCTTATACAAATAATGAATAACAATCGCAATAAACACTTATCTTTAAGATACAAATGTGGTTAGAACTGAATCAGTGGTACCTTTAAATAATGTGAAAAGCCTTATATTTGGAAAAAAAATTATACATTTGCCTAAATAATACAATTTACATGTTTTCCTTCAAACTAACTTTTTAACACACCGATTTTGAACCATAAAAATGTTTTATATACTGGTTTTAAGATCTATATTTAGGTAGCATTAAATTAGAGCTACCATTAAGTTAATAAAATAGCTACATACATTTATAATTATATTTTATTATTTAATTATTAAATATATTTAATTTATTCAATATTTATTTCACTGACTCTTTACAGCACAAATAAGTATAAAAACACAAAATCTGAAACAAGTCAGTCATTTTAATTTTAATGTAAAATAATAAAAGCTCAAAACTTAATACTTTTTTTCAAAATTAAACAAAAGTAGCAACAAAATATCGGTGTTATCTTGAAATATTTATAGAAATTATAATATAGTATGGTTTTATTAATTTAAACTAAATTGAATTCATCCTTATTCTACACATAACGGTAAAACCATTCATTCTGAACCTTAATGCTTAGAACTCTGACATGTTGTTTTTCGAACTCTGACATATTGTATTTATTTCAAGATACAGCTCAACCTTTCATTATAAATCTTGTTAATTTTTTAAATCTATCTTCTTATTTCTATAAGGGTTTTGTCTGTTACGTCCCTTTTTCTCTCGACCTGCTGAACCGATTTTTAAGATTGAGGCGTCATTTTAAAGCTTAGGATATACCGCAGTGACGAATTGTAATTAAAAAGGTCATATTGTTTCGGGCTTCGACCCTCCTGGCCTTTGATTTATGTCTAGAGGGCACTTTAAATGTTGACCAACTTTTATTGCAAGTTCTTTAATGTGAATTGTAATTTAACAGCTGATTACCTTCAGATGAATTTTAAAAGCCGGATAGTAAACAAAAATAGATCTCCGTCACTTCATAATCAACATTTACGTACTGTAGGTGAGATTCACTCATACAGAATCATAAAACGCGCAATTTGCGCACGGGCCACCTCGTAATATAATAAAAATATAAAACACATGAACTTTTAACTAATTTACCAATAGGGAATACGCTATTACGGTGTTATTCATGATAAGACCTAAGCCCGGGACCATGATACTTTTTCATTTTGAGATCTCTAAAAGCCAAAAACACCGTTTGTTCAATTTCATATATATATGTATGTGTCCATAAACACGATAACTTTTGAATGGAACCTCTGATTTTGATGAAATTTAGTACAGGGGTGTAAGCCAGTATCTACTTAATTGAATTTGTGAAACATAATGATTGGATTATGGGAACGAGGTTTATAGGGTTTCTAAAGGGTTAAAATTGGGTTTTTGGCATTTTTTGAACCTCAATTTTTTTTAAAATTCATGACTTTTAACTAAAACCATTCAAAAGAGCTTAAAACAACGAACAATTTAGTATTTTGAATTTTTACCTAACTTAAATGGTTATTCAGAAAATCCAAACACTATGTTTTACATGTTATTCTTATGGGAAATGAACAAAACCTTCTATCTTGCTTATTTATTGAAATATCTTGATAAACTTGGTATGTACATTAATTAGAAAGCGTTTAACTTATATCTGCTTATAAAATGCATATGGCGGCAAACCTACATACTCACCTCTATGGGTTTTATGGAAAAATTAAAAAACACCATAACCTGATAAAATTTGGTATGTACATTCACTAGGTAGGGTTTAACTTATATTTATCAATGAAACCCATATGGCGGCAAACCTACATACTTTAAACCCCCATGGATTTTATGAGAAAATAGAAAATATACCAAAATTCCATTGGAAACTTGCTGAGTAAGCAGGTCTGCTGCGATGGGGGTATTATATTTATAGTTACATTAAGGTAGCATTATTTTGATGCCACCTTTACATAAAATATATTAATTCAATTATCTTATTGTTTTATTGTGTATTTACATTAAATTTAGTCTACATGTGGGAATTGAGACACCAATTTTTGGAAAATGAATGCATATAATCATGGGATATAGTCTTTATTCTGTAAACCCGGCTTACCCCTTAATTGTTTCCCCTTTAAATTTTCATTTTAAATTTAAAGTGGAAACACTTCTTTTTACAAACAAATTTGTGCTATTATCATTCACTTTTCTTTGTTTAAATTAAATGTAGTTTTTTTTTTTTACTCTACTTATAAAGCAGAAAAGATACTGGAACTTAAATCATATAGTTTTGGAACTTGAATCATTATTCCAAACATACAATTTAACTCTCCAATTGTAAATATAAGATGAGAAAAGCTAAAATTTCTATATTTATAGTTATAATTATAGGCATTTAGTCAAATGCCTATAACTCAATAATGGATTGACGGATTAGGACAAGCGATACATCATTGAAAAGGTCTATGTAAGACTAACATTTTAGTAAAAGAAGAATTCGGTTATCTTATTTTAGTCAAAAGTTATACGAATTATTTCAAATAAATACCCCCTCTCCTTTCTTTCCCCCACCTCCCAGGTCAATAATCGATAACGGCTAGCTGTTACCCCTCTCATTAGTATACCATTATAAAAGTGGAGCGAGCGTTGTTCACTCCTTCATTCCGCTTCTACAAGCCACTCTTGTTGTTTTGTCTCTGCTGTTTACAATATTACTTGCTTCAAAATGCCTCCTCGTCTCAATGAAAATTTCAATTCCTCCGAAATTTCTAATGTTTTTGAACAACCTGAAGACACTTTAAATAACGACAGTGACAGTGAAGATGATGATGAAGATGATGATTATACCGTTGAAATTAATGAAGAACTCAAAGTTATAGCAATTGATCCAGAATCCCCATTTGATACAATAGATAAATTCATGTCTGAAGCTCATAAATGGTTGGACTCAGGATCTTACGTACGAATCGGCTCCTTTATATTGTATGATGATTGTAATTCTTTTCTTGTAACACCAAATGATAGAGACCGCATGCGGCAGTGGGCACAAACAATAAAGGAGTGCTACGAACAAGGTGTGGATGTTGGCGGCTATTTTACAGCACAAGTCGTTTAATAACCAAACTACCCTTCCCCCACCCTACCCCTTCCCAATCCTTATTCCTTCCCCCTCCCCATTTTTAGAACTCATAAATGGCAGGCTATGGACCTCCAGGTTTCTAGTCTGTACTTGCACCTTGCGCCGTCAAGATGCTTACCACTTTGTCTTTTATTTAAACAGGTCTTATAAGTTGTGAATTTGTCATTAATAAGCTTGCATTTGTAGGAGCTACATATACGGTTAAGAATGTCTTCTAGAGATACTACTTTTGCGCAATTAATTAAAATTGTGAGACAACAAAACGTTACGTTAGTGCAAAAAGAAGTTGAAATAACTGATAAATTTCATGTTAAGACTAACGCAGCTCAAGAGAAAGTGAAATCAACCAAACTTGCTTCGTAGGTACCTCAGTGGTAGACTGATATATATATATATATATATATATATATATATATATATATAAAATGAAATTGAACAAACGGTGTTTTTTTGGTATTTATTTGAAATAATTCGCATAACTTTTGACTAAAATAAGATAACCAAATTCTTCTTTTACTAAAATGTTAGTCTTACATAGACCTTTTCAATGATGTATCGCTTGTCCTAATCCGTCAATCCATTATTGAGTTATAGGCATTTGACTAAATGCCTATAATTATAACTATAAATATAGAAATTTTAGCTTTTCTCATCTTATATTTACAATTGGAGAGTTAAATTGTATGTTTGGAATAATGATTCAAGTTCCAAAACTATATGATTTAAGTTCCAGTATCTTTTCTGCTTTATAAGTAGAGTAAAAAAAAGGACTACATTTAATTTAAACAAAGAAAAGTGAATGATAATAGCACAAATTTGTTTGTAAAAAGAAGTGTTTCCACTTTAAATTTAAAATGAAAATTTAAAGGGGAAACAATTAAGGGGTAAGCCGGGTTTACAGAATAAAGACTATATCCCATGATTATATGCATTCATTTTCCAAAAATTGGTGTCTCAATTCCCACATGTAGACTAAATTTAATGTAAATACACAATAAAACAATAAGATAATTGAATTAATATATTTTATGTAAAGGTGGCATCAAAATAATGCTACCTTAATGTAACTATAAATATAATACCCCCATCGCAGCAGACTGCTTACTCAGCAAGTTTCCAATGGAATTTTGGTATATTTTTCTATTTTCTCATAAAATCCATGGGGGGTTTAAAGTATGTAGGTTTGCCGCCATATGGGTTTCATTGATAAATATAAGTTAAACCCTACCTAGTGAATGTACATACCAAATTTTATCAGGTTATGGTGTTTTTTAATTTTTCCATAAAACCCATAGAGGTGAGTATGTAGGTTTGCCGCCATATGCATTTTATAAGCAGATATAAGTTAAACGCTTTCTAATTAATGCACATACCAAGTTTATCAAGATATTTCAATAAATAAGCAAGATAGAAGGTTTTGTTCATTTCCCATAAGAATAACATGTAAAACATAGTGTTTGGATTTTCTGAATAACCATTTAAGTTAGGTAAAAATTCAAAATACTAAATTGTTCGTTGTTTTAAGCTCTTTTGAATGTTTTAGTTAAAAGTCATGAATTTTAAAAAAATTGAGGTTCAAAAAATGCCAAAAACCCAATTTTAACCCTTTAGAAACCCTATAAACCTCGTTCCCATAATCCAATCATTATGTTTCACAAATTCAATTAAGTAGATACTGGCTTACACCCCTGTACTAAATTTCATCAAAATCAGAGGTTCCATTCAAAAGTTATCGTGTTTATGGACACATACATATATATATGAAATTGAACAAACGGTGTTTTTGGCTTTTAGAGATCTCAAAATGAAAAAGTATCATGGTCCCGGGCTTAGGTCTTATCATGAATAACACCGTAATAGCGTATTCCCTATTGGTAAATTAGTTAAAAGTTCATGTGTTTTATATTTTTATTATATTACGAGGTGGCCCGTGCGCAAATTGCGCGTTTTATGATTCTGTATGAGTGAATCTCACCTACAGTACGTAAATGTTGATTATGAAGTGACGGAGATCTATTTTTGTTTACTATCCGGCTTTTAAAATTCATCTGAAGGTAATCAGCTGTTAAATTACAATTCACATTAAAGAACTTGCAATAAAAGTTGGTCAACATTTAAAGTGCCCTCTAGACATAAATCAAAGGCCAGGAGGGTCGAAGCCCGAAACAATATGACCTTTTTAATTACAATTCGTCACTGCGGTATATCCTAAGCTTTAAAATGACGCCTCAATCTTAAAAATCGGTTCAGCAGGTCGAGAGAAAAAGGGACGTAACAGACAAAACCCTTATAGAAATAAGAAGATAGATTTAAAAAATTAACAAGATTTATAATGAACGGTTGAGCTGTATCTTGAAATAAATACAATATGTCAGAGTTCGAAAAACAACATGTCAGAGTTCTAAGCATTAAGGTTCAGAATGAATGGTTTTACCGTTATGTGTAGAATAAGGATGAATTCAATTTAGTTTAAATTAATAAAACCATACTATATTATAATTTCTATAAATATTTCAAGATAACACCGATATTTTGTTGCTACTTTTGTTTAATTTTGAAAAAAAGTATTAAGTTTTGAGCTTTTATTATTTTACATTAAAATTAAAATGACTGACTTGTTTCAGATTTTGTGTTTTTATACTTATTTGTGCTGTAAAGAGTCAGTGAAATAAATATTGAATAAATTAAATATATTTAATAATTAAATAATAAAATATAATTATAAATGTATGTAGCTATTTTATTAACTTAATGGTAGCTCTAATTTAATGCTACCTAAATATAGATCTTAAAACCAGTATATAAAACATTTTTATGGTTCAAAATCGGTGTGTTAAAAAGTTAGTTTGAAGGAAAACATGTAAATTGTATTATTTAGGCAAATGTATAATTTTTTTTCCAAATATAAGGCTTTTCACATTATTTAAAGTACCACTGATTCAGTTCTAACCACATTTGTATCTTAAAGATAAGTGTTTATTGCGATTGTTATTCATTATTTGTATAAGGGAATCAGGTTCGACATTTTTTTTAAATATTAACCTATAATTATGAAGAAAAACTTATTGTTCTATAAACAAATTTTATGGTAACACTAATTTAATGCTATCTTTATTTTTTCTAGCTCCATTAATTAAAAAACTCATATTTTATACATACACTTATATCGTTTTTCATCTATTATTAGTAAAGCACGAGGTGTTTTTGTGACAACAATTATAAATTGTATGCATTTAAAATGCTTTTTAAATTTGTTTAATTTAAATAAATGTTATTATTGTATATACCTATGAATGTATATTAAAAAAAAAAAGATTAATTCATGTGGTTTACAAGACATTTGTTGTACACCTCTTAGCGTTACCCAGAAAACACCGCGAGGAGGTGGGTGTACGTCGTTTTTCCACACATTCACACACACATTCACACACACACACACACACACACACACACACACACACACACACACACACACACACACACACACATTCACACACATTCACACACATACACACACACACACACACACACACACACACACACACACACACACACACATTCACACACATTCACACACATTCACACACACACACACGGTTTACGGGTCTTTTAGTCAACCGCGCCAGTGACCTTCATTCACACCAGACTTTTCAAATAAGTAGCTAAAGTTAATACCTTAACTTCTCAATCTAATAAGTCCCACATTCATACATACATTCATACAGTTTATTCATTAAGAATAATTTTTACAATATTTACAAAATTATGGGGGGTCAGTATGTTATTCAAAGAACATTCGTAATGCATACCATAAGTATTCATAACCTCCTTAGCTTTATTAAAGATATTTATACTGTTTGGTACAGGATATCTTGTAAAACTTGGTACAAAACCATCTTCCTTTGCTCTTTTCAGTGCTTCTTTATATCGTCTCCTCTCTGTACGAATGCACTTGTACTCCATTACTCCATACTTTTCATAGTATGTGTCCTTTTCCAATACACAAAAGATATGTTTTAAATCCATATCATCAGGTATAACAGCAACTTTAGGTATTTGATCAATTAACGTTTCAATTAGTTTTTGATTATTTGACAACGCTTTACGTATGGAGTGAGTCAACTTAAGGTTTTCTCTTTTTAGTTTATACTCTCCATACTTGCGAATTGATGGTAGTATTTCTTCAAACACCCAATCTTGAAAGCGCTTAGCTAATTTCATCTTGGACGATAAAATTAAGGAATATAAACCCTGGTTCATTGATGAATACGGTACTTTTTTGAAAGTTAGAGGGTAGCACTAAAACTGTTTCCATCAATATCTTTACATAACTTTTTATATTTTTCCTTAACCTAGATCATTTATTGCTTTTCGCGGTCTTTTATATTCTAGAATTTCTGATACATCATTAGCCTTAAACCATGGATTGTTTTCACGATCAAATAATACAGCTACAGGTTTACTATCAAACATGTAACACTGCAGTTCAGACATATTGAAGTCAAATGTAAGAAAAATAGCATACACCTTTTAAATATCCGGAATAACCGAAGTTGTCAATAAGATGTTCACTTGGCAAAAGTTCGCCAAACAATGAAATGCATGGTTAACCCACCTGCTTATATACCCGACAAAGAGTGTGGAAACCTTCTGCGCATGCGCAGTAGACAAGTACTACTGCGCGATACACAATTGTATGTTAAATTTAAACAATTTTTTTTTACGGATGTCAATAATAAGGGCACACTCAACAAACCACTTTCATAAATGATGAAGCGCAACTGGGCATGCAAAATGAAGGTGATATACTGCACATTTAACAGTAATATGATACATTTTAAATTTGTTGACAATTTCCTGTAGATTTTTTAAAACTGATTTTTAATATATTTTACATTAATACCACATTCATTTTCATTTAATAAATTGAAATTAAAAAATTAGCTTTACATACATGTGCTAAAGATTATTATTTTTTTATACCAAAATAAGACTTGCTTGACTACAACACATAACAAGTGTTCCAAACAATAATAAAATCAAATACAAAACTAATTATGTTAAACTTTACACATAAATAGAATTCCTATATCATCATTAAAGATAAAACTAAAAGTTTGGATTCATGTAGATAACAAACATGTTTGGTAGTTTGACCTTAACGTAATACTTAAATTTTGTTTAAAAACCTAAAGCAAAATTTTACATGTAAAAAAAATAGTACACCAAAGATAGCATCAAAACGGTGCTACCGGTTGCTACATTAAAAAGTAGCAACATTTAAATGGGTTAAGCTCAATTGGAGGTTTCCAAATTACCTTTAATGTTAAAACTAAGGTTTTGTTAAGTTATCATTTATATATAAACATATTTCATAGTTTTTACATTAAACCAGAAGTTAAAAGTGTTTTTTAAAAACCTACAGCCTCAGTACACTTAATTAGGGACAGGAACAAGACCAAATACCTGTCTCTGCGTCAGGCGGTAGGCTCATATATAAACATATTTCATAGTTTTACATTAAACCAGTAGTTAAAAGTCTTGTTTAAAAACGTAAAGCCTAAATACACTTAATGATGGACAGGAACGGTGCCAAGTACTTGTCTCTCAGTCAGCAGAGGCTCATATGTAAACATATTTTGTACTTTAACATTAAACCTGTAGTTAAAAGTGTTGTTTTGTACTTTAAACATTAAACCGTAGTTAAAAGTGTTGTTTAAAAACTTTAAGCAAAATTTGACAAGGAAGAAATAGTACACCAAAGGTAGCACCAAAACGGTGCTACCTTTAATTAGCAACATTTAAATGTTTTAAGCTCAATTAAAAGTTCCCCAAATTACCTTCAATGTAAAAACTAAGGTTTTGTTAAGTTATCATGTATATATAAACATATTTTGTAGTTTTACATTAAACTAGTAGTTAAAAGTCTTGTTAAAAACGTAAAGCCTCAGTACACTTAATGATGACAGGAACGGGGGCCAAGTACTTGTCTCCAAGTCAGCAGAGGCTCATATATAAACATATTTCGTACTTTAACATTAAACACTTAGTTAAAAGTGTTGTTTAAAAACTTTAAGCAAAATTGACAAGGAATAAATAGTACACCAAAGGTAGCACCAAAACGGGTGCTACCTTTAATTAGCAACATTTAAATAGGTTAAGCAACATTTAAATAGGTTAAGCCCAATTGGAAGTTTCCAAAATACCTTTAATGTTAAAAACTAAGGTTTTGTTAAGTTATCATGTATATAAACATATTTTGTAGTTTTACATTAAACCAGTAGTTAAAAGTCTTGTTTAAAAACATAAAGCCTAAGTACACTTAATGATGGAGAGTAACGGGGCCAAGTACTTGTCTCTGAGTGAGCAATTAGAAGTTTCCAATACGGTTTAATGTTAAAACTAAGGTTTGGTTAAGAATTCATATATATATAACATATTTCATAGTTTTACATTAAACCGGTAGTTTAAAAGTGATGTTAAAAACCTAAAGCAAAATTGGATATGTAAAAATAGTACACCAAAGGTAGCACCAAAACGGTGCTACCTTTAATTCGCAACATTTAAATGGTTTAAGATCAATTAGAAGTTTCCAAATTACCTTTAATATTAAAACTAGGTTTTGTTAAGATTTCATGTATATAAACATATTTCGTAGTTTTACATTAAACCAGTAGTTAAAAGTGTTGTTTAAAACCTAAAGTCTCAGTACACTTAATAATGGGTAGAAACGGGGCCAAGTACCTGTCTCTGCGTCAAGCAGAGGCCCATATATTTTGTGACATGTAAAAATAGTACACCAAAGGTAGCACCGAAACGGTGCTACCTTAAAGTAGCAGCATTTAAATGGGTTAAGCTCAATAGAAGTTTTCTAATGACTATTAATGTTAAAACAATAGTGAACTTTCTGTTCGCACCATGTGCTTTTTTTTAACCTTAAAAGTAATTCTAACCTTTAATTCCTAAACACCTTAGCAACTAGACAAAAAAAAAGATGAACCAAACTCGCTTCATAGGTACCTCAGTGGTAGACTGGTAGCAGTAGTTAAAAGTGTTGTTTAAAAGCCTAAAGCAAAAATTGGACATGTGAAATAGTACACCATAGTAGCACCAAAACGGTGCTACCTAAAAGTAGCAACATTTAAATGCTTATCTCAATTAGAAGTTTCCTAATAACATTTAATGTTAAAACTAAGGTTTTGTTAATATATCATATATATAAACATATTTTATAGTTTTACATTAAACCGGTAATTAAAAGTGTTGTTTAAAAAACATAAAGCAAAATTGGACATGTAGAAAATAGTACATGAAAGGTAGCACCAAAACGGTGCTACCTTTAAGTAGCAACATTTAAATGGGTTAAGTTAAATTAGAAGTTTGAAGACACAAATTTGTGGTAACAATTTACCACTACTATTTTAACTTGTACTGGGAGTAACAATTTCACACTACTGGCTGGGCACCTACATTTAAATGGGTTAATTTAAATTAGAAGTTTGAATACACAAATTTGTGGTAACAATTTACCACTACTATTTTAACTTGTACTGGGAGTAACAATTTCACACTACTGGCTTGGCACCTACATTTAAATGGGTAAAGTTAAATTAGAAGTTTGAATACACAAATTTGTGGTAACAATTTACCACTACTATTTTAACTTGTACTGGGAGTAACAATTTCACACTACTAGCTTGGCACCTACATTTAAATGGGTTAAGTTAAATTAGAAGTTTGAAGACACAAATTTGTGTTTGTGGTAACAATTTACCACTACTATTTTAACTTGTACTGGGAGTAACAATTTCACACTACTGGCTTGGCACCTACATTTAAATGGGTTAAGTTACATTAGAAGTTTAAAAGACACAAATTTGTGTTTGTGGTAACAATTTACCACTACTATTTTAACTTGTACTGGAAGTAACAATTTCACACTACTAGCTTGGCACCTCCCCCCCCCCCGGGTGCAGTTTTCGTCCGGAGCAAAAAATTTTTGGTCAAGGTCAAAAAATTTTCGAAAAAAAAATTTTTTGGGGGTGGGCGCAGTTTTCGTCCGGAGCAAAAAAATTTTGGTCAAGGTCAAAAAATTTTTAAAAAAAAAAATTCGGGGGGGGGCGCAGTTTTCGTCCGGAGCAAAAAATTTTTGGTCAAGGTCAAAAAATTTTTCAAAAAAAAATTTCGGGGGGGGGCAGTTTTTTGTCCGGAGCAAAAAATTTTGGTCAAGGTCAAAAAATTTTTAAAAAAAATTCGGGGGGGGCTCACTTCTCGTCTGGCGCCGAGGGGGGGGGGCTTCACCTACCCTTAGGACTTTAACTCTTGGATACCTGCTACCCTTACTCATGTGTGAACATAAAATAAAATTTGGTTGAACCACAGTTTGGACAGCCAACACTTAGCCGCATCTCGCTCTAAGTCCTGAGCAGTCCCAGAACTCAGGCAAAAATCCGCCTAAGTCATGACTGACCTACATAACATGTGGAACAAAAATATTTTATTTTATTCACACATGAATATGGGTCAAGGTCGTTCAAGAATTAAAAAAGAAATCCCCCGATGCCTAAGACCGCCGGCGGCCAGAGGCATCGGGGGGATCTCAACATTTAAGGGGAGGTGATTAAATAAAAAATTATTTATTTAATTTTGAGTTTCCTTAAGGGAAACATGCTACAATAATTTGGAAAAGGCCATGCTAACCATGACCGAGGATCCCGTCTTAACCCGTAGGTACTGACTTTTGCCTAGCACACCGGTCAGTGTCAGGATCCGACGCCTCGTGCTAAAGGATGCCAACCACCCATCTAGAGTGATGAGGTCCAGTAGCGCCCCTGACCGAAAGAGGCCTAAGGGTGGATCCCCAGGGGCCTACCCCCCGGGCTCGTTAGGCGCCATGCTATTGTTGGTAACAAATAATTCTTGAGGTTCTAAACCTCGAAAAATTTTTATTTTACAGAGACTGTAAAGTCTCAAAAAGCCTAACACTTTAACTGCCAATTTACGGAGGAGTACCTCCAAGATACGAATTTAGAAAAATTTCAACTTGGGGACAACCTGTGAAGATTAGTACAAAATAATATTTTTCAACACACAACACTTAGACTAAATAAATCCAACACCAAGACCTAGCAGAAGCAGCAAGCGCAAAATAAAATATTTCTTAAAACTACACATGCCATGCCTTAGACTAAAAGAATTCCCAATATAATGCGGCGCCAACATTACATTGCGAATCCTGTAGGGCAGAGCTTCAACCACTCAGCTGAAATGTTGAAAGCAACTGCGAAGAAGCTAAGCCTCAGAGAATCGAAGCTGGGCCGGTCAGGAGTGGTGGAACCGGACCTGGTTACGTAAACAGCCAGACCTCGACACGTACTTGTTTGCGGCATTGGACAATCTCCAAGAGCCACACCTGAATACATTACTAACCGGATCTCATTATACAACACGTGTCAAGGTATGGCAACGCCTCGGGCTATGCCACCTCCTCCTCCCCCGGGGGGGGGGGGCTCACTTCTCATCCGGAGCCGAGGGGGGGGGAGGGGGAGGGGTCTTGGGACTTAGAATATTTTCAGTCCAAGTCAGGTGTACTATAGAATAATATTTTAGCTTGCCGGATTCAGCACAGCCGGCAGAGACGGTTACATAATGCTTATATAACAGACTGGTTTCTTTGCCAACTGGTCGAAATGTAGCTCAACAGAAGGTAAGTCAGTTTATTGCAAGCCAACAAACACGCCACACCTCGCCACCGCTCAACTTTTCTGTGAGTAAATTTTTATTTTTCCTTCTTATTAAACTTAGCAAAACAGAACCTAGCCTGTTTTGCACAAAATTAATTTTTGTTACACTGCTACAATTACGTTTACTTAACAAATTATTTTCCACTCATTATTTAATATTTTATTCCTTACTTGTTAAGACTTAGAAACTGAAATGTTGGAAGACTGTTTGATACAAAATTAATTTTTATTTAGCTACAGGTCTCCTAATATTTTCATACACTTGTATTTTGCAGGTGTGGCTAAATATTTTTCGCTCACAATTTAATTTTATTCCACACAAGTGGATTTTGAACTTTACTACAAAACTGATCCATACCCGTCTCCTACAAAATTATTTTTCATTTGGCTCTACCTCTTTTAGTCTTACATTAAATATTTCTTGGAGTTAAATTTTACACAAGTCTCTCGGTTAATTTTTCTGCACAGTACGTGTTACTCCTTGGACAGTTCCAGCAAACTGTTTCTACACTTGTCAACAACAGTCTGCATTACCCCCTCCACTACTCATTCCCCCACTATAGCCCTGTTCCCCCCACTACTTCCAGCTAAGGTACAACACTGGACTAAGTGTTTCAGTTTTATCCAAACCTTACTGTGAGACACATCTATGGCTGAAACTTTGCGAGAAAAATTATTAAGAGTAAAATTTTTGCTGGCCAAGCAAAATAATTCTGTTAAGGTGTCCAAGACTTCCACTTTAACAAAAATGAAACGTTGCTTCAAAAATAATCCAAAATTTTACTCAAGGGACACAAATATCACTATGGATGATAAAATGTTTCAGAAACTTTTAGACGAGCTAACTTTTGCCAGTAAGGTTACGTTGGTGACTCCAATTCCCGACCAAGTTCCAACATCACCTGAGAAAGAATAAAAAATAAATATTTCTCAGGAAATATTTCCAATCCGAGTTACGGAGGGTCCGGTAAAAGACCGGCTGGGACGAGTTGTTTGTAAAAAAATAAATTTTTCTTCCTTCTGACCACTTTACCCCCACCACCTCCTTATCCCCACCACTGGGCCGGGTACCTGGGGAACCGCCTGCACCCAAGTCAGTACGTCTTCGGACGCGGTGCTGTTCGGATCGCGTGTCGTTTGTCGCAATGTCGGGTGTTTGAGAAATTATTCTTCGGCTCTAAGTCTCTCGGTGGGTAAGTAAAATATAAAAATTTTTTTTTTTTCAAGTGGGGGCTGCTGGGACGGGTCAATGACCCCTGACGGATACATTAGTTCTAGTTTCATTGATTCTTATTTTATTCTATTCTAGGATTATTTTTAATTTTTTTACTTTTTTTTCTCTGAATTTTTATTTTCTATATTAGATCCTTTTATTCTTTTATTATTTTATTGAGATTATTTTTTTTTTATTGTTTTATTTTCATAATATTTTTATATTACTACTTTTTTCATTATTCTTCTTTATCTATTATTTCTTTATTTTTTGATTCTTTTTGATTTTTTTTTTTTTTTAATTTATATTCCCTTTTTATTAAATTATTTTTTTAAATTTTTATTTATTGATTTTTTATCCTTTATTTTATTGTTTTATTTTATATTATATTATTTCTAATTTTATTTTTAATATTGTATTATTCAGATTCTCTATTTCTTATTTTTTTTTCTACTTTATTAATTTAACTTACATTAGGTCGAGAGTCTGATCGCTAGGGAATAAAAAAAATATTTTTTTGCACTTTTGTGGTTCCTCGAGAAATTTCAATTTCTCAGCAAAATTTGAGGATTCGCAA